>JBBIGB010000001.1:3051577-3068864 GCA_037577075.1 Alestopetersius hilgendorfi | reverse complement strand
CACACACACACACACACACACACACACACACACACACACACACACACACACACACACACACACACACACAGGTTTCAGTGACATGTGCACACATACACAACCAAGCCCTTTTCGAAGTTGGAGAGACTCTTGCAGGTAAGAGTGTGTGTGTGTGTGTGTGTGTGTGCGTGTGTGTGTTTGTGGAGTGCCATTCGACAGGGACCAACTGAATGCGTCGGGAGCTCGATGTCCACTCTGCTTTTTTCTGCCAAAGCTTTTTCATCTCCTTCCCCTCCTTTCACCCGCCGTCTCCCTCTTTCATTTCCATCCATTTTCCCCTTCCCTATATTCAAAGGGCTGCAAGGTATTTTAATTTCACACAGATTTGGCTGACCCCAGCGGGCTGCTGAGAGGCGCGAGTCAATGTTCTCTGGCAGATATTGAATTCCGAGTGGCCGCAGGTCGTCTGACCATGGGGAGGAAAATAGATGTCCCTGTCGGGTTAGGAGCTGTAGTCAGGAGCCAAGCACTGAGCCGAGTGTCATTGGTCTCATTCGTATCTGCCAGTGTATTTACTATACAAAATCACAAGCGTGATTGTACAACACACTAACCCCTCAGTTTTACGTGGATCAGCATTCAAGAATTCAGTCTAACGCAGATTTTTCTGAAAGTGTTTATCGCTCGCTGACACAGCTAATGCTAACCGCTCAGGTTATTTTTTTAGCAGTAAAGTTTATTTACCTTTACATTGTCTCTAAGGGTAATTCATTAAATACGTAACCATTTCAGGCAGCTGGTAGCCTAGTGGTTAGGGCATTCGCCCTGCGCCAAGAATGTCCGGGTTCAAGACCACTAGGCACTGCTGAGGTACCCTGAACAAGGTACTGTCCCCACACACTGCTCCCCGGGCGCCGTGTTCCTGCTGCCCCCTGCTTCACTTGGTGAATGGGTTAAATGCAGAGGAAGTGTTTCGTGCTGTTCACACTGTGTGCTGTGGTGTGCTCACGTATGACAAATGGTCACTTTCACTTCACTAATGTTCTATGCAGCAAATCTGGCTTTAGTCTCTACTGCTGTGAACAGTTCTGAATTTCTCATCAAACCACTATAAATGATTTTATCCCTCCATCTTCCTCTTGTTGCGCATTTGTTTCTCAACATTTTGTTCTGCTCTAGACACCTTTGTTGCGACATCACCAACTCTCTTTTAATTGATCAAAAACATGAGTAACATATTTAAACAGACATTTTGCCATTAGAACAGTTTCACTATTCCATGAGTTCATCTATGTAATTGAGAACATATACCTGAATCCCAAATCACACATGATTCACTGTTTGGGTTCTGGATAAACTTAACTCCGATGCACTCTGTACTAGGAAGGAAGCAGAAAGCCTCATGTGATACATGCTCACAATTCCGTTCTGGACCAGATTTGTTAGGCACATTGCTTTACTTGAAATGCTTCATTATGAAACAGCTGCCAGAGCTCACATGAAGTAAATTGTGGCTCTAAAGATTGGGGAACTGTATCAAAACTTTGTATTGTTTTGACAGCTGAGCCTAACTGAAAAGAGTTGGACAGCATCTGGATCTTGAACAAAATTTGAATAGTTACTGATGCATTACTGGATTTCATCAAATATGCACCAAGATTTCATGTGCATATAATACAGCAGCATCTGTATTAATGTCACTGAGGTGCAATTTTTTCCCTTTTACATTTTGCACCATCAAAGATTTATTATGAAATATTTATCACTGCATGCAGATCAAGAATTTATTGTCCTATAGGGACCAACAATGGGACAAAACATTCCACTGAAAAGGGAAAGAATCATAAATGTTGAATACAAAGTGCTTAGCAACATATTCATGTATTTTGAATACTCACCTTGACTTTCTGTCCTGCTGAAGGCCTAGTGGATAGGATACTTGCCTCAAGTCATGGGTCATGGGTTGGAATCCTACCATCACATTCCACCACTGGGTTCCCGAGTCAGACCCTTAAACCCAAATTGCTCCAGGGAGAATGTCCCTATAGTTAGGGAATGGAAGTCACTTTGGATGATAGTGACCTCAACCTGGTTTGCAGTCCACCAGCTCACAAAGCTGGCTATGCTCTTGACCTCATTCTTACTGGGAATTGCATCACTATCCCTATCCTATCCTCTTCCAAGGCATATCTTCAATTATCATGCCCAATTTCATGCATGTGGTTAAATCACACAACCTCCAGAAAATGTCCTAAGAGCTGCAAACAGGCTCAAGTTACACCTTTGCTAAAGAAACGCCCTCTTGTTCTTATATATATATATATATATTTATTGATCGGGCAGTCTTCAAACAGGTCTCAGAATTCCTGCCTTGGAATCAGCACCAGACTGGTTTCAAGGTCAATCCACTGAAATGGCTCTGCTATCAGTGCCTGATGCTTTAAAATCAGCCAGAGCGGCAGCTCAGTCTTCAGTTCTTTTCCTTCTGGATTTATCTGCTGCCTTCAATATATCTCACCATCCTTCTATCACTATTCTCAAAATGGGCATATCAGGCAGCGCTCATCATTGGTTCAAATCTTACATCTTTCATTTAAGGTATCAAACATCATCACATTATCTGCCCACTGGAGTCCCCCAAGGCTCAGTACTGGGGCCCCCACTCTTTGCAACTTGCAATACCTCATTGGGCTTGATTGTTTGCTTCTCTTATCACTGCTATGCTGACGATACATCCCTACACACAAGGTAAATCCAGTCCAGACTCTTCTCATTTGTGATTCCCTCTGGTGGAATGAGTTGCCTAAGCCGGCAAGAGCAGCAGAATCCCTCTCTTTCTTCAACCTCATGAAGACTCCTAATGCACTATCCATCTTTTTGCATATCTCCTACAAAAAGATTTTAGCACTTAGAACTTTCCTCTGGTTCTCTCACTGTCCCGAAATGTAAGTGTTTCCACATATTTTTACCTGCTTTGGATAAAAGTGTCTGCCAAATTGTAATGTAAAGGATTAAATATGATCAGTTTTTTATTTTGTGCCATTATTTTTATCAGACTGATGCTCAGAAGTAGGCTAATTGATTCAAAGTGATACTGCTTTTATGCAAGAAACTATTCTGACTGTATGAAACACTTACAGCTGGTTTCTTTCTGTGATCCCCTTAATAGAAGCGTAACTGGTCAAACTGTGAATCTGAAGCAAAGTTGTGAAAATGTAGTCCAAAGAGCATTCTCTGTAAATTAGAGAAAATGCTGCAAACATTGTAGGAAAAGGCTACAAAATAACCACCCAGACACCGCCTGAACACGGCTGTCCCTCAAAACGCACCATTAATGGAGAAAATACATGAGAGCATCTGGTAAAATGTGGGACGAGGTTTTGAGGTCAGATGAAACATGGAGTTTTATGCTCAAAATAAAATGTGTGGTGCAAAATGAACACTGCCAATTCGTCTTCAAACATCATCCCTACAATGAAGAATGAGAGCAGCATCAAATTGTTGGGATACTTTTCCCAGGCAGGGACTTGGCATTTTGTTAACTTACAACCTGCTTCAATCTGTTAAAAAAGAAAACAAAACTTGGGTGAAATGTTCCACTTTCAGTAGGACAGTAAGCCAAAGCAACATAGGAGTGGATGAACAACAATACGGTGAATGTTCCACAATGGCTGATTGAGAATCTATGGCACTGATCAACACATTGTATCCAACCAAACGCCAACAGCCTGCATGTTTGTCCAACATCGATTTCTAAAGATCACTTTTAAAAAGTGTGGAAAAGTGCTAAAAACCAACCCCAAAAGGTGGTCCTACCAAGAACTAGTATGAAGGGGTTAGATAAGCAAGTGTCATATGTCTCCATTTGGCTATGTGTTTTCATTTTCCTTTGTTTTTTTTAATTTTCCATTTTCCTTATGCATCTCTTCTCCTGTTTGGCTACTGTTTGGAGCCCATGGGACAGTGTAAGCGTTTGGGTCCATCATGTTGGTATAAGTAGGCGTGCATGTATAAAAACACCAGGAATCAGTTGCATGGTCAGGTTGCTCGGGTGTTGAAAACAGTGACGGCCGACTGTTTCCTGTTTGTATGTGAGCACCATTTTTAATGGTCTTTTCCTATTTTTTAGTACAAATTGCCATGTGTGCCTGTTGGATTAAAGAAATTTTGAATGTAAAAGTATGTGTTTACTTATTTACATGTTTGCATATCCTAATGTGTCTTTGTCTTGTTATAGTCGGACGCTGCTCTTTATGTTTTAGATTGTATTGTTTCCTTTCGTTAATCTGGAGTAGTAGGAGTTGTTCAGGCCGACTAACGTTGAATTCCCTTTATTTTCATCTGTTATCACTGCTGACTGGCCAACAGGGAGTTTTACAAAGTCATACTGGCATACGTTTAAAGTGTGTGTGTATGTGAGTATAAAGCAATGTGTTTGTCGCCATGAATTCAAACACGTTATTGTGAGAGACACGTTAAGTGTGTGAAAAGCTTGTGTGGCCGAGTTAGAACTAACCCGATAAACTATATGACCATTACCATTAATGCTGGAGCAGTGTTGGTTTGCTTGTTTTGTTCATTTGTGTAAATACCACCCTTCTTTTGTAATAAAGGAGTAATTTTCAAACAGGTGCCTTGATATTGTGCAGCTTGTTTGAGGCACCAGTCAGCATTATGTCTCCAAAGGTAATCACCAATCGGCAGTCAGCTGATGGAAGCTGCAGGAGAAACCTGCATTTTAAAAGTAGCCTGGCAAAGTTTGCTGAGCCAGACAAATGGAGGCAAGTGATGAGAGAGAAAGAAAGCACACAGATTTCCAAGCTTTACACTTGCTAGCCAATTTTGTGCTTTGAACTTTATAACCACATTAGCTGTGTCTTTGTATGGGAACACATCGTTAGTGTCTAGTGAAACACTGCGGTGCTTCTTCGGGTTCTGGGATACATTTCACTGTGTGTTGTACTTGTTTGACTGCATGTGACAAATAAAGTATCTTGAAGGGAAGAGGGGCATTCTTACATTGTGCACAACGTAAACTGTGTGAAGCAAATGTAAGGAGCAGGTGTGTGTGTGTTTTTTTTTTTCTTTTTTTACAGGGCATAGTTTTGTTTTGCTTAATTTTTCCTCTGGCACCATCCAAACCCAGACCCCAGTGTGTGGATGTATTTGTGTTCAACACTTGCATTAAATGCATTCAAATTTAGCACCTTTCTTAGCACCTTGTTTAATGTTCTAATAACCACCCCCCCCCCCCCCATTTCCCCTCAGACTGCCTCAGAAATTTATTTTAGGAACATAGGGGTTAAATTAAAAATAGTCAGCGTCACTTGGAAAGCAGACAAATCTGATGACCTTCAAGCACAGTCCTGCCCCGGGTCAAGTACCCGTAGATAGTTGCTGAAACTGCCGGATTTTAGCGTCCTGGAATTTTACAGGTGGGTATGTGGGCGGGTCAGATCAACAGCATTGTAGCCTGCAAAAGTAACATATAAGTGAAAATATCTATGTATTTGAGTATCGTGTACACATTGCCATTATTAGCGTGTTCACTGCTCTCCGCTGTATTTGTGATCCAAGAACGCAGGTCTACATCGTGGCGAGTGTGAGAGAGAAAAATGTGAAGACAGATTGTTCTTCAAGCCAAATATCTGTTTATTCTCAGCTAATAGCTTTGAAACAGACTTTGTACTTCAGAGAGTACTGCGCCCCCACTAACACACATCAAAAATAATTTACATAACGTCTGTATAATGTAATACTACATAACGTCTACCCCTCGAATATTCCCCCAAAACACAGAAAAAAGTCTAACCAGCCACTTACTCCACACGCAAAGCCTCCTGGGAGGCCAGTCCTGCCACGCACTTCTAATCTGTGAGTAATTTATTACAGGTAATGGGCAGAATGTTAACAGGCCCACGCGGGTGTGGATTTAATTTTTATATAATCATGGGTGAATGGGCGGGTGTGGTGCTGTACTTAAGGTGTGGAGGTGAGTAGGATACTTACCTCCAGACCAAGAGGTCACAGGTTCGAATCCTACCTTCAGCACCACCACTGGGTCCCTGAGCAAGACCCTTAACCCCAAGTTGCTCCAGGGAGAGACTGCGCCCTGTAGTTAGAGAATGGAAGTCGCTTTGGATAAAAAGCGTCTGATAAATGCCGTAAATGTAAATGTACTTTGCAGGTGCGGATGGGTCAGGTCTCCAAAAGTGGACCCGTGCAGGACTAAGGTGTTGGAGTGCTTATGTAAGGCACTGTATTTCACAGTTATGAATATGGTAACTGTAGGTATATGAAAGTAGAAACATTGGCCACCCTCATTTTTCTGACTATATTTACACCACAGGTATAATGATCCAGTGTCCCTGATTTTACCCTCGAGTTTGGAGTGCATTGAGACAAGTTCCATATATACTGTAATTATTATAACATTGTCAGAACATCTATTTAAAGCCCAAACTGCAATAGAGCTTTGGTTCCTTCACAGGTAAATTACTGCACATTCCAGAAAAAACAAAATATTGTGCTTTAATTGAGCTCTGCACTTGAATGCATTACTCTGTGCTGTAATACTTTCTGGTTGTGCTTGGTGTTTGTGGCATTTGTTTACAGAAGTGTTTCCTCCATTTCCTCAGAGAGAAAATAACTGTCTTATGCCTGTCTAATACTTTCTCTCTGGGTCATTCCATGTCAAGTCAGGAATCTAGGAAAGTGGTTGCAGAACCATATGAGATTTGTTCAAAGTTAGGACTTCAATATTGATGAGGCAAAAATTTAATTTTAAGTTACACATTTTTCCTGCAAAATCTCTCAAAATATCACTTTGAAAAACGAAAGGCCTTTGTAACTTTGTACCCTTAGAATTATACATGAAGTCATTTGCAGTTTATGTTCCTACTAACTACTCCTCATATCACTTTGACATGAAAATGAACAAAATATTCTACCAAGATTTGTTTTATTTGTAATCTTTGTCCATAGAAAAGGTTGTATTTGCAGGAAATATAATGCTATATTGGTGCAAAAATGCCAAATCTAGACCCATATAAAAATAAAATGTCTTGCAGTATGGACTACAGAAAAGCGTGCAGCAACGTTTGATGAGCCCTGGAAGAGTACTCGTCAAGATATGAATGCTCAAACATGGCTTCCCAGATAAGACATTTTTTGGGCTATAAAAACAAGATAATATCACAAGCTGAAAAATAAGAAGGCATATGATTTGAAAAGAAATATTTTACAGGCCTTGGTTTTGAGACGCACCCATGATGGACAACGTTTGAATAAAATCTGAATCACCCTTATCTGCTTTGACATTGAAAGACCTATCTCCCTGTAATCCATGTGATTTATACACCATTTCGCTCCCATTGGTTTGGAGCTGAAACAACCTGAAGCGAAAGCTCCATCAGCGTGGGGTCAGGCTCTGTGCACATGCACTTTCTGGATGTCAGTTTCTTTTCTGGTCAATACTTTTTCTCCGCCTCCGTCAAATCTCGCTCACTCCAAACACAATACATCATGGCAGGCGTCAGGATAAGGAGAGAAGGGGAGGGCTTCGTTTCCACTCCGCTACTCAGCGACATTTACAAAACGACCAGGGCTGAATGTTCCATTCAATAACTTTATTTATTGAGATCAATCGAGCTCATTTAAGCTTCACTCAAAACCACAAAAGTCATTTAACTTTCTTTTGGGCTCCTGAATGTCAGAGTGAACTACACCATGGCCTCCTCCCAGCCTACAGCGAGGCGTTTAGCGGATTGGAAGTGCTGACGTCCAGACAACAGCAACGAAAATCCATAGGCCTGCTGAAAATATAAATACGCCCATTCTCATTGCTGAAGTCATTGATGACATTTGGATTGATGTGCCTGGATTTGCTCTTGGTCGTTTAAGAGATTGGGGTCTTTTGAAGCGGCCACTTTCTCCAAATTGTGCCGTACGCAAATGTAGTAATGATTCATTCCCATGGCTTTGCTCAGATGTGGACTGGCTGAGGGACTGGTTTGAATTACAGGGGGGTACCGGGGGGGGTACTGTAACCCCGGATCAAGACCCAGACCCCCCCAAAAGAGCCAAAATAGCAGTTTGTATTGGGGTTTCTTAACGGTGCAAGAAAAGGCTGTACCCCCCAATAATGGAGGGGTAATTCATACTCTGGTTGAAGTGGTAGTGCTGGAAGTCTTTAATCAAAGTTTGTTCCTTGCTCAGTCTAGCAGCAATCGTCCAGTTCTTCTTCAAACTGACAGCGAGAACAAGCGAAGCTCTCTGCTTGGTCCAGCATAATGAGTTACTTAGCGAACGTTATTTTCTCCTAATGAAACATTACGTATCTGTTATGGAAGTCTATCAAGTTGTGTCTGTCAGTGCTTTCCTCGCTTTGCAAAAATGACACAAGGATGCAGAGCTTAGTGAAGTTTGTTGTAGCCGTCACTCTGTAATTGAATGACAGTCACTCTGGAATTTAATGCCTTTGGAAACGAGACTTTCTGCACACAGCCTGCATAATACCAAACAATGCGTTTCAAGCATGGCAGGAAAAGCTGCTGACACAATCCAGTTTGTTCAAGGCTTGTATCTTAAGGGCTTACAGGCTCCAAATCTCTACTTTAATCAGTTGTCGAGTTGTAAGAGTGCTAAGCTCTGTTAAGCTGGATAGCAGAGTCTGTATGTGTAACAAGAACCATCTGTATGGGATTGCCTGATATGGAGATGCTATCTGGTGCGACATGCTTGTCAAATGTTCATTTTTCAAACAGATAGCTCTCCTTTATATGCCAAGGACAGACATTCTTGTGGTTAAAGGAATAGCTTTGCCAAAAAATCCAATTTACACAAATTTAACCCCAACTCCCAAATGGTTTCTGCAGACTCAGACCCCCGAATTGCACAGTAAAAAATTATTTTGGTAAAATAAACAGTTAAAAAGAGCCTCTCGTCTAAAAAGGCTGTCTGCAGCACTTGTCTACACTGTAAAGTTTATTGTTATAGACCACAGTAAGGCATGCAACCATCCTAAACCATATAGACTGGCCTGAACCACCTTAATGAAAAGCTGAGAGTGGTCGGAGAAATTTTGAGATATGATATTTGGGAAACGATTTAGCTGATGATTTGTTTCTGCTACATGCGCAGCTGGTGGCCCAGTGGTTAGGGAGTTGCCCCTCTGATCACAGACTCATGGGTTTGAATCACAGGACTGATAGTCGCACCACTGCAGTATCCCTGAGCAAGGTACCGCCCACACACCACTCCCTGGATGCACCCCCTGTTGGTGGCTGCACATTGCTTCACTTGGTTAATGGGTTAAATGTGGAGAACTGTCACGGTTCCACCAGTACCCACCAGGGGCACCACAGGACTATGGATTATCTACCACCTGACCCTCATTCCCTGTCCATGATTGTCCTCATCTGACCCTTGTTTGTACTCCCTTATATAAGGGTCGTCTTTCCCAGTACCTGGTGTGGGAACATACTTTCTGCTCACCTTCATTTTGTGCTCCTGTCCCTTTCTTAGTTTAAGTTTGGCCATCGTGCCTTTTCTGTTTGTTATTCTGAGTTGTAAATAAAACCTTACCGTATCCTATGATGGAGGTCTACGCATGCACATCTCTGCCTTCTCAGCTCAGACAGGACGCAGTTGTGACAAGAACTAGTTTATACTGTGTACTGTGCCTTGGTGTGTTCACACGTGACTATGAGAGGCCACTTTACTTTTACTAGGGTGGTAGAGGCCTATTGGGTAAAACCCGATGACCACAAAGACCCACCTTATACCACTGCGTCCTTGAGCAAGACGCTTAACCCTTAATTGCTCTGTAGTTGCTCTGGATAAAAACATCATCCAAATGCCTCCCTAAGTGTTTGTTAGCAACATTGGTTTCATTGTAAATTTGATATTTATTTATATTATTTATTTATTTATATTTGATATTTATAGCATGTTCACATTGCACTCAATGCCAATGTACATAAAAAACCTACTTCCCACAGCTTGAGAGTTGAAAAACAGGACTGGAGCTAAGCCCCCCTGTACTGACTGATGAACTAACACACAAAAAATCTATTTTATTAGAAACACCTAACCCATTAGGGTCTAGAGTCAGAACCCCTTTAGTTGGCATACAGTGTGCGCTTCAGAAATCAGGTCCAGATAAAGCCAAACACGACACTGGGGCAAAAACTTCATTGCCCTTGATACTACAGCCCTTTAACACATGCACTTTTACACATGACTTGTATGGAAATGAAACAGAAAATTGTGAGTAACGTGAGTAAGATTAAGTAAATTTAGTTTTAGTTCAAATAAACAAATCCTTCTCATTTATCCGTCAACACAACTGAACTATTTCTCCACCCTCTCTTTGGCCAACCAGTGGGCCTCTTCTTTACTAGGGTCTTCAGCTCTACATTATCAGCACAATAATCCACTCACGCCACTAATAGTGTCAACAGCAGTGTTGAAAATGGTCCATCACCCAAGAAGTAATATTATTCTTAATATTAATCCTAATGACTAAAAAGAATCTAACTGAAAACTAAAGGAATTATGGCTTGCAATAAAGTGTCTTATTTTGCCGTGGCTACTTATTTACACTACACAGATAGATTTGCTCTGCTCACAAGACACTCACACACTACTTACATAAGATGTATGAAATCACCTAAGACTGACACTTATGTTGTTAAAAACAAAAGTAAAGTGGTGCATGTAGGACGGCCCATTTAAACAGAATCTGATACAATATGAAGGCTGCACACTGAGTGGGCATGGCTGTCATTATGCGATAACAGCCATTTATTCTGACTGCATCTACTTGCTGTCTCTACACTCTGCCCACAAGTGGGGTTTTTTTAACGATTTCAGCTGTTTAGCTTTCAAGTTTCTGGAAATTGCAGATGGCTCTCTTCTTTCAGGGATGTTCTCAGCATCACTAAAGAGTACTTTTATCAAAACTGGATGCCTCCACACTTAACAAGTACAGTCCCATTCATAGTCAAGGTTATTGAGAAAGTAGCCTTCAATCAAATCAGTAATTACATGAATTCAAATGGATACTTCAGCTATCAGACAAGCTCTCAGCAACATCACAGTACAAAAGCAGCTTTAAAAATGATTACATGACATTTGTCTGATTACAGACTCCGGTAAAATGGCTATTGGTACTGCTAGAACTCACTGATGATCATTATATACTACTAGAGAAATTACAAGCTTGCGTCACACTCTCAGAAACGGTCCTCAGGTGGTTTAGGATGTACCCAGAAGGCATGAATAATAAGAGAAAACCAGAATGCTGATGGTGTCCCACAAGGGTCTATTCCTGGGCCCCTTTTGTTTAACCTGTACAGGATTTCTTCATGGCCAAATTCTCCAAGAGGTACAAGGTGGCTTATCATAGCTCTGCAGATGACACTTTCTAGCTCTTTCACTGAATGGCTTCAGTCCTGTAGACCCATTGTGTTTATGCCTTGAAAAAGTAAATGGCTGGATGCGGCAACATTTTCCTTCAGTGAAAAAATTATTGTGGTAAAATAAATAGGAAAAAAGAGACCCTCTCGTCTAAAAAGGCTGTCCGCAGCACTTGCCTAAAGTTTATTTTGCTAGCTCATAGTAAGTCATACAACATCCTAAACCCTATAGATAAGCCTGAACCACCTTAATTAAAAGCTGAGTGTGGGATATGATTTTAGAGAAAAGATTTAGACGATTGGTTTGTGCCACAGAGTTTAGGCAGCTGTACCTCTGATCAGAAGGCCATGGGTTTGAATCACAGGACTGATGGTGGCACCATTGTGATAACCTTGAGCAAGGTACCGTTCCCACACACTGCTCACCAGGCACTACTCATTGGTGGAAGCCCATTGCTTCATTTGGTGAATGGGTAAAATGCAGAAAACTGTCCATGACCACAAAGGTGCAGGTTCAACCCCACCCACTTTCTACCATTGCGTCCTTAAGGAAGACACTAAACCCTCAATTGCTCCATGGTTTCAGTCCTGTAGACACGGTTTATGCCTTGAAAAAGTAAATGGCTGGATGCGGCAACATTTTCTGCCAGTTAAGGCAAGGCAACGCAAGTTTATTTATATAGCACAATTCAACAACAAGGTGATTCAAATTGCTTTACAGAGACATTAAAAAAAACAAAAAAAAAATGATTTAAAATGGAAAAAAACTTAAAAGTACAACAGTGTGGATTTGGTGCTTTATTTAAATGCAGCTGAGAACAGGTGAGTCTTTAACCTGGATTTAAATAAACTAAGTGTTTCAGCTGATCTGATCTTAACTTAGATCAGCTAAGTTAGATCAACTTAGCTGATCTAAGTTAAGATAGTTCTGTCTGGGAACAAAGAAGGAAGGTTGCAACATAGTGCCTTTCTGTAAACTAGGTCAATAAAGGCTTTGTATTCCTCTTCTCTCTTGAACTTAAATCAAAATGTTGCTGCTAGAATTCTGACAAAAACAAGAAAAGACCACATGACTCCAATCCAGAGGTCCTCACACTGGCTTTGAAATAAATATATATATTTATGAAATCTTTGAAGAAAACCAGCTCGAAGATAGTGGTGCCCAGATCTGAAACGAAACAGAATGAAGACATTTTGGCATTTTGCTGTCCACCTGTTGCAACCAGGTTCCCATGGAGATCTTCCCCAACTATATCAGTTAAACAAGGTGTTTTCCACTGCCTTCAATTAATCAGCTTGGCTGAATCATGCACTTTCATCTGCTCCATCTACTTTCATCATTGCAATACATGTATACAACTAGCATCTTAATGGAGTTTACTGAACAAATAATAGGTTATAAGCCACAGATTGTAATTCAGATTGTGAAGAAGCCAACTGGTACCAGTGGTTGAATATATTGGGGGGTTTTTTAAGAATAAATGGTGGCAATTCTACACTCTTTTACATTATAATAATTCTTCTATATTGTTTTTTACATTTATGTAATGCCTTTTAATGTATTTCATTTAACTTTACTCTGTTTTATCCCTGTGAAAGGCATTGAATGACCTGTGCCTAGTTGCCATGCCTTGCCTAATTCATGTCAGAAAGTGATCATTCGGTCATACGTGAACACACCACCGCACGAAATTCACCCTCTGCATTTAACCCATTCACCAAGTGAAGCAGGGGGCAGCAGGAACACGGTGCCTGGGGAGCAGTGTGTGGGGACGGTACCTTGCTCAGGGCACCTCAGCGGTGCCTAGCGGTCTTGGGAATCGAACCCAGACTTTCTGATCGCAGGGCGAATGCCCTAACCACTAGGCTACCAGCTGCCCCAGGCAGATAGTGTTAAAAAATGACAAAAATAACAATCGCACTCATCTATTGAGAACAGACAATTGAGTTTAACTGATCTCTGTTGTCACTGATGTTCAGCAGGAAAAAAATAACTTGCAATAAGAGTCATTACTTAAGGCTATGCAGTTATGCTACAATGATAATACTCGTACTACTATTACAACTACTATTAATAATAAGCATCATTATCATTATAATTATTATTCTTGTTGTTACTAATAAAAATTTGTTTGTTTTTAGAAAAACAAACTTTTTTCTTCTGCATTTATCAACCAGCCTCCCATTGAGAAGGCAGACCACTTAGCTACTGACCTCTTAGTAATTCGTATTTGAGGTCCTAGGCAGAGGTGGTTTCTGGTCATAGTCATTGATTAATTAGCATTAATGTTTTTAGCAATTTGCACAAGACTTAACTGTTCCCTTTCTATGTAATATATCCCAGCCCTTGACAGGTGGTACTGTTACAAGATGTCGTGTCAGTGACCTCCCTGTGTTTTTTAGTAGTTTTAAAGTTGTAACTGATCAGTGTATGTCACTTCTGTGGCCATAAATCAGTTCCAACACACGTATATCATGTGGATAATATTAATTGCCTCTATTTAAAGGAGTGAACCAGCTAGACCTCAGAAAAACAACCAGCGTACATGGCATTTTCACGGTCATTAGTTCTGAAGCAGGAAAGTTTATCAAGAACTAGTTTGTATATTGGCACAGAAATGCCAAGTGCAACAATTTAATTAAGCTGCACTTTATCCTGTGTCCTTATTTAAATTTTAATCCTTCAGGGGTGACATTAAATTAGCTTTGCTTGTGTAAACTCCCATTAAACCCAGTCGTTTCTAGAGTGGAAGCACCGAAAGTCTGTTTGTGTAGAACTAAAAGCACAAGCCTGTAGGTATTATAAAGCAAATTGTATTTTGTCAGCACTTCTATACAATAAACCATTTGCTAATGGTCTTGTTAATTGGTGTTCTGTTCTCTGTATAGTAATGAGGAAAGCCATGGGAGTGTTTCACTCTTCTCTTTTCATTTAACGGCATTGGGTATGATCATTTTGTGTTGGACTGGCCATTTGTTCTCTGTATGTTAGAGCAGTGGTCCCCAATCTTTATTTGGTCACAGACCGGTTTAATATCAGAAACTATTTTCACGGCCCGGCCTTTAAGGGGTGGCAAATAAATATATGTATACTTATTTATACAAATAAATGATACGCATAAAATGGGGATATTTTAAAAATATAATAATGGATCTTTAAAATGCAATAATAAACGTAAACCCAATGTGCACTCGCAGCTTTATTAACAGCATTTTCATAACAAGCCAACAACAGAACACGGGTAACATTGACGTTTTTTTTTCTGTGCAGCCGGTGGACTGGTACCACATGACCCACGGCCCGGGGGTTGGGGACCACTGTGTTAGAGTATCACTTTGTAAATAAAAATACGGGTCTGATAAAGTGAAATGTTGGTCTGTTAACTTTTACTGACTATCCTTTAAATATCAAATAACACTAGAATGGTTGAATGGTATGGATGAGCTGGTTTTGATGACAAATCAAGTGCAAAGGTACAATTCAAAACCCATTCAAAAAGCAGCATTTTGACCAAGTAGGGTCGTTATCAGCTATTATTCTGGCGTTTTTACTCTGGCCTCAGGCATTTTTCCCCAAGTTTTCAGGACAAACTGAGTGAAAGAATGTAGACTCTCCTTGGGTGCTAAATACATGCTGGAGGGCTACAAGGTCCCAATTGCTGGTGACTGCCCTACAAAGGCATTCAGTCACCATCGTGACCAAGGTGTTCAAAAAAGAAGGATTTACGTTCTGAGATAGTCACTTCTCTCTGAAAGAACGTTTCAGCCACTCGAATGTCTCAGTGGATCACTTCACAGTCAAATTCTTGAACTTCATGCTCTCTCCTGAATGCCATTTCCAGAGGAATGCATTAGACTCAACCTAAATGACTTTCAAATCTGTTCACAGGAAGTACCAGAGTATCTTTCGATCCATCACTTGCAACTTAAGCAGTCACAAAGACCCTGGATGTGGTCCTTTTCCCCTGGTCATCTTCAGGACCTCTCTTGATGATCAGTGCTATGTCTACATAAGACATTGTGGGCTGATAGAGCACTTTGTCTCGTTGCACATTCAAAGGTTATGGTTCATTTAGAACAAAATTAAGTCCTACCTTGCTTCACCCTGAGAGACAACTTATCTACCCTTTATTAGTGTCTGAAAATGTTTGTCCCAGCTGAACTACTGCTAGCATGGCCAGTTTCAGTTTTGAAGGACCTCAGAACCTTCTTAGCTTGCTGGCAGCAACTTCACATCTTGGTACAGTAGCATATTTCATGTCCTAGACAAAGATTTGCTTGCAGTACCTCATTGTGTCCACCTCCCTTGCGCACAAATCCAAATTATACACACTACTGTTTATATTTTTCCCTACATTGGTATTTGGCTTTTACATCTTATTTTTCGTTGTTGGAAAATAGAAGTAGCAATGCCACTTAATGGAGGGACAGAGGGCATCAGTATGGGAACCTAGGAACCTTCTAGCCCAACAGAGTAGGTCTAATGAAATCCAAGAATTACAAAATACGTATATGGTATTTATAGCATTTGGTTATTTAATAGCATCATCATGCAAGTATTAATCTTAAGGTCCCACCTACACCCAAAAAGTCCTGAAAGCTATTCTATTGTTTATACCTTCAGGATCTGGACCGGAGGCCTTACATGTTAGATCATTCATCAACACAGTTACGAAGTGAAGATGGAATCAAGTAAAGATTTAATGATTTACAATGGCTGGAACCAACTTTGTGAAGAAAAACATACAAACCACTACTTAGAGCCGTATTCGAGACTTCATTTATCAAGCTCTTGACAAGTCCAAGTCCAGAACTAACCCAGAACTAATGTTACTAGTGGAACCACTGTTTATTAAAGGTACTTGGACTTTGTTGAGTCTAACTATAATATTTGGCAAAACTAAAGGCCAAGGCACAGAGAACCAAATACTGAGACCAAGACAAATCTGAAACCTCGGAAAAAGGTTTCGAATTCAAGACCATACTCAGTTACTGCTGCCCTGCCACTACTGCTAGTTCTCTGAAAGGCATAGCAGCGAGCAACTTGTGGAAACTCTTTTATGAAAATATCTATCTGTTCGAGCTCTGGGCAATTAGTCTGGATCTCAAGCCTCCAGCCACTTTACTTGACTTCGATGTGCCGTTCCGCTGGACAGCATAACACTTGTGCCATATCTCGACAGAGAGCTCGTCTGGGGCTCATTCCCAGATCGCTTCGCATCAGGGTGCAGCAGCAGACATGCCTTCAGACTGGAACTGGCTGCCTCTGCATGTAAAAGCTCTGGTACAAAAGGCCTCGAGTGGATATTTTTGCATCTTATGAAAAAGCTCACTGTGCCACCAGCCCTCAACGTCAGATACTCCAGGCCCATTTCATCTGTATGCTCAAGTGCACAATTTTCCAGAGACCATGCCTTTTTTCGTCACATCCCCAGCTCCAGGATCTGTTGGCCCAGTTGCTCTCTATTTAGCCGTAACCTCAGGAGCCCCAGGTGTGGGACTTGGTCCCTAAGAGAAGAGGTGCAAGGAGTCTAAGGTCCAGAATTTAAGCTGCAGTTTTTCATGTTGGGCAACTCAAGTCTTCGTTATAAGGCCAAAGAGTTTAATGATTACTTTATACGTTTAGAAATTCATATGGATTGAGATGCTATTACAGTAAACCCCCACTTGTATGTGGATCAGCAGTTGTGATTTCAGTCTCGGGTGGATTTTTCTGAGAACCAAACTAATACATTTTCACAGAAGCCCCCCCCCCCCCCATATGTGCGGCATATATTAGAGTTGGATGTCTCAAGACCGGTCTTGGTCTCCAGACCGGTCTCGAGACCACTTTTACGTGGTCTTGGTCTTGTCACAGTCTCAACGGTCTTTTGTCTTGGTCTTGTCTT
>JBBIGB010000001.1:3005030-3019233 GCA_037577075.1 Alestopetersius hilgendorfi | reverse complement strand
TGTGTGTGTGTGTGTGTGTGTGTGTGTGTGTGTGTGAGAGAGAGAGAGATTTCTGCTGACAGTGCTGCATGCATTCCATGTACAGTCATTACTGTCAGTCTAAGATGCCATGCAGGCAGAAAAAGGCCTCCCCAATGCAATTACTCAACAAACATTTAAATTGCTGCTTCCCACTGCCCAACTAAGCTGACCAACCAAACCACCCCCCGACCCCCCCTCCGGCACCACTTTCCTGTAGAGGGATGAGAGATGTCCTCCTGGAAATGAATTATCTAGAGCTTCGAGTCTGACACGTAAAGGGATATTTCACTATTTGTCAGTCTCAATTTCCAGGCTAATCTTGATTAGCTTGCCTAAAAAGCCAATTAAAGTTAAGGTCATCTTGGGCTTGGACAAGGTGTTCTGCTTGTTACCCACTTTATTGTCTTACTTTCGAAAGGATTGCTCAAGGGAAAGTAATTTCTATTTGGGGGTAAATTTGTGGATGATTGTAATAAAACTTTGTAACTTCAATTTTTTTGTTAGAAATGAACACACTATACTCTCAAATGGCTTTTTTCCCCTTAATATAGAGGGTTAATGCAATTTTTCCTATATATCCAGTCCGTGTGTTAAAATAAAGGAAAATCTGGACCATACACTGGAGCTAAATTAATAGATTTTTTTATAAACACCTTCAATATAGCTCTATTTTAAAACATTTTATTTGCACGATAACTGCATTTTACTACACCTACACAAAGACTAGAACATTTATTGAAGTGATTTTCCTTAAATGCCGAACTGGAAACAATATGACACAGAAACAGTTTATGAAAGCACACTTAAACCACTCTGCTCAAACCACTTCCATTTAGATGACCTTTTCAAGTATTATACTGAATATTCGTTACATGACAGTTGGCTGGAATTACATTAATATCAACAGCAACATGAAGTGATGAAGTTCAACAAGACACATTTACTCACTGAAAGCAATTCTCACACCTTTAGTGCAATACAGACAAAAACAATAAAAGTAGGCATGCAGTACTGATGCCATTGTCAAATGCTTAAACATCAATTAAAGTCTAATCCAATCTATTTAAACCATCAAACATTTTTATTGCCTTCTTTTTCAGATTTGTCAAGACAGACCTCCAGTTCTACAGCCTCTACACCAAGTGACAGTGCCTCTAGCCCATCCCCTAGCAGCCCACCTAAACTTTCCCCGCAATGTACCTCCCCATTTGGCCCCCGCTTGGTTATGGCCAAGCCAAACACTTGTACTCGGCCTCAACCGGAGGGTGCAAGCTTTGAATCAGACAGGCGGTCAGTAGGACGCCTAACAG
Source organism: Alestopetersius hilgendorfi (assembly GCA_037577075.1). NCBI lineage: Eukaryota > Metazoa > Chordata > Actinopteri > Characiformes > Alestidae > Alestopetersius > Alestopetersius hilgendorfi. Next base: position 3,017,902 of record JBBIGB010000001.1, on the reverse strand, counting down.
GGAGGTTTGGTAAAGGAGCATGTAGAAGGGGACCAGTGAAAATGGAGAGGATCAAAGTCTTAACTGGGGCTGAGATAGAGAGTGACTATCAAGAACCTGAATCCATGGATGCGAGGGTAGTTATGGGGCAAGAAGCTCTGCTGAAGAACATGGAGACACAGATTGGTGCAGTGCGAGGAAGAAAGACAGGTGAAGAGAGTTCAGAGTCCCATTCCTCTCAACCTTCCTCACAGGAAGAACAAACCTGGGCTGAGGAGAAACTCAAACTTGACACTGGTCAGGAGGGTCCCACAGCTGACCAGGATAAGTCCTTGACCCTCACCCCTGAGCAAAAGAAAAGTTTGAATCAGCTACTTGAATGCCCAGTTCCAGAACCTGAAGCCGCAGACACTGCACTGACAGAAAGCAGCACCTTTTTCCCGGATGATGAGAGAGACCCACTCTCTCTGTCTCAGGGTGAAGTGCCTTCCTTGTCCTTTTCAGAGCCCTCATATGCAGTTGACCCTCATAGAATTGGTGTCCTTCCTGGACTAGACCCAGATCGTTATTACACAGCCCCTTCCACCCCCATTAAGATGGCTTATTGCTCGCACCTCAAACAACAATGGCACCCAAGCAGCCCCAGCACAGGCCCTGGTTCCCCAGCCGATGAGTCTGATCTGTGCTCCCCTCCCACTTCTCCGTCTGGATCTTACATTACTGCTGAGGGTGGAAGTTGGACCTCTTCCTATACCTCCAGTACATCACACTCCTGCTCTCCAAATCTCATTGCAGAAGCCGAACTGCAGGAGGCCCCTGCTTGCTACGTTGGGTCTCTCTCCGAGATTGGAGATGAGCTGGGAGATGAGAGGCCTAGTGCTGATAGGGAGCATTGTGTGTGTAAGCCTTCCATGCCCGGGCTGGTTGAAGATGTGGAATATGAGGAGGACAGGATAAGGAGGGAGATCTGTAGACCTCACTGGGTGACAGAGAATGTCTCTCCACATAGGAGCAGTAGTGGCAGAAGCACAGACTCCCAGGAGGGGTTAGGGGCATCAGAGACTTCCTTAATACAGGAAGAAATTCAGCGAGCCACTGACATAACCCAGCCATTTGATGATCCAGATCAGGATCTAGAACTAGACCTTGAAGCTTGCGTCTCAGAGCACTTTGCCAGACTAGAGGCTCCTCTAAGCCTGGAAGAGGACTTTCCCCCAGATTTGGCATCTTCTTTTCCTTTCAGTCACCGACTGGCAACAGCTGCTACTGCTCTGGAAACAGGAAGCCTGACCCCTGCCACTTGCTCCTCAGAGATATCGGACACAGATAATAACAGCTTATACAGCGAAATGGGATCTTCTGCTTTGTTCTTCCATGGGTATTCCAGGGATGATGCACCTAGGGGAGATGGGATGATTCCTGCCTCAATGCTACCAGTTCATGCCAGTTTGATATTCCAGGCAGATTCCATGGAAATAACGTTATTTCCTACAGAGGATGAGCCTGAAAATGACGTGGATGCATATGCCGCTGGAGAAGAGGAAGGTGATGTGGATGAGTATGATGATGAAGATGAGGATGATGATATAAACGATGACAATTATTTGGAAGAGCAAGCTGAAGCCATGAAGCCCGAGGCAAGGGATGGGGAGGACCAAAATGAGGAGGACACATCTGCTTCTTTCCTAAACTCCCTTTCAGAAAACTCAATAAATGAAGGGGTAGATGAGTCTTTTGCTTTTCAGGATGACACAGAGGAGTCCATTGATTCCACATCTTGTCATGGGGATGAAGATGACAATCTGTACGGCACAGAGAGACATGCAGAACTTGCTCTACAGTTTCCTGGGCAAGACGACCATCAGTCAATAACCCACGCAAGACCAGAGTCTTCTGGAAGTGAGAGTGAAATGGAGATCTCCTCTGAATCGTCTGAGCTTCAAAATACAGTGGCTTGTAAACAAATGCCAACCTGCACAAGTGCTGAAAATGTAATCATGCCAAAACCTTTTGAGGGGGAATGTAACGAGACAGTATCTTTGGCAATAGAGATCAAGGAACAAACTGAGGAAGGCAAGCAAAGTGCAGATCTCAAAGACACAGAAGAGACAGACAAAACATGGTGTGTGGAGTCGCAACAGACAAGTCAAATAAGAACCCAAGAGTCAGGGAATCAAACAAGATCAGCAGATCTACAAAAAATTATCGAAACATGTAGTACACCAACCCTTTGTATGCTTGGTGCCACAGCTTCGGGCATGGACCTTGAATTAAATATTCAGGCCGACCAAGAGCTTGATCAGAAAAATGGAAACAACTCTGAGTTCCTGGACACTTTGCTGCAATTTGACGAGACCGCAACCAATGATCTCAACAAAGGGGTCCCATTGTTGTCTTACCCGAAAGATGACTGTAGCCCCACAAACATACCAGTTTGCGCCTATCCTGAACTGTCTGAAATAGCAGATAACTTAACTCCAGCTGACATCTCTCCATTTGAACACTCTCTTGACCAGGATAACCTGACAGAAAATCAAGGCACTGAAGATGTAAGTCTGGGTTCTCTAAATATGTCAACAACTAACTACAGTATGCTTGCCATCTCACCAAAAAAAGAAAACTCTGAAAACAGCATGGCAGGAAGGAATGTTTCCTTAGTGGGCTGGGCTCCAGCTGAGCCTCTGTCATTGGGGGAATGCTGTGACTTTGAGGCTGAGAATTTGCTTATGTGTGAGATAGCTGGATCACTTCCCAACAAGGGTCTCTCTGTAACTCCCAACATTGCTGCTGGAGATGACATCATGGGTGACCTTGAAGACAACAACACTTATTGCGACTTGCCAGAGAAGATGGCAGATCTTGAGGCTGGCATGTTGGAGGCAAATCTGTCTACTTGGAGATCCATTGAAGATCTGTCAGAAGCAGGAGGGGGTGAGGATGATGCAAACATCCTTCAAAACCCAGACAGCAATCCACTCATCCAATGCCATTCTGGAAAAATCCTGGTGACCACGTGGAATGATCCAGAAAAAAGTGTACAATTAACACTAAATGTCCTTTCAGATGATGGGAAAGATGAAAAAGAACAGACACCTAACACAGAGTTTAACATTCCGGGAGAATCGATATCAAATATATGCAAAGATGAAAGTACAGACATTTCTCCTAATCGGGCGTTACAAGTCCAGGCACAGACTCCAGTGTTAACCAGTTCTTATGAACTAAATGATCTCTGTGGGCCTCCCACAACAACCGACATGGCAGATGATTCAAACAGTCCAGTCTGTGTCTCAGATTCATTCCTAGCTCAAACCCATGACATCCTCAAACAAACTTGCATGCTAAATACTGAATCTACAGTCTCTGAAAATGTGTCTGTATTCAAATTAGAAGGGGGTTCATTTGGCACTTTTACTCCCAGAAAGAAATTAATTGAGTCAAAGTTTGAAATTTTGTCTTCAGACAAGTCTCTGACACACAAGGAGACAAGAACGTCCTCCGATAAGGAAAGCCAAACGAGGCAAACAAATCTAAATGGCAGACATTCACAGTGTAACATTACAAGAGATGGACAACAGCAGGATTATGGTGATCAAATGTCTGAGAGAGAACTTACTGCACTAAAGACAGAAACTGAGGATCAAGTCAACGGAAAAGATGTATGTTTACCGCTAAAAGAAATAAAGAATGATGAGGCTGCAAAAGTATGTCCAAAAGAGGGAGTAGATACAAATGCCTGGGAAATAAGCAACAAAAAGGAGGAACGAAAGCTGAGTCTCTCTCAGAAAGAAGCAAAAGAACATACAGTAGAGGAAGTAAAGGAAGATGCTGCAGATGCTTTACCTGCTCTGGAGATGAACCAGAGTGCTTCACAACAATCAAATATTTTGCAGCAAGAGGTTGATGATTCAGATCATGACTTAAAACCAAAGCTACCTGTCAATTTTGACACCAGAGCTGTTTCTGCCCTTGAGGAAAGGGAAGAGATCCAAAAGAAAGAATGCATATTTGAGACTCAGGTGAATCAAGCTGCAGAAACTGCTAATATTTCTCAAGCTAAAACATCTAATGAGACTCATCAGCAACCAACAGCAGAGAAAAATGAACCTGACCAAGCACCAGTCCAGTCCATTTTCCACCCCAGAAGCCCCAGCTCTTCTCAAGAGAGACAAGATCATACAACAGGGTCAGTGGATTTAACTAAATCAGATCAAGTAGCCACTACTGATCAACAAAAAGCACTTCACCATAGCACCTTAACCCGACTGGAACTTCAAGCTAGCACACGAGATATCAATGATAACCACGTAGAGAGCATTTTGACAGCTGAAGCCGAGAGCTCAGATCAGAGAGGACATTCCCCTCATGCGATTCCAGTACTGGAAGAGGACCTTCCTACGCCAATACAGGAGTCTCAGCCCTCATTTGACAGTTCCCACTCACACAGTCCTATAACTCATACAGAATCAACTGCAAATGATGGGCCATGTCAGCAGAGGCCCTCTCATGTCACCAATGTGGATGTACCTTCAGTGGAGTCTAAGGAAGAATTATCAGCCTGCTTCCCCATACAGGATACACATCAAAATGTCAATGAACGATTAACCTTGCAAACAAAGTCCTGCAGACAAGGGAACCCAGAAGGTAAGCTGTACATAAAATAATAGTTTCCATGCCATTCATCGTCAAATGTGCAAAATACGTGTAGTAATTAATGTTTCCCATGAAAAGAAATCACATTGTTATGACTAGGGTTGGGTTTCATTTAGTTCTTTTCTTTTAAATACAAACATTACTCTTTGCTACTGTGAAAATGCAAGCTTCCTACCCGTTGGACTTATAAAGGCTTATCTTATCTTATTAAATCTATATATCCATCTATAGATTATGTAATATATCAATATATAGATTTTCACTTTTCACTTTTTTCAATAGTAAATATTTCAGTTAAGTCTGACTTGGGTTCAGTTTGGCTTTTATGTAATTTAATGGGTTCAATCAGAATAGCCACCAGACTACACACACCACTCATACCACTTTATCTGTTCAGTTGAACCTTTTTCCCTCTCTTACAAATATTCAGATGTTAATAATACTGTTGTCTTGAGGCACTCTGAGTACAAAATGGCTCCCTACTTAATCGATAGTGGACTATGTAAGTTATCAAATTCCAGTTTCCACACCCAGTTTCTCCATAATGGATACATGGCTTTTGTTCGTCTTTGTTAGACATATTGTACGCTGGGTGCAGGATCCTGTATGTTAATTCCTACAAAGTGCACTATTTAGGGAGCAGGGAACCATTTAGGGGACATTTGGAGCACAGTCCTGCTCATCTGTGTTACTCACCTCATATATCATTCATTCAAATATATATTACTAATCTCACTCATCATTTATATATATTTTTTAGCCAATTAAAAGTCATAAAACCGAGCTTTGGATATTTTTGACATTGATGAAATGTGTTCAATAAAAGTATTGCTTTGGGTACCCTGTCCTAGTTATGACTGTTGTGTGTTAATCAAATGTTTTAATGCCGCATTTAAGTAGCTGGCATGGAGGTCAGTCTTCATTTTATGTTTTTGTTCATCTGTGGTGATTAATGAAATGCTTGGCCTCGTTTTTGCAGACTGCAAGGCACACGTGACAGAGTCTCCTAAAAGGCCCAAAACCCTTCGCAGTGGATGTGTGGGACAAAGAGATGTTAGTCCTGTACACAGAACATCAATGTTAAGAAATGAAAGAGAGATCTTACCATGCATCAATCCCACATTAACCTCACCTATTAAAATGAGACAAAGGCCAGCCGGAAAGCACACTGATCACGAGGATGGATGCTCAATCAGCTACAGAACAAAAGATTTGGAGGACATGGATCTCTCATTAAAGAACAACAGTATGTGTCATTTCCAATCTACAGCTTGATGTCTATCCTTGCCTTTACCATGCTTGACTCATAAGGTATTAGACACATAATTTCTTCTCTTTCTCTGTCTCTCAAATACGCAGTGGGTTCCTGCCTTGATACAGATAGTGATGGTTCAGTTCCTGAGCTGGAAGAGCCAGATGGGAGTCTTCTAAGACCCTCTGACCCACAGGTTTGCTACTGATTTAGTGGTCATTCCATTATTTTGAAAGCTACATTTGAATGAAATGTAATACAGTTACGTTCCAAGAACACCTGCGTACAGTGAAAAACCACGTTCTTGTGTTTTGGTAAAAGTGTAAACCTTAAATATGCCCCCAAATCTGCTCCTTTAATTTCATTTTAAACTCAGTTTAATGCATTACCCTTAAAAACATGTAATGGTAAATAAATAATCTGAATCAGAAAACTTTATTGCTTCAAAAACCGTTGGCATTAGAAGTTAGCATTAGCAGCGTGCAAAGACTAGTACACAAAAGAAACGTTGAAATAATTATCTCTATTTATTAATTATCTAGCCTGTTTAGACAGGGCAAGGCTTACTAATACAAATAAATAAATACTAATAAATAAACTGAGATAACTAAGATGAGGGGAGGGGTTAAATCACTAAAATATGAGGACAAGACACGGAGCAGTTATGCTACATGATGCAGCAGCTTCTTCTACTTCTTCTTTTTATGGCGGTTGACATCTTTTCAGTGTATTACTGCCACCGCTGGACTGGTGGCAGTAATACAGTTCAGTTCTCAGAAAAATACGCGTTAGACTGAATCCGACGCTGATCCGCGTACAACTGAGGGGTTACTGTGTTTCATGCATTTCATGAAAGTGTGTTCTCTTTCATGTAATACTTCAGTTGAGTAATGTAATGAATGAAGGCATAGCAGGATTTGAGATTGAGTCAGTGCCTGCCCTCAAAATGAAAACTAAAAACAAGACTAAGCGTACAAAAAAGGGGCAAATGCCAAAAAAGAAGAACTAATCATGAACTGCTAATGTTTTGTTACCCTGTACTTTTTGGCACCATATGGGCTGTTGGGCTAAATCAGACTGTCCTTGGTTTTCATGGGTGTGTTATGGTGTGAATGTTGGAAAAGGTAGTAAGCTTGATCTTGCATGTCTGCTATTCCATGGAGAATGACATTAGACAGGAGTGTGATCCAGCTTCCATGGTGGCACTTCGTCGCCGTGTCATAGTCAGTCCAATTGCTTGTCCAGTCTGTGAGATCTCCAGGTTTCTGAAAGACCCGGAAGATGCTGTCAGCGAAGAACCAGTCAAGAAGGGTGCTCCCAAAAAAAGAAAAGTGCCCTGGTCTACCTGGGCATCACCTGTGGTTCTGTGGTTCCTCGTCCAGGCTTTGTGTAGACTATTGGGGGTTAACGCCAAAGCCAACATGATGCTTACCTAATGCCACTGTTCCATGAAATCTTAGAATCCATGCAGGAGGCTGCAGTTTTCAGTTTATTAGACCTGCAGAGTAGTTAATGGCAGGTTGCCATGGCTGAGAACAGCAAGAAAAAAACACCATGATCACACAACTAGGACCACACCATTTCAAGGTTATACCATTTGGGTTGAGAAATACTGGCATCATTTTCCAACAACTCATGGGGAGTGTGCTTGGCAGGCTGAGAGGACAGAATTGTTTATATTGGCTTCATCATGGCATTCTTACCAAACTAAGACGAACATCTGCAAGACCTAGATGCTGTCTTCTGAAAGTACTATCAATCCCATTTTACCCTCAAATTTGAGAAGGACCATCTTTTTGTGATGTAGTGGTCATCCAGTATTTGAAAGAAGGCATGTGTTATGATATTATCTAAGTAATGTGGCATTTTGGTAGACATTCTTTTCCAGAGTGACTTACAATCATTAGTTACAGGGACAGTCCCCTGGAGACACTGAGAGTTAAGTGTCTTGCTCAAGGACACAATGGTAGAAAGACATTTCAGCTCAAATTATCATCTAATATTGGCTGCAGTTCAGTTTAAATGTAATGACAAGTATAATACATGAACATTAGACTTGTTAAAAGCAGTATATTATTAACATATTTTGGTATTTTTTTCATGTGCTGTATGTTGCTTTGAGAAAAATGCTTGATAATGCTCTTGGAATTTTTTTTTACTTCTTTTAGTCATGCATGAACTCACCACATCACACACTGTGAAGATTGTGAAATTCTTTCTCTGCATTTAAACCATTTACCAAGTTAGCCGTGGCTATAAACAATAGCGGAGCAGGGAGTGGAGAAACTAAAATGAACCTCAGTGGTGTCACTGGTAGTCCAGGGATTCAAACCCATGACCTTCTGATCTCAGGGTGAATGCCCTAAACACTAAACCACCAGCTGCTACCTGAGAAGTCTGAAAAACCTGCCCTGGCTAATGAACTTCTCAAGAAGTCTGTGATTAGTTGGAGTGTTAAGTAAAGGGGAGGTAGTAGCTGGTTAAATGCACCTTGGAGTCAAACACAGAAAAGAACCAAATAATAGATCTCCAGGAGTTCCATGAATGAGATGAGGAGAGGAGACACACTCGCAAACAACAGTGGATATTATTTCCCATAAGGCAGTGGTTCTCAACCTTTTGCAAGCTGGGCCCCCCCTAAGCTGGTTCACACACTCCCCCAACCGAGAAGATGATTTGAAGTTGGGGAACCAGTAACAACAATCTCTCCTCCCCCCCGGGAGGATTATTTGATTGTGTTATAGATGGCATTTGCATTTAATTTGCATTTTATTTGCATTTAGCGGGGGGGGTTTTTGCGGTCCGGTAACCCACTCGCGCCCCCCCGCGATAGTGTTCACCTGGGAAAGAGGCGGAGACATGAACCAGACACAGGTGAATCCACTGTTCGGGGCAGGGCTGAAGATGAGCAAGCGTCACATGGCACAGAGAAAACAAAGCAGAAACTGGCTAAAGAAGACAAGGAAGGAAACCTTTGTTGAATTAATTTCCCATAGCACCTCTTTGAGATTCCCCTTTGATGCCTTAGTTGAAAACTAACTAAACAACCAAATGCTACGAATTTGGATATCAGTATGTTCAGATGGCCTCCCCCACTTCCCTATTGGTTTGTGGCGGTTCTAGACCAAAATGACCAGGGGGGCTGAGGTGGGGCCAGTGTGTTTTTAGGGGGGCACATATAACAGCAAAACAGGTCAATATTTTATTTTATATGTTTAATATTTAGCTTTTAATTTGTTCTCATTACAGTTCTTTTTCACAGCATGAAATCACACCATCTTTTTAAATCACACCGTCATCATCTCACTGTAGTAAGAGGGGACAATAGAAAGAAAAAAATGGTCTCAAAATCCCATAAAACATTTGCATGTGCACTTATGTGTGTGTAGCACTTTAAGCAGTTAATTTAGAACACACGTAGCATTAGGTCCGTTCTTCGAGCAGCGCATGTCGCAATAAGAAATTTATATTTAAATCATTGGCTGTTCAGTGCAGGGGACACAACAGGGGCCAGGAGGAATTCTACAGGGGCCCTGGCCCACGCTGGCCGCCGTCTAGAACCGTGTATGGGTTTGTCTCAGATATATCAACAAGAAGTGAACAAATAACAGCAACTGCAAAGTGTAAAACTACATTTATTCAAAGAACATCCACTGTTCTTGAAGAAAGCTGTATGAATAAGAGCAATATAGTGATAAATTCTCTGGTATAGTGTACATTTATCGATTTATTGGTAATTACTGATAACAGCCATCAAATCTATCAAATGCAAATTATTATTTTGTTTTAAGCATGATCCCTCTGAGCTCTAGTCAATGATCTGAAACTCCAGTCCTTTTTTCGTTCAAAAAAGCAGCAATTAATAGTCCTATAAGTGAGGCTATACAGGACAAATTACTTCATAAACAGTCTTTGTTCTCCTTAGTGTTAGTTTAAGGGTTAGATCTCCGAGCACTAAAGGGAATTCTATTAAATTACATTACATTAAAGTAATTTGCCAGACACGTTTATCCAAAATGGCTAAAAATATTAGAACCCATTCAAGTATTAAGACAGTGTGAGAACCAGAGGAGAGTATTAAGTGCTTAGTCTTTAGGTAAGTATAATGCAAGAAGATAGATAGGAGCTCTCTGAACAGATGAGTCTTCAGGAGGTGTTTGAAGATAGAGAGGGATTCTGCTGCTCTGGTCTCCATTAGCAGCTCATTTCACCAGCAGGGGAACCACAAAAGAGAAGTCTGGACTGGGTTTACCTTGTGTGTAAGGATGTCAGAGGATACAAACATGGCCAAAGTTCTGATGTGAAATACAGCATTAGTGTTCGTGTTAATGTACACAATTTGTGTTACAAATGTTACATTTTGGTTTTGGTTTGTAAAACTGTTAGGGCTAGTTGCTTCTCACTAGCGCAAAAAGACCTAAACACATCAATCATAACTATAAAATTTCAACCGAGATCCAATATAGTCTCTACCAAACTACCTGCTTCAGAACGCACTCCAGAGTTTCAGAAGGACCCATAATTACCGGATCAAAATCACTTCCCATTTAAATAGACTTTTAAAATTGTCTCATATTTTTTTGTGCTGTTCTGTCTGTGTGCTGTGTTGTGTTCACTTCATTTTAATTCACCTCACTTCACTTCACTTTGTTTCCTACATGTACTTGTGAAGTATTGACTATGTTCTGGTTAGGCAAGTCAAGGCAAGTATATTTATATAGCACATAATTATACATAATGGAATTCGTTGTGGTTTACAGGAATAGAATAGAAAATAAAAGAAAATATGATAAAGAAATAAAATAAAATCTAGAAAATCAATAAAAGAAGATTGAAAGTGCCATAGAACCACTAGCATCCTGAGCGGTCATTCTTTACTGTGTACCAACCCTTGCTCTGTGTTTCTGGATTTGTGTTTTTGCCATTTTGCCTGTGATTTGGATCTATTTGCCTCTGACTGTTTCCCTGTTATGGATTACCTCACCTGTTTGCTGGATTACTCTTTTGCTGTGAATGCCTCAATGAGTATTTTTGCCTCTTCTGAACTCTGCCTGTTTCTCTACCATGATTTGAGCTCATATCTTGTGTCAATAAATGTATAAACTTAGAGCTCGGCATTTTGGTCCATAATAGTTAGTTATTCTACAGTAATTGAAGTTTTAAATATTTATCAAATAATTTATCCCTATGTATCAATTTTACTGAATGATCAACTTGCTCATAAGTCCTAATATACACTCATTAGTTAGAACATGCGTCCATATGTGGTACTGAAAACGGGAAACTTTATGAATATAATGACTTTTGTGGACTAGTGATATGGAATATCAAAAATAATACATTATATCGTATATTTTATGGAGTGATAAAAGTGCTACTTTTTGAAAAGAAATGGTCCAAATAACAAAATAAGACAATGAAATTAACTATAACAAATTATGTGTTTAATTACAATTCAATATTTGTTGAATAACAAGAAAGCTTTGTTTCCAACAGTCAGTAAAATGATCAGTGTAGGACAGATGAAAGGCATTTATACCTTATTCACAATTCTTCTCGACATATTTTTTTCTCTCATTCTTCCTTTTTCCCTCAAGTTCCTTGTTCCATTTCTTTCAGATATCACATTCCACGGCTGACGAGTCAGTGAGCAAAACCAAGCAGAGTCGAAGTGAGAAGAAAGCACGGAAGGTGAGACATTATCGATCCCACTCAGTAGAGTGCTGCCATGGCACGCTGATGCCTTATCTTCCCTATTCAGCACCTAACTAAGGTTTTCTCTCCTGTTCTGTTGTGGGTGCGTGATTAACACAAGGCTATGTCTAAGCTTGGGCTGAAACAGATCCATGGAGTCACGCGCATTACCATCCGGAAGTCCAAGAACATCCTATTTGTGATTTCTCGTCCAGACGTCTTCAAAAGCCCTGCATCAGATATCTACATCGTTTTTGGAGAGGCCAAGGTTAGTATGCAAATTCATTTGTTGGTCTGTTGCTCCTTGACCATGGCTGTTTTTGCTCATTCCAGCTTAACCCCTCAACACCCCATCCCAATGTAACACCTAAAGATTCTATTCCAATGTAACCCCTCAAGACTCCATCCCAGTGTAACCCCTCAAGACTCTATTCCACTGTAACCCCTCAAGACTCCATCCCAGTGTAACCCCTCAGTACTCCATCCCAGTGCAACCCCTCAAGACTCCATCCCAGTGCAACCCATAAAGACTCCATCCCAGTGCAACCCCTCAAGACCCCATCCCAGTCCAACTCCTCAAGACTCCATCCCATTGTAACCCTTCAAAACCCCATCCCACTGTAACCCCTCAAGACTCTGTCCCAGTGTAAACCCTCAAGACCCCATCCCAGTGTAACCCCTCAAGACTCCATCCCACTGTAACCCCTCAAGACCCCATCCCAGTGTAACCCTCAAGACCCTATCCCACTGTAACCCCTCAAGACCCCATCCCAGTGTAACCCTCAAGATCCCATCCCAATGTAACCCCTCAGTATTCCATCCCAGTGTAACCCCTCAAGACCTCATCCCAGCGTAACCCCTCAAGACTCCATTCCACTGTAACCCCTCGAGACTCCATCCCACTGTAGCACCTCAAGACTCCATCCCCAGTGTAACCCCTCAAGACTACATCCGAGTGCAACCCCTCAAGATCCCATCCCAGTCCAACCCCTCAAGACTCCATCCCATTGTAACCCCTCAAAACTCCATCCCAGTGTAACCCCTCAAGACTCTGTCCCAGTGTAAACCCTCAAGACCCCATCCCAGTGTAACCCCACAAAACTCCACCCCACTGTAACCCCTCAAGACCCCATCCCAGTGTACCCCTCAAGACTCCATCCCACTGTAACCCCTCAAGACCCCATCCCAGTGTAACACCTCAGTATTACATCCCAGTGTAACCCTTCAAGACCCCATCCCAATGTAACCCCTCAAGACCCCATCCCAGTGTAACTCTCAAGACTCCATCCCAGTG
>JBBIGB010000001.1:2934509-2954394 GCA_037577075.1 Alestopetersius hilgendorfi | reverse complement strand
TTATTTTTTTTTTTAACTGTTTTCCTATTTGTGAAGGGCACTTTCAGTGTCTTAAGGCCTTTACTGTAAAAAACGTTTCTGTAAGTCAAGTAATTTTTTTCTATTATAAAATTACACCATATATTTCAAAATTACACTACATAAAAGATGATGCTGATTATTGTCATGATTTCTTCTTTGGCTTGCTGTGGTATGTATATATGACAGTAAGCATGAACAGCTACAGTAAGAAGTGCTGTTGTATGAATGAGTACTCTATTAGGTGACTATACGGACTCAGTGAAACATTATGCATCTTTGGTTTTGCATAACCTGCCTTCCAGTGTTCCAGTGTTTTTCTCCCACCACCTTTGCCTGGCTCAGCCTTTTGCTATCAGCAGTACCAATAAATACAAATATTGGCATTAAACCAGGTCACCCTCCCTCTCACAAAATGCTAGTCTTATATGACAAATGTCTGCCTTATATGACTTTTTATCAAAAATGAGCCTCTACCTCTGTATGTTTATGAGTGACTTCCAGCATGGCCCTTAGCTGCTCTATTAACCAGGACCGATCTGTGAATTGACAAGGGCATAGTACGCCCCCTGCTGGTTGAGTAGCTGCTGGTGAGTGCCTTGTTCCACAACCACACCATTCTGAAAGACAGCGATGGTGTCAGCATTCTGGATGGTGGACAGCCGGTGAGCTACAACAATACAGGTACGACCCTCACGAGCCTTATCCAGCGCCTCCTGCACAATCTACTCAGACAGACAGAAAAAGAGAGTTTCAAAGCCTGTTCAGGATACTCATTCCTGTATGTTAAAATCTTTTATGCCCAAGTTATTACCCTTATTCTTGTGTTTAAACCTGTGTTTTGTGTAATTGGACCATTCTTGTTTTGAAAACCACACAAGAAAAGCTATCTTTGTGTAAATAAACATGAACTCTTTACGCCTAAAAGACAAGAGACAATTATGTCTTTAACACAGAACAGAATGCTCCTGGTGACTACCCAGCAAAAGAGCATTAAATGTCACTCCTCACCAAGGGCATGAAAGTTTTTCCTTTCCGTTTATGATTAAACTGTAGCATGAGTGATACTAGTTCTTTACCTTTTCACTCTCTGTGTCCAGGGCTGACGTGGCCTCGTCCAGCAGTAGGACTTTGGGGTTGCGAAGGATGGCCCTTGCTATGGCTATACGCTGCTTCTGTCCACCTGACAGCTGGGTGCCTTTATCACCAGCCTGAGTTTGGTATTTCTGCAAACCACCATACATCAGTACATCAGTCAAAGTTTTGCAATAACCTTTTCATCACCCATAAAAAAAACCTGCCCCTAACAGCCACCTTAACCATTAACAACAATCCCATCTTCTTTGCAAAATCATTTCTATTTAGCCACACCAGGATTACAAGAATGAAATGACAGTTTAGGATTCTGTGACTTCATCATAATGGAGTTCAAGTCAGACCCGCAACACCTTAATTTAGTTTCTTTTGAGGTTCAGATGGTCATGGACTGACGACTCGCCGCTCTATTATTGATTCCATAAATAATGGCAGGTTTCCCCAGCTTATCACCCTGCCACCCTGTCATGTTTGACTGCTGGTATGATGTTCTTAACATGGAATTCTGTGTTAGTCGGATCCCTGTCTTCTGAAACGCTCTACTGTCCAGAATGTTATTACACAAGGCTTGTAAACGGGAGTCTATCCACGATGTTCCTCTTAGATAGCAGTCAATGGGGTGGAGGTAGCTCAGTAGGTAGGATACTTGCCTCTAGATCAAGAGGTCATGGGTTCGAATCCTACATTCAGCAAAAAAAAAAAACAAAACACTGGGTTCCTGAGCAAGACCCTTAACGCCAAGTTGCTCCAGGGAGACTGTCCCCTGTAGGTAGGGAATGGAAGTCGCTTTGGATAAAAGCGTCTGATAAATGCCGTAAATGTTAATTTCGTCTTGCAGCTCTCCCATGGATACCATTTTTGCCCAGTCTCTTTCTAATGGTGGAATCATGAGAGAGGCCTGCAGGTCCTGTCTGTCTTTTGTGTCCCAGATGAGTTGTGGATGTGCTCTTAAATTGACTGCTTTGAGGAAGATTCACCACTGTTCAAGGCGATTTTGATTTGAGCATAATGGCTCCTATTATGTTTTGCTGTAGTCTTAGGTAACCCTTTCCTAACTTATATTTTGGTAACGTTCTTTCTCAGCTCCTCTGCATTTTCCTTTGACTGCAGCATTATGTGCTGGTTGTTTGGGACGTTTTAGCCTACACAGATCGAAAGGTTTTCTTTATAGATCCAATATGACTGGCAATAATCAAGCCTAAGTGTGTTTTGTCAGACGAAGCTCAACTACATATGGTTAAATGATTGAAAGATGTTTTTCTCCTTCGATAAGAGATCATTCAAAATGTTTTTTCTTGTTTTTCCAGGTTGTTTTTTTAACATTCCAAGATTTGAAATGTGTTTATGTGGCACTAGGTACTTGTTTTAATGTTAAACACAGATATATAATGCCTGTAATCAATGAAACAGTCTAGCATTTTTATACTGTAAAAGGTCGATTTGTCAATAGTACTTATTTCCTTTGCATTGAAAGTATAGGGATAATAAAGATAGCAAGGTTTTAGGTATACCTGAGGCAGAGCCTCAATGAAGGAGTGTATGTTAGCCGCCTTGGCAGCCTGTTCAACCTCCTCCTGTGTGACCCGTCTACTGTTGTCTCCATACGCAATGTTCTCAGACAGGCTGCAGTCAAACAGTACAGGCTCCTGGGATACAATTCCAATCTGTGAGCGCAGCCAGTGGATGTTTAGTTCCTTGGAATTTTTATCGTCCAGCATCTGCCAAAGAAAAAGGGCCAATGCTTGTATCAGCGTAGTTTGAGGTTTACATATTTAATGCAAATATACAATGCATCACTAAAACATAAATGCTAAATATAACTGATATTTGCCTGAATTTCGAGGCATTGCATCTACTGCTCTACTGAATGCTTTTCATTTTTTGTGACATTTCAGTAAGCGATGAGCGCTGCACTTCCTTTGTAGACACCATGTCTAGAGTGCTATTGGGTTTATTCAGAGTTGCAACAAGGGTGAATATTATTATGCTGGCTACTATGCTATAATCTACAAGTTTATGGCTCAGTTTGTCATGTTAATTGATGAATCAGCAGTCTGGTGCTCAGTATTTTATGGGGCTCATTTATTGTCCTTTTGAATTCCAGAATAAAAACTACTTCATGTTCAAATATGGTTTGAAATTGTAGCAATAAAAAAAACCTGAAGGTAGGGCTAACCTTACATCTGGTGTGTGTGTGTGTGTGTGTGTGTGCTGTACATGTATCTTATCAGTGACCTTGAAAGTGGCAATAATCCCATCTTTGTCACCTCTCTGTACTTTTCTAACTACATGAGCTTACTCATTAACTTCTCACGGGGGACAGGACTGTCACTGTCATTTCAGATCACTCATTTGCTCTACACTGAAGGACAAGTGTATGACAGAAAGTGTGAAAACAAAATACTTATACTTGGCCATGTGCACTCACTTTGTATTCTGATGTGAATGCAAGAGTGAATGTGTTAGTTGGCCTTGTGTGTATGCGTCTATCTGTCTGTTTTATCACTAGGGCCACAAAATATATCGTTTCTTAATCATTACTGTGATATTGCAATAGTGAGGTCACATAAGTCTACAATATGCAAATTCATTATGTAACAGGTTTTCAAAGATGGGTGTCAAAGCTCTGCTTGCTAATCTGATGGGGATATTTAGCTGACAACTGACAGTTTGGGTCCACTTGTACCCTTTGTCCAACTGCAAAGGGCCAGTCCAGTAGGAGGTTTTCATCCTGGCAAAGCAGGAGCTGTCTGAAGAATGAACTGGGTATGCTTCTGCCTGTTTTGGATGAAAATCCGCATCCACACCACCTTTTTGCCAACAAGACTGGATGAAACACTGCAAATTATTTTTTCTGACTGACTTCCTCTGTCCTATAATGAAACAATTGTGGGAATTCTTTTCAAATTACTGGCTTCCATCGTTACAGTAACGTTTCTGAGACTGGAAGAATACATTTTTTTTTAAAAAGCTGTTTTGGTCACCTGTCTAATCTATGTACCTATAAAGGTTCCTTTTTTGGCTCAGTTTTATTTTGGAGATAAATCATAAACCAAAACTACTGTAGTGTGTCTTTCCTCTGACATAGTTCAGCCCTACTCACCACCATGCCCTTCACTGGATCGTAAAATCTCTCCAGCAGCTGGATGGTGGTGCTTTTGCCACAGCCACTGCTTCCTACTAGCGCAAGTGTCTGCCCTTTCTTCACCCTAAGCCGCAGACCCTGCAGCACAGGCACATCTGGTCGCGATGGGTATTTAAAATGGACATCCTGGAAGCGTACATTACCCTCAAAATGATCCTACGAAGAAAGCACATGACAGAAAACAGCATTACAATTAATGCTAGGTATATGCACAAACTGCATACATAGATCAGCCATACATAGATAACATTAAAACCAAATGAATTGAATAACAGATATTCTCTCATTACTGCAGCACCGGTCAAGAGGTGCGAGACAGTAAGTGAACAGTATGTTTTTAAAGCTCATGTGTTGGAAGCAGGAAAAATGGGCAACTATAGGATCAGAGTGGTGTGGGGACTTTTTTCTTTTGACAGGGTTTGTTAAAATGTGTAACTTATCTAGCAGTAACTTAGTTAAAAGCAATGTTAATTTGAGTCTAGCTTTACAGGTATGAATAACAGATGTGGACAACTTAAGCACTGACGTACGACGCCCTGGATAAGAGCATCTGCTAAATGCCGTAAACGTAAACAAGGATTGAACTGGATTGTGGGCACCCAAAACTCACTTATGTGCAAAATAGGGAGAAAAGGCTTGCCCAATGCCACAGCTAATGTAGCACTAATGACATACGTTAATGCCAAGAAAGAAAAATACGTCAGAATGACATGGCAAGAGGAGGACCTACAGAATATTAGGTGGCTGGTTTTCATATTATAGCTGACATGTATTTTTCCAGACTAATTCGTTATAATTTCCAATGTGTGAAATATAAAAGAAAGAATAATACTGTCAAAAAATAATAAATAATACATTTTCAGAAAAACTACCACAGCAGTGCCTTGATGGAAACCATCCATCAGAAAGACAATAAATACAGTGACAATACAGTGAGGCCTCTGACAAATATTGATTTTTATGAAGAAAGTTGAGCCTTGAGTGCTGTCAAAAAAAACCCCCAAAACACATTAGCGCTTGAGAGCTGCAGTGACAGGAGTGTCTCATTTCATGTGATGTTTGTGTGGGAGAGAGAAACAAAAAAAGCCCTGTACCGGCCTGTCTCCCTCCTCAGAGTCATTGTCAATATCTGGGACTCGGTCGATGAGCATTAGGATATGAGCGGCAGACATCTTGGCCTTGGCGTAGTTTGGAGTAAAGGAGTTGGCTTCACCCACTGCCATGGCTCCATACATCACTGCTGAGATTACACTGTTAAAACAACAAAAAGAAATCACCATAATTGTGTTTTTTGGACCTCAATACATTTTTTAATATTTTAGGTCACAATTTGCCAAAACAAGAATGATGTGCCAATAAATTAAAATAAATGTATTTAAACATTTCAATTAGTTTACTTTAATGTTTTACTCATTGCCGTCCCTTTTAGGAATATAATGTGATATCTTCCAATTTATGTAACTATGTTCAATGTACATATTTTTATTACATTAAGTCCAACTATATAAGATTCACTGTGAAATTCACAAACCTGTATCAACCAAGTACATACCAAATTAACAACAAACCATCACTGGTACATTACCCCTACTTAAAAACACAAATATTTCACAGACATATATCTCTGAAAACTAAGATGAACTAAGACCCCTTTATATGCATCATTTCCCTCATAATTTCTATCTAGACTACTTATTGTGGACACAGTTTTTTATGCTGTATGCTTTGGCCATTATATACTCATCATACACTACTGGACTCTAACAAATGTGCTTTTAGGTGTTAGGTGCTTCTATAAATATTATTTGAACAGACCAGTGAGATAGTGGAGGAAATTTTTTCCTACAGGGCAACACTCTGGTGTCTTGTCTTAAAGTATGAGTATAAAATAACCTCTAGTCATGTGACTGTTGCAATAGCATGGCATTTACGAGGAAAAAAACGCTCTCTACCTTTAATACCTTCAGTTACCAAATGATACTTTCAATCGTGAACATAGGTTTTTCCCCTTTAGACAGTTTAACCTGTGGCATGCATTTCTCCTTCCATAATCATTAACTTGATACCATGGTAACTGGCAGCCTTTGAACCCATTTCCTACTGCTGTTTTATGGACTCATTGACAAAAGCAGTCTCTACTGTTCTGTGTACACTGTGTATGTGTGGTGGGCCCAGTGTTTATAAAGAGAGGTGGACTAATTTTAAAGTAAGTATTCCATCCAGACCATTCCCACATTTCCAATAAGCAGAAGCTGACAGAATCAAGAAGGAATTACCACAGAGTACAGTGGCACAACTCTAAATTCACTCACAGGAAAACACCCTCAAACGTCATCATCTTCTGCTCAATAAGCCATGAGCCAAATTTGAAGCAGCCAGCATAGGCAAAATAGATCATGGCTTGGCTGAAAGAGAATGTCAGGCCAAAAATATGGGCCTTCTTCTTAGCATTCCTGAGAAGAAACAACCAAAGTAATCTTAGAAATGATGTTATTGTACTGGACATCTATCACGACTTATTATAATTAGTTACTTCTAACCTTTTAAAACATTTTGCTCAATTCTACATGAGAAGAAAATACTAGTAAAACATACTTATAAGGCACAACCAGGTTTTGCTGATAAAGGGTCTCAAACTTGGTTTCTCTGGTCAGAGACACAACCGTGCGTATATTTTCTATGGCTTCTGTGGCAATCTGAGGGCAAGACAGAGGAATGACATCCTTGCTTTTACAAGGAAACAAAAGAAAACTTTTTTTTATTGTACACTATACTGTACCTTTCCAGCTTGTTCTAACTCCTTTTTGTCTTTTACAGCATGGCCTCCTAACATCTTCATCTGAATTGCCCCAGCAACAGCCATGATTGGAACAATGGACAGTATAAGGAGGGTGAGCTGCCAGCCATATACAAAGGAAATGATAATTGAAGTGCCCAAGTTGGCCACGTTCTGAGCAAATGTAGCCAATCTCAATCCTGTAGCCTGCGCAAAGAATATTGACAGTATATTAGTCAAATATCTTTCATTCCATTAGAAAAAGACAAACGTCTTTCTGACTAGTTCATTCATCCCTTTATTTATTTAGACGTTGCAGGAACATTTTAGCTTATGTTTTGGTACACAGATGTCCTTGATTTGACTTAGGCAATGATATATTATATAACCAAATCTCTCGTTCTCTATATTCTTGGAAGTATTTTGATTTATTTGGCAAACAGGACACTGACAGTATCAGGTTGGTGAACAGACACTAATTCAGAGGAATTGTTTAGCCATACAGATGTCAAACAAATTCAATCTGGTTTAAGATGGATTGTAGATTAAAAAAGAAGACAGCAAGAGAAAAAAAAAAAAAAACACTCACGCCCTGCACTTGAGCTGTGTCTGTGGCAAGCCTGGTGGTCAAAGCACCCACGCTATTCTTAGGTTCATCATACCAGCCAACATCCTGAAATACATACACATAATTACACAACAAAGCCCCACATGTAATCTGTACACTTCTATGCACGCATCGGTCTTACAGGTTGATTGATTAACAGTCAGAACTAATATTAGTATTTTTTCGAGTCACTACAATACATATTTTAACTTCAAAGTTTATATGCTGTTAAAAATACTTGTCTTATACGTATGCATATCTAATGAAACAACAATGTCCAAAAAACACGATACTTGATTAAAACTATGACTATCTGACATTACAACTAATGATGGCATGTATCTGTTAATAAAACAGCGATTGGCTACTATTGTGAGAAATTGTCATGACAGTGTCTGACATCATGATTGTAAATAATGGTAGAAAAACATTAACATACAACATTTCATGACACATAATTGTCTTAATGCCATTAAACAGTGGTTGTGTGGTTCAAATAAAGTGTAACTGACATTTTCTGGGTTCCTTTCAGTTACTTAAAGATGATAATAATGTAATTTAATAATTTTATCACGCTTAAAAGGTTAAAATATTTATTATTATTATTACATTTACTTAATGTATAGTTTGTGAAGTGCGTTCTTGTAAAATTCCATACTATAAACTTCAGATTTATAAATGAACCACTCAATACTTTAGGAATTCGTCTGCTGACCAATGAGCGGCATCTGTCTGCGTCCTCTAAAACCTTAGTTGACCATTTTAAGATTATATGAAAGATGGATAGTCGCAATGTAGCCTCACTTGTCTCATCATGGCTTTAAAGGCTCTGTGTCTCAGCCTCATGGTAAGAATCTCACCAGCTTTACCAAAACAGTAACCCTGAAAAAGAGAGAGAGACAGAGACAGAGAGAGAGAGAGATCATCTTAAAGCTCATCTGCTCAATATTAAAACACTTGATATTTCCAATACACTAAACTACTGCTTATTACAAGGATTATGTTCCAAGAGCACCCACTTATTGTGAAAAACTGCGATGTTAGGATATGGCCAAAATTGCCTATTTTTATAGTGTAAACTCCAAATATGCCCCAAAAACACTTGAATTCCGCTCTATACATTACCCTTAAAGATAATGTAAAGATAATCCCGTATCTGTTCTGTACAGTTTACACTGAACCCCCACAGTACTAGAATGTAAATACAGATGTTACCCCTGTGTACCTTGTATAGACTGTACTATAATTCATGTTTTCTTTGGTATAAGCAGAGTATATACAGCAATAAATTAATTTAATTTACGGTAATAAAAATACAGGGCTTTAAGAAGAACGAAACAAAAAACACGAGAAACACTCGAGACTATCTATAAAGACTGAAATGTCTTACTTATGCACAAGAGAGTAACTGGCAAAAGCAACACTACTACTGTGGTCATATATAATTCTTGCTATTATCGAAAAAAGAAAAACACATTCAGTATAAATCAAGCAAACCTGAAGTTCTCAAATTTTATCATGCCACAAACAACACAGTCCAGTTTTTGCATCAAAAGGAGTTCGTTCATTATTCCCTAGTTACTGCATTTTTTCTCAATAATTCTACATCCAATATTAGCCCCAAGACAGTGCACTGCTCTGTGCATTTTATAGAGCGCTATAACAAAACCAATATTGTGATAGATACTGACAAGACATGGGGCAGAGATTTGACAAGACATGAGTTTTGAATATAAATATAATCATTTCAAAACCAGGAAAAATAAATGCTAGGATACAGCACCATTCATTTGCATCGAAGGACTGCTATTTGGTTTCACAATGTTTGCAAATGTTCCATAATTGAATCTGTTTTTGTAACTATCACAATCTCCTTGTCCAAGACGTTTCACTTGTTAAAAATGTTTGCAATAAACTTAGTATCAGGCTGATATCTATAAACTAGCACTTAGCTAATTTAATACACTGCACGTTTAAATGACCACAGTTGATTTAAACTGAATTAAAATAAGGGACTTATAAAGTAATAAAACCCTGAATAATTGTTTTTGAACATGAACCTCCACTCATGGCACAAGGCCAATCATAATACCTCACCTGGAAGAAAAGTGCAAAGAAGGAAACAACCCCAATGACAGCAAACATCAAGGAGAAGAAATCCGTTTTCTCTCTTACGTTTGCATTAATGTCAGCAAATACCTTAAGAAAGAGGAACATATGAGAAAATTTATACCTGTTTTAGTGCAGCCAAATTGTCTCATCTTTTAATTTGCCTAAAAAAAAATGTGACATACAGCAACAATTTTGGAGAAGACAACGGCAAAGGCAGGCTGCATGCCACCATTGATGATGGCACATAAGATACCCACTACCATGTAAGGCCATTCAGCCTTATTCAGACTTAGCACTTTGAAGAATGATGCTTCTGGAACTTTTTCCGCCTACATTGAGGGACAGGAGAGCACACAAAACTTTTATTTGTCTTCTTCCAATCAATCAAAAGAGTGCAGACAATATAAAGATAATCTGAAATGTGTGCATGCATGTCATGTACCTGTGCAGAGTCTTTCTCTTTATCTTCCTCTTGTTTCTCAGAGTTAGTAAAACTCATTGATTTTTGTCTAAAGAGAGTTTGCTTTGTCATAGAAGTGACAGAAGGGCTCTTCTCATCCATATATCCTTCCTCTTCTGCAGCGTCCTTCACTGCTTCTGTGCTATTAAATGTCTGAGGGTTCACAGTGGTGTTTAGGTCATTGATGTAAATGCTTACAACTCCATGTTCTACTTAAAGTCTATATCTACTGTACATTTAAATCAGTGATTCATCCAATCGAATACCCTTAACCGAAACCAAAGTCATACTTGGCCGAAAACTGAAAAGCTGACAATAATTAAAAACTTAAGGTAAAAAACATTAAGTATTTACTAGAGGTGGGCATAGATAAATTTTTTTAACGCACGCGAGATTCACTCTCATCCCCCCCGGCAGAGAGACAGCGCCAGGTTTAAAACGTGGGGGGGGGGGGTATTTTTTTTATCGCGTGATAAGAATCTTGCGCTAGTATTTACAGTATTTCCCAGCACTAGTATTTACAGTATGCAGGATATAGTATATTACATGAAATCCATAAATAGAGAAATTAAATTTAGTGGTAGACTCTGATCTTTCAGTTCCTGTATATTTCCTTCCCCCAGTACTGTGCTGTGAAGGTTTGTCTCACCTGCATCGTAACAAGAGTATGATAAACTCCCTTCTTTTGCATGAGATCTTCATGTGGGCCCAGCTCTACAATGGTGCCATTCTCAAACCCAGCAATAACATTAGCATTGCGGATAGTGGACAAACGGTGGGCCACTATAATGGTCGTCCTGCCAAGTCTCACCTACACCAAAAAGGCACAGAAAGTGTATAATGTAAATATTAGTCACATTTGCACTTACGTAATAAAATATTTCCTATTCTAACTTATTTCCGTAAATGGGTCCTTTAAGGAGCATTTTACATTTTCAAATGATCTTACTTTATCGAGGGCTGCTTGCACGATTGCCTCACTCTCTGTGTCCAGAGCAGAGGTAGCTTCATCCAACAAGAGGATCTTGGGATTGCGCACAAGTGCTCGTGCAATGGCAATTCGTTGTTTCTGCCCACCGCTCATTTGAGTGCCTCTATCTCCCACAAGTGTCTCAAATTTCTGAAAACATTATACAGCAAAAGACGCTGTGGTTTGCTCAATCCCGCACTTACAATAGCACTAGCCAGCAACGACTAATATATCCATGTTCACCGCTTCTGTATATATTCTGAGGATTTCTTACATCGGGGAGTTTCATGATGAAATCATAGGCATTGGCCTCCCGTGTTGCCTGCTCAATCTCTTCTCGTGTAACGTCTTCACGGCCGTAGCGGATATTCTCAGCAATGGTGGTTGCAAAAAGAACTGGCTCCTGACTCACCACACCGATCAGCTCCCTCAAGCGTCGCACATTCAGACTGCGAATGTCATGACCATCTATGCTCACCTAAATAAAGAAAGAATTTTTTTTTGAACAACCACGCAGACCCAGCCATTCTATCATAGACGAGAGAAAAATTAGTCGTATGAAACAATACTGCATAAGACTATGCAGATTATTAAGGTAAAACCAGCTAATGTAAATGTCAGTCTGCGGCATTTGGATTTATTTGAAAATGACAGTTCTGTGCTAGGAAAATGCACTGTTTTCCCATCATAGAACTGTCTCTTTCAAGCTACCATTGTTCTTTATGTTCTAAAAGATGCTCTTCTCTCTCTTTCTTACTGTTCCTTCTTGGGGGTCATAGAAGCGCTGGAGTAATTGAACTGTTGTACTTTTTCCACACCCACTGCTTCCCACAAGAGCAATAGTCTGTCCACTGCTGATCTTAAGATTCATACCCTTAAGAACCTACACATACAGACAAAGGAAGAGTTAAAATAGCCAAGACAGTAGTTGCTTATCCTTTCAATGAAAAGTCCACAATTAATTATTCTTTGCAGGTAACTAACATACTTTCACGTCCTGCCGCGAGGGGTAGCTGAAGTGAATGCCTTTGAACTCAATGTCTCCTTTAACCATATCAGGTTTGAAGCCTTCTTCTGAGAAACTGTTGATACTTGGTTGCTGTGTGAAATATAAAGGAAGAAGAAAAACTAAGCAATGACTTTAATCCACAACAAAAAAAAAACAAAAGCATAGACTTTACTCCACAACAAAAAATGTGTAAAATCTTTAAAAGGTTCACGGTCCACACATAAAATCCACATTTTATGGAATTCTGTTTGGACGACGTTTGTTCGGAACTCAGCAGGAGATCCGTTCTGATCTGAAGTTTCAGCTACCTTCACGTTCTAGCAGAAACAATGGCAGGAAGCGTTGCAGCAATGCTTTGATTTATTTGGATTGGACTGGATGCGATACTGGCTTTTTTCCTTAAAGTCCCTGTCCAAGCCGTTTGTGTAGAATGTTTGTTATAACTGGGAAACTGGGGTCTAAATAAAGACAGGTTCAGGGAGAGTGTGTGTTTTTTGTACACACTAATTCCACACCCAAACCACTTCTTTCAAGATTCTTCCCTTGGGAAAAAGCAGGAGACTGGGGGGGAAGTTACAGGGAGGATGTCTCTGTGCTACTGAAGTATGCACCGACCTAATGTACGGCACAACATGTGTATTAACAGTTTAACCTCTTAACGTCTTTAATCTTAACATCTGCAATTATTCACTTTAATTTAGCTCTTATTTTCACCATTTATCCCTTCCATTCCTTTTTTTAATATAATACTGACATCCAGCATTATTGACGATATTTTGTTATTCTTTTATTTATATATTTCTTTAGTTATATATTATTATTATTGGAATATTGTTTGCTTGTGTATAAAAACTGATACGGAGCTTGGAATTCTGAAGCAAATTTCCTAAGAAAACAAAAACTAAGGCACAAACTCTTGCATGAATGAAATAAAAAAACAACAAAGTAATCTGCATAATTAAATACTAACTAAATAAATATAAAGTACTGATGTTTGTATGGCTGTCAAGAAATGTATGTTGATGCATTACCTGAGCTTCGGCTACCATATCTATAAGAAATAGGTTTTTTAGCTAGCATTAGCGAATGAGACACTTCATGACACACTACTCCACAGCCATCAATGTTCAAGCGAACTGCCGATACCATAATGTTTATTTTTATTTTTAGGAAGAATGAACAATTAAATTGTAATTAAACCAAAGAAAAAGACAGCCTTTCCAGACCTTTGTCTGCTGAAGCTTGTTTAGCCTGAATCAATCTCATTATTAACCTTTCCTACACTCAGTTGACGGAAATCCGTCACAGCGACGCAACACTTTAATCCATGGATATGAAAATCTGAATATAAGAATCTACTATTCCATTCAACTTTATGTAGCCCAGTAGTGGACAGAACCCTGATAAGATTCTAGGAAAGATTAAGAATAATTGGACAACATTGCTCCTTGACAGCACATCAGTGTAAAGGTCATCCAAGATTAAGCTTCTCAGATTCAGTGCTTCTGCTTGGTCATGTCCACTCTAGCTTGACCACGGAAGTGTCTTATGTCATTCGCTATTCAACCAGCATTCTGGGGTCAAATATGTTGAAGTGAGAAAACTTGCACTTAGGTAATTCCTGCTGTATAAGGAACAGTAGAACAGATTACAGCATATTTTAATGAGAAAAGCAGAAGGACACAGAGGTGTGGTCACTCACATGATCGATGATACCGAAAACCTTGTGGGCAGCACCGCGTGCGCTGGAAAAGGACTGAATGTTTGGAGAGGTCTGTCCAAGGCCAAACGCTCCAATTACAACAGCAAAGAAAACCTAAATAAGAGGAAAAGAAATTGTTGTGGCTTTTTCTGTTTTGCAATTTGTGATTTTCACTGACTCAGTAATATGGTAGACTGGACAGAGTAACACATTTCCCACAAAACCTGGCTAGCCGTTTTATCGGTATCTGTGCTTTTGCATCATTTTCTTCCAATGGGATCTTATACAATATATACGTATTTTCAAAGATGTCTGAACAAATGTGCCCGTGTGGACAACCGTGAACGGAACTTTGAAGTCAATTGACATCATGTCCTTTGCAAAATGTTAACTTCTTCCATGTACTGTGCCCAACATTAGGGATTCCAAGCAATTCCTACATTTGACCACTTCTTAATTTGTTCATTCATCTTCTGTTCTGAGGCCAGTACTATATGTGCAATGACCAACGATAGTATTTTTAATTCACTGTGATACTGTTTGATTATTTTCCAGTGTGGCCTCATTGTAACCCAACACTATTAATCTGTGACCAATTTTAGACAGATTATTGAGCAATGTACTCACAGTCAGCAGTGATCCAACTGTGTATTCCTGATCCAGAACCAATGTGCTGCCATACCAGAAGGCCAGAGCATAGGACATGTAGATCATGCAGTATGTGGAACCCACAGCAATGTTCACAGTGACTGCTTTCTTTATACCCACATTCTTCGCATCCTCTAGGTTTTTACGATATCTGCAGGATGAGAGGAGCGATGGTCAGGTAACTAAAAGGGAAAGCACTAACAGAGAATATTACTAACTGTAGAACAGTACTGAAGTTAGCAGATGACCAGACACTTATCTAAAAAGGATGCATATGTTAAATTAACTTTCCCTCTTTTATCCCCTGCTGTTCACCGTATTTGCAAAACATCCAAACTGCTTCTTTGCCTAGACTCTTATATCCTCAGATCTTTTTCATGCACACCTTTCTATCTCTTTCTTCTGTCCTCCAAAGGCAAATACAGTCCTGATAGATGACAACACCTCTTCAGCCACAGCTCCAGCTTTTGCATATGCAGTTTGCTCCATAGATGTGAACGATGTCATCACCTGATGACGAAGAAAATGTTTACTGTTAAGCCATTTCACTTCTTTTTCCATTCCAGTTCTGTTTACGCCTTAAATGGCTACTTTTGACAGGGAAAGGGTTTAGTAACTGGAAAACTCAGAGAGATGTATGGGGCAGTACTTCTTGTAGTTTACATTCCAAGTTCCTGTTTGTTCTGTTCTTTCTCTCTTCCCATCTGTCGACTGCCACCGAAGTGCATATATTATCAATAGGATAACACAGTGGGGAATAGTCCTCCCTTGCCATGTAACTAATTCTCCAGGAGTCATTTTGTTGATTTCTCACCTTTGCAATGACTGCAGCTGAGATACCAAGCAGGGGGCTTATGGATAGGATGACAAGAGTGAGTTTCCACCCTTTGATGAACCCAATGATGAAGCCAGTGAGGAAGGTGGTCAGAGACTGAATTAACATGCCCAATTTGTCTCCGATGCCTTCATTTATCTTATAGATATCGCTGGAAAGAATAAATAAATAAAACCACAGTGTAAGGCAGGAAGTCAGCAGGCACACTTTATGTCCTTGCAGTGTATTTTTTATACTTGCAGTAGGGCTGTCACAATGCATTATATTTCTAATCTACTAATTATTTTGACAATTAATCAAGTAATCAGAACAAAAATTCCAGTTTTCAGTTCAACCGTTCTTTGATTTTTTTTTTCGGTCTGCTTTGGGCCCTCTTAATCCTCTTACTCTGCAAGACGCGTGTTGAGCTGTCCTGTCTCATTCACATCAAACCAGCCAATGTCTTGCTTGATGATGGCGTGGAAAAACATCTTTCTGAGCCTTTTCACTTGTCGTCCTGCAGCGAGTGTCCAGAAGGCCACCTGCATGTAAGCTGCAAAAAGGACTAAGCCTCCCATAATGCTGTAGTAAATGGCATGCCTGTATGAACAGTAGAAAAAGAGGTCAAAACAGTAAGCTTATTAAAGGGCCACAGCAAAATTAAAAACAGCCCAAGCATTTCTGTGATGAGGCATATTTTGATAGGAAGAAAACAAGAAAACAGAATCAGTAGTTAACTAACTTGAGAAGACAAATACAAGATCACAAACACAAGCAGAACCAGATATAGAGGAAAAACACTGTCAACATTAAAAGCTAATTTAATAATGCACAAACAGAAGCCAGTTACCTGGTCATCTGGTCTCCAAGTGTTTCATTAGAAGGTACCCATGTGAGATCTAGTAAACAGCAGGCAATTAGAAGTGTTCATTTAGGACTGTGAGCAGTAAACATCTGATAGAATTGTTCTGTTTGAATTAACAATTTTACATTCCTGCTATTTGTAACTGAGTATTCACACAGTAAATGCTTGGTACAGAATGGACATGCTTTTGTATTTGACTTACTGGGGGGAATAGTTCCATTCAGGCTGTCTAATATTGAAGAGTCCACAAAGCTGTCCGTCATGTCTCCAAATACAATCACCATGGCGGGAAGTATTGCTCCGTTGACCATAGACATGAACGTTCCAACCACCATAAGGAGAATGTCCACGCCATCCGCATAACGGAACTGATGTAAGGAGACAATTTAGAATACATACAGGCATATAGCTTTACAAGGACATGACACATTTGTTTATACTAACACATTAGTTCACTTAAAGAAATAACATGACGTTTAATATCTGTTTAAACATTCATATGTTCTTGAAATTTGAAGAAATTGTCTTAAATGGTTTAGAATATGAACGTGAAGAGCCTGAATAGTGCCCTTTTCATTCTCATTTGCAGATTGTTTACATCATTAATGTTTTGACCCTGCATGTCTAAATCATCTCAAAAAACTAAAACTCTTCCATTTCATTTGACCCTACATATCAAATTCTCACCCTTCAACAACCTAGAGATTAACTTATTTTATCCTCTATAATTACCTTAATTTCTTAATAAAAACAATTCATTTTCATTACAAAATACACATTTTTGGGTTTTTGTTTCTTTTAAGGATTTAAGAGAACTGTTATGTCATCATCTTGCTCAGTTAGATCATGGATTTCATACACATTATGGCGGCAGCAGTTTGAAATATGGCACTGTCTATCAGAGGACCATTATACCAGTGTCGCCCCTCCCCTGGGTTACGTTCTTCCCCGAGAGAATATTTTCAGCTCCCATGGACGGTGAGAGAGCGAGAGAGATACAGAGCAAGAGACAGAGTGAGAGTGAGTAAAAGGGGACAGAGAGAGAGGGGAAAAGATATTGATAGTAGGAGCATGCAAGCAAGCAGAGAGAGAGAGGGAGAGAGAGAGAGAGAGAGATAAAGAGAGAGGGGGGTTATAATCACAAAATTTGATCTGTACTTCATGTTGCTCCTTTCCCAGTAGGTCCAGATTATACTTTCATACAAAAACATGTTTAGTTTTTGTGGACAGTTTCAGTGTCTATGTGCGTCTGAACTGATCTAAGGGATCATATCTCACCCCAGACAGTGTGTTGGAACCCAAATGATATAGTATAAAAAAATAAAACTGGTCATCTAAATGTACATTTAGCTAAATGTACAATGCGCTGTTGATTTTGCGATTCTTTTGTTTTTTCATAGTATTTCGGACACTGAAAACCGAAAAGATCTTATTTTGACCTGGAACACAGTAGGAGAAGTAGCATTTACATTATCTTGAATGTGAAATACATAACTGGGTTGACAGTAAACTACAGACTATCAAGTTCAATTGTGTTTTCTTTCAGTTTAAATGAAGCCAGACACTGACATATACAATGTTTTTACTCTAAAGACTAACAATATTAGGCGTCCATTTGTCTAGTTAGGATTACATTACTAAAAGATAAAAAAATGTTGAATATTAAAATGTCCCTCATAAAAAGAAAAAAACCCCAACACATTCACAATATGGACAAAGGTATAGGGACACCTGGCTTTGGACTAGACCCCTTACTTCCTGTGAAGGACAGTCTTAATGCTTCTGCATATAAGGACATTTTGGACGTCGTACTTCCAACTTTGTGGATCCTTTTCTATTCCAGCATGGCTGTGCCCCAGTGCACAAAGTAAGGTCCATACATAAAGACATGGTTGGATGCGTTTAGTGTAGGAGGACCGACCGCAGCCCCATCCAACACCTCTGGGATAAACTGGAAAGGAGATTACTTGTCCAACCATCAGTGCCTGACCTTATATATGCTCTACAAAATGAAAGGGCCCAAATTCCCACACAATCTCCAAATTCTTGTGGGAAGCCTTCCAAGAAGAGTGGAAGCTGTTATAGCTGCAAAGGGGGTATCAACTCCATATTAAAGTCTATGTATTTGAATGAAAGGCCATTTAAGTCTCTGATTGTGTAATGGTCAGGTGTCCCAATACTTTTGTTCATATAGTGTATTAAAGGTCGGATTTCAGGGGTAAGAAAAAAAAAAAAGATTCCACTCACTATTTCAAATGGTCCCACCATTTCTATCTTGGCAGCTTTCTCTTCATTCTTTTTTTTCTCACTACTGGAAGACAAAAATCACAGTTAAATACTTTGACAGCCTCATCCCAAGGCTGGTTTCGAGGTTTTATTTTAACTTTACAGGCAAAAAGTACTGCTAGCAGGGACAATGCTAGCTTGGGTTTTAGCATTTCAGAGGAAAGCTGGGGAAAGCTTGCTCACATTATCAAAGAAAAAGAATCAACCCACCTTAGGTCCCCATTGAGGTCATTTTTTCTCTCCTCCGCTGTCAGGTCGTATTTTTTCCCCATTTTGTATATGTTTCCGGAGTGTTTTTGTCAGATTCGGAGCTGTTTTTTAAGCCCAGTCTCTGTTTCTTCCAGAGCGGCTCTGGACAGTCTAGGACCTGCTGGCGGGATATAAATAAACTCTGATGACTTTAAAGAGACACACGATTCTAAAACTATCAATACAAAGGTCAAATTTGGCTTTTTCACGTTTAAAAACTATAATGACTTACAAAATGTTCAACACCAGGCCTTTTTTCAGGTCTGGTGTGTTTATTAGCCTATTCGAAAAACGTTCAGGGCGTTAATTGTGTCCGTTTATTTAGCGTATTGTCCTTTTTTTCAAACAGGAAAAAAGATGTTTTAAGGACCGTGGATTCTAATCTGAAGCGCATCTGAGGTAAATTTGAGGTAAATCTGAGGTAAATTTGAGGTAAATTTGAGGTAAATCTGAGGTAAATTTGAGGTAAATCTGAGGTAAATTTGAGGTAAATCTGAGGTAATTTGAGGTAAATTTGAGGTAAATCTGAGGTAAATTTGAGGTAAATCTGAGGTAAATCTGAGGTAATTTGAGGTAAATTTGAGGTAAATCTGAGGGGCTACAGGTAGAAAGTTCCAGAAGCGCTCTGTGGTCCGTTACCTAGAGAGGAGCTCGCGCCTCTGTTGTCCCCGGCGCGCGCGCACCGCTCCGTCTGCTCCGCGTGTGAACGGGTCGGTCTGCATTAGCAGGGTTTATAACAGGAGGGTTTATCTTTACACGCCATTACATCACTCCCCCCCACACACTTCACTCAAACTCCACCTTCAGCACCTCCTCTTACATCCTTTTACTCATTTTTCTCACACATTGGGGATATGATAATGAGAGGTTTGGGGATATGATAATGAGAGGTTGTGTGTAAGTGGGCAGGTGTGTGTATTCTTTCCGTTTCTTCTTCCAGTTTTTCTACTTTTATGAAGTTCTACTTAGAAATTGAGAATATGATTGATGCATGCAGTGTTTTTATTGTTGCGTGTGTGTGTGTGTGTGTGTGTGTGTGTGTGCTTTACATTTACATTTACATTTACGGCATTTATCAGACGCTTCTATCCAAAGCGACTTCCATTCCCTACCTACAGGGGGCAGTCTC
>JBBIGB010000001.1:2858274-2872516 GCA_037577075.1 Alestopetersius hilgendorfi | reverse complement strand
AGAGAGAGAGAGAGAGAGAGAGAGAGAGAGAGAGAGAGAGAGAGAGAGAGAGAGAGAGAGAGAGAGAAACAGAGAAGAAAATAAATGAAAATAAATCAATCAATCAATAAAACACATTAAATTTGACAAAAAGTGAAATCTGTGTTCAAAGCGAGTAAACCAGTTTGAATGAGCATGTTTTAAGCTTTGTCTAAAATAAGGCAAGAGAATCTATATTCCTTATGGCTGGGGGAAGTGAGTTCCAGAGCCGAGGAGCCGAGGAGCCGAGCGGCTGAAAGCTCAGTTGCCCATGGTAATAAGGCGGGCAGGAGGAACAATAACACCGGTGGCAGATGAAGATGTGAGAGAGCGGGCAGCAGTGGCAATATGAAGCAGGTCTGTGATGACTACAAGGGTTTAACTGGCAAGATACAAGTCTTAAAACTGTAGCTTGATGTTTAGAAATAAGGGTTCTGAGCTTCACTGATCACTGTTTTAGGAACACATACAGACTAAACCTGTCATACGGTGGATACCAGGTCTGAGTATAATTGGCATGTGTGGTCGCTGAGCGTGTACACACCTGTTCTTTAATGTTGGCTAGGTCCAGAGTGTAGTTCAGAGCAGTTTTAGCTGCTTTGTAAGGTTCCCACGCCTCCACCAAGTTCACAGTGATGCCCATGTATATGCTGATGACCTAAAGAAGCAGAGGATATGTAAACAAAAACCAAAGAAACTCCTGCATTGCAGATTCTCCATCCTGCTGAAGCCCATACCCAGTTATCAGGGAAGTATTTGTCTACAATCTCTCTCATCTTGGCTTGCTGGGTGTGAAGGATTGAGGGTGTAAAGTACAAGCAGACATACAGCATGGCTGCCTGGGTGGCTAATGCAGTGCTCCGGTGTTCAGGCAGTGGATACGCAGACACCTGCAATCAGCACAGACGTACATAAGGGATACCATTACTAAGTCATCATATGCATTCCATTTTTAAATAATACACTTAATTAGACGTAAAATATAAAAACGTTTTACCCCTAAAAAAAAAGGTAATGACTGTATTACTAACGTTTAGCAATCTCAATACACAAATAGATCACAGTTTAATGCACCTTGTAATCTCCTATTTCCTCAGAATAAGCAGAATAAGAATTATACCTTAAAATAAACTAAATAGACATGTG
Source organism: Alestopetersius hilgendorfi (assembly GCA_037577075.1). NCBI lineage: Eukaryota > Metazoa > Chordata > Actinopteri > Characiformes > Alestidae > Alestopetersius > Alestopetersius hilgendorfi. The sequence goes on along the minus strand of JBBIGB010000001.1, from coordinate 2,871,352 downwards.
TGTGTAAGTGGAGCATCTACTTACATAGTAGTAAAATGCAAAAGAAAAAAATACATGTGTTTTGGGGGTGAAATTTGCATTTAGAAAATGCCTGAGAATGACTTTGGACAAACAGGTGAGTGCACATGTCGAGTCAAATTACAAATGAGTCAATGTTGTGCTGATTTACATTAACACAATAAATAAATATTGCTTTTCTACTTCAAATGTGGTGCATAATTCCTATTTTTTGTAGAGTTTAGCATATAGAAATATATTATAAAGCATTTTTCATGCATTTTACACCCCTAGTGTCAACACTATCAGCGACGGATCGTCTTGCCTGGTTGTAGATGTCGTCTGATCGCAGGCGGCCTATGACCATGCTGATGAAGGTGGGACTGATAGGCACTCTCTGGAAGTAGCTCTCAGGGTAGTTGGCTGGGCGTTTAGCCCCTGGGTGACTGGAGTAGCCGGTGCTCCGTAACAGCTTACAGATATCGTCCAGATTCGAATCAGCTGAGGAGCGAGCAGCACTGTGGAACAGGTGGCAACGTTTATGTCATTGGGTTGGGAGAGCGAAATCAATAAACCACAGTACTGGAATATTTTGGAAGTAAAAAATTCTCAGTAAACACCGACACTTCTCTGCCTGTAAACAGGCAGTCAGTACAAACAGCTAAACCAAAGATTTGCAGTTTTAACTCCTAACATCAAGTGAATCAAATTCATACGAATGGCTGCATAATAGAAAGACATATACAATCTTACCTATATCTGTAGTAGGACACCAGCATTCTCTCTCTAACTTCCCCTTCTATTTTCTGATCTATTACCAGCAGCATAACACCATAGAGATACATTGCTTCACACTGAGAGAGAGGAGAACAAAATAGGGCAGCGTTATGATGACTGCAGCAACTTCTGAGATTTTATTTATGATTTTTTGGGGACAAACTGGTCATTTTTACCAAAAGTTGCTTTCCATCCTCATTTAGCAGAACTGTTTCCAGGGTCTGCTGAATGTAGACACCTTCATTAAGGTCATCCAGGTACCTTAGGCCAAATTATAAATGTATTACTTCATAGTCTTTAGGGATACTGAAATCATTACTATATGTGTCCCTAGCCAAAAGCAGGCAAATGCATAGTTCGTAGTATAAGAGGTGACAGTTGCAGGTTAAATACTGCACAGTGATTTAAAATACTCTTACCTTATCAAGTCTACGATGTATTTATGGACACTTTCGAAGGCCAGATAAAAGCGTGATAATATTTCAATGTTGTTTTCCCGGAATTCCTCATCCAGGTCTTGAAGTTCTGGTTTAGCCTCGAGTTTACTCTCATAATATTCCGGACCCTGAAAAGCATATAAATTGTTACACACACCAAACTGTACTTTTGTTGATTGTAATTTGATTGTAATTAACTTCTGTTGTTTAGTTCACCTGCTATTTTTATTCTCTAAAAAAACGTTAAATTATCTCGTACTCAAGTGCTATAACGTAAAATTATTCTAGAAATAGTGAGACAAAAAAAAGATCTTTCATGAAATTCAGAACACACTTGGCTGAAAAATCAAACAGATGTTTTATAAATATTTTTTGTTTTATAAATACGCTTTTTTTGAATGAATGTAGTAAACTAATAAAAAAATATTTATTAAGAAAAACACAGTGTTAATCAAACCAGTCCAAAAGATCAAAACAGAGCTGGCAATGAAAAGAAGAAAAAAATCTACATTTTTTGGAGATTTGGTGTCCCCAACTATGCTCCTTGGAAAAATGCCTCTTTGAGCATCTTTCTCACTGTGTGTGGAGATAAAATAAACGTGCCCTTTTCCCTACAGCGCTAAACGTCTTAATTACTGTCCAAACTGTGAATATGATGCATGTTCGTGCATCTAGCTCTATTTTTATAGCAATAGTCTATTCTTTAAAAACGTTATTAGTATACTAAGGTTGGCCAATAATCTGTTGATTTTCTTTATATTCAGTGTGACAGGTCAAAAATAATCAGAGATAAGCTTATGTGGGTTCTGTAGTGTTTTACATACTGATTACATATTTGTGTTTAGTTTGTGCAGTGTTTGTGATGAAGCTAGTTCTATACTGCATGATAGTTGGTATAATGATCATATAATAATCATATGCTGAGTGTTTGTGAAGAAACAGTGGTGTCTGACTGACACTGATCATGCCACAGTGTGGCATGTCTGACTCCACACTGAAAATACTGAAGCAGTTCTTGATTGCTGCTGAGGTTTAATAAAAACCACATGCAAGTCTATTGCAGATCTAATATTAAAAACTGAAAGTAGATCTGAAATCAGCATGAAAAACTGGTTTAGAAAAGTGTATCTTGGTTTCTGATGATTACAAAAAACTTTTGTTAACTTATTTAATTAGGTGTTTACTTTTTATAAACTAATTTCACTGAGGGTGGCACTAATTATGAAGGAGGAACTTGGAGCAGTTTGTGGTGTGTTAGTAGCCCCTGTGATCAAAAAGCTGCGAGTTTGAATCCCAGGACTGCCAGTGGCACCACTGAGGTACTCTTGGTACTGTCCCGGGCAAACCTCGCTGGTGGCAGTCTCCTGCTTCATTTGGTAAATGAGTTAAATGCAGAGAAAAAAAATCACACAGTTGTGTGCTGTTTGCTGTGGTGTGTTCACATAGGACTTTAAGAGATCATTTTACTTCACTTTACTTAAAATGAACAACCCACATTCAGTATTCAGGAGTGAAAACAAGTAGACTACCTTGAAATAGCTGAAGTCGCAGATGATGTCTCCATACTTCTGTTGGTCACTCTTGTCTTTGAGCCTAAAGACTGCAGGGATGAACTCAGAAAGTCGTAACAGTTCTGCGATGATGGCATTCCCCCGAGACACAATCCTCAGGATGGCCTGACCACACAGGTTATTCTCCGCAAGAAAGTCCACCATGGCGACGGCCTCCAATCACACCAACCGGTAGGTCATCAGAGATCCATAACCACAGTCCTAAAAGAACGGAAATTCATCACCCACAGGCAAAACTCAGTTTAACTGAAATACTCTCATTCAGCACAAATGTTCTGTGCTGCATCCACTTTCTGGATACTTTATCAAAATGTTTAAATAGATGCTGAAAAAGTAGGGTCTATTTGTGAAGTCCTCTTCTTTACAGAAGAGTCTCCGTCCCATAGTTTCCTTTTAGTGAAAGACATTCCTCAGGATCAAATGTTCATCCAGGCAGAGAAAGAGAAATTAAAATGTTTATATAAACCCTTCTTAATTATTATGAGTACATAAGCAGCCCCATTAAATGAGAAAACCCTGATTTTTGCATAAATAGATATTACTGGCATTAGTACTTCATTATTCTGAATGTGTTACTTCCAAACAATACAATAATTCTCTTTTGATGTTTTTAATTATGTTTATTAATTTATGATCTGGTTTACTTGTGTGTAAGGTGTTCTTAAAATTATATTCATTATAATTACTATTCTTCTTCTTCTTCTTATTTAGTAGTAATAGTAGTTGCTGCTGCTGGTAATAGATTAGAAAATAGAAGGGGAAGTTAGAGAGAGAATGCTGGTGTCCTACTACAGATATGGGTAAGATTGTATATGTCTTTCTATTATGCAGCCATTCGTATGAATTCGATTGAGTTGATGTAAGGAGGTAAAACTGCAAATCTTTGGTTATATAATTAAATCGTTTTAAATGCCCTTAGTGTAAATACCTTTCATCTTAATGTGTGGTTTATAAAGACAAACTTTAAGGTAAAATGAAAGGAGGAAAGTTAGCAGCACTAGCCAGTAAAACTGTCACCTCGACACAGCTGGATCTAGCCAGCTATAAATCATTTTCCAAACAAAAAGTGGAATCGCTAACGAAATACAAAAACGTACAGAGTGGCTATAAGCATTAGATAGTATTTCAGGTCATGCTACGACTGCAATTTTATCAAAATATTCCATTTATTTCTCCTTCTCTCACCTCCTTCATCTGTAGCCTTCTGTTTACAAATCACATGAGAATCACGTGACCAAAAAACCCCCGCAAGCTATTGGCTGACTGCGCTGCGCTGCTGCTAAAATGGCGGCTAGCTAGACCACTCTACAAATTAAAAGCTTCTGAAAAGGAGAGAACCGCACACTATATGGACAGAAGTATTTGGACAACCCTCGTCGACTTTAATGGCATTGCATTCAAATGCATAATATGGATCTGATCTTGTGCACATTCACTCTGTAGAGCATGTATGAGGCCAGACACTGATGTGTGATGAGAAAACCTGGCTCCCAATCTCTGTTCCAGTTCATCCCAAAGGTGCTGGATGGGGTTGAAGTCAGGGCTCTGTGCGGCCACTCAAGTTCTTCCACATGGAACTCCTCCAGCCATGTCTTAATGGAGCTCGCTTTGTGCACTGGGACACAGTCATGCCTGAATAGAAACCATTCTTCCCCAAACTGGGCCCAGAAATGTTTTCCACAAATGCGTTGTCCAAAATGTCTAGATCTGCTGAAGTGTTAAGATTTGCCTTCAATTGAAGTAAAGGGCCCAAACCTTGAAAAAACAATACTTTTAACAATACAGAGTGCTTTTCATATTTATATTACATTATTAATTACATTTTTATATGTAGTCTGTTAACACTAAAATGGAGAAATCAAGATCAGTGCGTTTTTTATTGATGTAATGGCCATTTCGTTCTCTTTTTCTCAAGTGAATATCTCACTAAAAGCAATACACATTTTTTTTATCCATGAAAAGGAGACACAGGCATCAGTTTTCATCTAAATTTATTGTCTTCAAACAAGTAGAAAATATATTTTCTGTCTAAATCAAGCCACAGCCTATTAAAACAGTTTTCAATTTTAAATTAAGAGCATTGCACAAGGCCTATGGCTCTGGCGAATAAAGCTTTAGCCACCACAGTGGTGCAAACAAATTCAATTTTAAGGCTCAGTAGGATTTACAAAGTCACCTCCATGATGGCCCCCACTCATATTCCCATATCTGAAAGAGTGTTTACTGAGCCTTACAGCGATTCAATTTGATTTCTTTTAGAAATGCACTGCAGTTAACACTACTAGAGACAGATGGAAGAGGCAGGAGACCGGAATACAGTCGCACTTATTAAAACACATTCATAGGAAAGAAGAAAGTAGCATATGCATCACTTTCCTATCTAGAAAAAAACGTTTTGTTTGTTTTTGCCTAAACCGATCTTTCGCTATGGTTTGGTAAGTAACAATGGAAAAGACAGACGATCTGAATGATGAGTCATTTTCAGACAATACTTATGAGCACGTACTTCTTATCTGTTAATACACTAAAAAGGTGCAGAATCACAAGGATGACCCTGGAGGACCGCAAGCTAAGCAAATGACACACACCAAGAATTCAACAGGGAGTTTAGAACAAAACCCCTTTAAAATCAGTTCAGATCACACGAAAAAAGGGGTCACCGTACGAGCAATCCACTTGGGTCAATGTGGGATTTGTCATCATAAATACAAACTTAGAAAACCGCTTAAAACTACCTATAAAATACACCAGCAAAATGTATGTACAAAATTAACCATCTTTTTCCATCGTCTCGACAGCTGAAGCATGCAGTTCTGACATGGGGACCCAGAAGGGTCACTTTAAAAAAAAAAAATATCATTAATAGTGCTGAGTTCTGTGGGGCAGGGTAATAAAAAAATAACAATAATAACAATAGCAATTACAAATTCAAATTACACCATTTAAAAAAAAATTCAAACTATACCATGCTACATGGTAAATAAATTATCCATCCATGTTCTCTTCTCACAGAAAAGCAAACTGGCAGAATTTTTAGCTACCATTTGTAAGAAACTGAAGATTTTGGATTTTGCGTGAGCAAGGAGGACACTGCAATTCTGATGAACCGACGGCTATTTTGAAACGTTTGCTGAAATGAGGGTTTTTAAGGGTAGCCTAAAAATACATTAGAATAATTAAAGTGTGAAGCAAAACTCATGAAAAGAAGGATCAACCTCTGGTTCATATGGGGTTGATAATGTAAAAGCACACAACTGCTTTGTAAAAATGAGCTAACAGGAAAAGAAACCCACTTATGCTTCATCACACATTGAAAAAAATAACAGCGCAAGCGAAAAAACACAGTCCAGCTACCTCCTTTCGTACAGGCACTGATAACAGTCTGACCGTCTTGTGCAGGCCGCCATTCTCGTTCTTCCAAAAAGAAAACTAAGAAAACTCGAGCCCATGGGATGCAAGTCATGATGCCAGAGCGGCTACTGGCGCTCAAAGCCACAGCTCGGCCCTGGTTGTGCTGTATTAACGTTTTAGATTATAGTCTATAGATAGTGGCGAATAAGTTGCTCTATGTCTTGATTTGAGATCGCCTGATGCCATTAAATGGCTTGAAAGGCAAGGTTTTAAACCCAAATAGCATTCGATACAAAGTGCTCAACTGTTTGTGTGCATTTGTACTCATTAGGGAACCATAACATTCAGCAAAAGTAACTTTGGCACCATGGGTACTCCTTGAGGGCAGAGGGAGAACCTGTGTACAAAAAAAAAAACCCACCATGAAAAACATCCTAAAAAGATTACAATCTCTTCTTCCTCATTTAAATTTAAAGGGTACACCAATCGTGATCGGTTGCCGGTCTCCGTTTCTTCATTCCGGGGGTAATACTGTTCTCTCACACACGAACAGAGCACTGTCTCTTCAAAGCTCAGGAAACAAAGAGCTCAGGAAGCTTGGATGAGAAGGTGAGAATTGTGAAAGTGATGCAAGCAGGATTAGTTGGTATATTGTAAATGGATCTTCAAAGTCAACGTTCATTCTTCACTAACCTTCCAAAGTTTCCACAGACAAGAAATACGAGAAAAAGAAAAAGAAAAAATCACTGATCCTCGGACCCGGACAAGGTTTTTCTAACATTTTGCGAGGTCTCCCAGGATTCGCTGTCATCGGTCTCCTCGTCGTCCTCCTCATCGTCTTCTTCGCCGTCTTCTTCGCCAGCGGCTGAAGGTCCTTGCTCTTCACTTGCCACTTCAGTCTCGCCCTGCGACTCCTCCTCTTCTGGCTCGCGGCTAGTGTTGTCATCAAACGGGTCTGTGCCCAGGTCCACCTTCCGGGCAACCTCTGCAAACCATTCCCTTACTTGCTCATAGCTCATGTTGGACTTGGCTACCAGCTCGTCCAGGTCTTGCTCATTCAAGAACTTGTGCTTCAAGTAGTATTCCTTTAGGATATCTTTCCCCGTCTTGAACTTCAATGGTGGGGGCTTCTCCAAACCTACAGATTTTCTGGCTTTTCTGCTGCGGGACCTTCCCCAGCCACGGTTCCTGATCCTCCGTTTTCTGCTTTTGTTTCCGTTCATGCCATCCACGTTTCCACTCTGATAATAAAAGTACCACTTAAGGTTGCCGTTCTTCCAGGCGTAGCGCGTATCCCCGAACCAGTTGACGATGTAAGGACGAGGCAGCCCACTTTCCTCAGCCAGCTGGTCATATTCTTCGGCGGAAGGCCACTGAGTGCGCACAAAGGCACTCTTGAGGATATGGAGCTGCTCAGGAGTTTTTTTGGTTATCTTTTCCCTCGCCAACTTTCTCCCTCCAGGTGGAGTCTGGCTACGTTTGCCCTGGGAGCTTTCGCCGTCTGCCGAGTCATTCTTTTCGGATGAATCGGCAACAGGGGTTTTCCTCTTCTCCGTGAACCAAGCGTCGATCTCCCGCCTGGTGAGCTTCGTTTCCACCCTCAGCCGGCTCAGCTCTTCGTCTGAGGGGGTGTCACATTTCTGGTAGCTCTCTTCTAAAATCACCAGCTGCTCTGGAGTCTTCTCCTTGAACTTCTGCAGAGTAAAGTCTGGGAAGGGGTTCCAGGTTTTGGAGCGGGTTTCCTTCTCCTTTATGGGTGAGGTGGTCGGAGACTGCGGGGTCTCGTCGCTGGAGTCGATGATGATGGTGGTGCTGCTGCTGCTGTTGCTGGCCCTGCCTGTGTCATGGGAGATGGAGTAGTGGTTGTTTTTAGAATTGCGCTGGTTGTAACGTGTATCGCTAAACCATTTCTTGATCTCACCTTTGGTGAGGTTTGTCAGCTTCATCAGCCTGGCTATCTCGGCATCGCTGGCAAAGTGGTTCTTCATGTAGCTGGCTTTCAGCTCGGCCAGCTGCTCCTTTGATTTCTTAGGTCGTAAGCCAAAGTGATCGGTGCTGAGTGCAGAGTTCTCCTGAGGGGTCAGCGGCGGTGGCTGGACCGTGGTGGCTCTCTTCGTTTCACTAACAGCAGGGCTGGTCTGATTACTTGTGATCTTGGGCGCCTGGCTTTGACTGGGCATTCCTGCAACGGTCAGTGTGATCGGGGTCGTGACCGGCAGGCTGTTTGCGGTGCCAACTTGCGTTAGAACCAGACCCGGCTGGCCCACGATTTGGCAAGTCTGAAGGATGGACTGCAGACCATTGGTGGCAGACAGGTGATGGGCTGGAATGACTGTAATGGTCTGAGGCACTGTGTGGACCGTACCGTTAAACTGCTTCCTTCTAGCCTCTTCCACTTCCTCTGGAGTCCAGCTCACCCCATGCTTCAAACGCTGAGCAGAGAACCAGATCTTTATCTGTTCTTCACTGAACTTGGTCTGAGCTGCAAGGCCCATGATTTCAGATGCAGAAGGGTAGGGGAACTTCTTGTAAGTGTTCACCAGCAGCACATTGGAGTCCATGGCTGCATTGTAGGTTGGAATACTGCTCACCGGAATCAGGAGCTGAGCCTGGGCACTCTGCTGGGCCTGCAGGGCTGACAAGACCTGGGCAAGGCCGGCAGGAAGCACGGCAGCAGGGTTCATAACTGGCTTCTTTGGCTCAGTGGGCAGTGGGTTGGGAATGCTGACAAGCACACCAGGCTTTGCAGACTCGGCAAGAACAGGGTTCAACATTTCGACTGCGGCAGACGTACCCAGAACTGACGCCTCCATCGGTTCTGGGTCGCCCTCGCTTTCGACCAACGCATCACACTCATCCGTCCCTTTGAGAGACACGGCTATTCTCTTGGGTTCGACCTTGCTCTTCTTTTTCATGATGGGCGTTTTGCTGAGGGATATTCCGGTGACTGAAGAGTCTTCACTCTCCTCCGTCTCAGCCTGAGCAGAACTTCCTTCAGTGGTTAGATCAGTGGCCGACTGCTCCACAGTGGTTGGATTTGGGCGTTTGCCTGCAGAATGACTTGAACTGTCTTCATGGTCTGGAAAATGGATAATATATATATATAAAAAAAAAAGCATGACTATGTACATCAACGATGAACACGCAAGACAGAATGGACTCATCACTGGACGTATCTGATCAGATTACAAAAAGATCAAAAGGACCAATATCTAACCTTCAAAGAAGGATACCAACCCTCACCTCCCTCGGTTTCCATGGGAACCACCGCTCCTTCTGTAGGGCCTTCTGCTGCGTTCTCCGCTCCTTCCTGCCCTGACAGGGTCTCCATGTCTGGATCCTGCTCCACCACATCTGAGGGAAGCACCATGCAGGGGGTCGTGGACTTCCTCCTGCTTGACATTGCGCTGGTGGCACCAGAGGTGGAGCTTTGACGGGTGGCAGAGACTGTATGAACTGGCCTAGGCGCCGAGAAAGTGCATTCACATGCTAAAAAAGCTGCTGGAAGGAAAGAAAGAAAGCGAAAGAGCAAGTGAGGGGAATGTTACATTAGTTTTGAAACATGACCCTCTGAAATCACCTTCATGTACCGCAACACCTGCAGAGCCAACAGGCTACGTTTAATTACAGAGTGCATGACTGATCTTTTGCAACTTTTTTTAATATAACTGTAATTAAATGTTAAACAAAATAAGCTGCTTTGGATGGTACAGGTTTACACTCCAAAAGTAAACCTGACTACAGCTTTACAAGATACTATAACCATTTATTAGTCCCACAGGTGGGAAATTTGGATTAAACGTACAAAAGAAGAAACAGAAGCAACATAGGCTATTGAATAAAACCTATATAATTCAATATAGTTTATTTAATATAAATGGTACACTACAAAGGTGATTGTATTTATGAACACAGTGGATTTATATATGTACAGTGTATGCACACACACACACACACACCTATCCATCTACGCATATCCAAAAATATATATTATAGGTACGAGTGTGTGCGGGGGGGGGGGTGTACAGAGTGTATATGTATATTTGTACACATTGGAGTATCCTCAGCGGTCATGTAGTACTAGTTATTAAAAACAGGAATAATGCACCAAAAAACTTGGACATTACACACAATTATACTGTAGTAGAAATGCTGCACGTTACAGTAAACACACTCAGGGGAAGAGAAGTTACTCCGTGGTGGTGTGTGAGATGAGAGAGTAGCTGCTGTTGCTGCTGCGAGGGAAGACAGGCTTGGGGGAGAGGTGGTCTGAGGGATGGGGAGCCTCTGACTTACCTGGGGCCGGGCAGCACCTGAGAGGGCCGTTGTGAGCTGCGGGCCGGGTGGAGCAGCGCCAGGGTACTGGAGGTCCGGGCGGCCTGGGAGGGGGTTAGGGTTAGCAGGCTGGCTAACCGGAGGAGGCGGCGCGCTCCTGCCCTGGACGAGGCTCTCCAGATGCGGCCGGAGCGTCCAGGTGCGGGTCGGGACCTCGGGCGGAGCCTCCTTCACACGGCGCGACCGGTTAACCTGGCGCAGAGACGATCTGCGCTCATTTTTCAGCGGCGCTTTCTGCAACAGGGATCCGGGCGCCTCCGCTGTCAATGTGTTGCGTGTTTACGTCATCGTCAGGCGACTCCCCTCCGCAACTTGCGAAAAACGAGGGAAAAAAGAGGGTAAAAATGTACTATAGGATGCCAGGCCGCGTGTTGCGGGCCGTCCCGGTCCGGGCTGCCGGGCTGCCGGGCGCACCGCCGGTTCCAGGTCCGGATCGAGCGTCTCGACCTGTTGGAAACTTTCGAGCGTCTCACCTACGAGCTCACCACGTGACTCCGCCACAGCATCTCCTAAAACAAGCGAGTGGAAATTCCCCTCCATTCACTGACATTTGTGTCGTTTCATCTCAGCTTTGATGTTCTTCTGCTCTCAGCCACCCACAGAGCAACAGTCCGCTTCGAAAAGTATCGGTATGACTACGTTCAGGGCAGAAGCAGAGATACATGCAAGTCTAACGTACCACAGTGCCTGCATGTACTTTATAGGGACAAAAGTATTGGGACACGTTTTTCAGTGTTTGGGACTGTGTCCCCCATTTTTAAGGACAATCTTAATGCTTCAGCAGACCAGGACATTTTGTGACACTTTGGAGAATAACATTTTCAATTCCAGCATAACATTCCCCAGTGCACAAAGCCAACTCTATAGATTTGAATGCTGTCATTAGTCAATGCTGTGTAATTGTCAGGCATCCCAATACTTTTGTCCATATAATAAACGGACGTTGGCCGGTTTGATCCCACATAGTTTCCATCCCACTTTTAATGCTGGCAGTAATTACACTGTTTGTAGACATCAGTCATAATTAGTGAATTCTTCTGTTTTCCTTCTGGTTTACAGAGGCTCACACCAATTCCTACACAACTGATTGTGCACACATGTATATATAATCTCCACAGGAAAGTACTGCCAATAGAATAAGATACTCTGGAATGAGTCTACAGTCACCATGCTCTATGCCAATTGTTGGCTGGCATGGTCTATGAAGCACTGGGCTGCCCTCTGCAGTAATGGAAAGGTTTAATAACATTCAGATGAGTTGGAGTGGTGTTTGTGATCCTAATCAGTACCCAACCTCCCTGTTAAAGCAATGCTCCAATATTTCGAGTCAGAAAAGTACAGGGTTTTACATCTGCAGAGGGAGAGCAAACCCCTATTAATACTTTTCAGGTTACAGCTGCACTGTTTAAGGTGGAATGGAAAAGTGAAGAAAAAAAAAAACCTTCTGTCAACTAGCTGATGGAAAAACTCAGATGAAAATGATAAATTCTGACAAATGCTTTAATAGAACGCCAGGAATACATAAGAAATATACAGCACTCGGTATTAATTTCACCATGTTATAGTAAAATATAATTTACTTGCATTAGCACTTTTCACAAATACTAAAAAGTTGTGTTTATGTAAAACGGCTACGAGAAATCTTCGACCTCCTTTGACATCTCCTGTAGAGAGAAAGAGAAAAAAAAATCTTTTAGTTTTAGTCCATAAAAAACAATACATGTGTATTTACATCAGCTATTACTTGGCCTTCATTGCACTAGGACTTCACATATAACTTATTACACAAAAACTGCTGATAAACATCCATTACATTTTATAATTCATGTCCAACCAATTCAACTAATTCAAATCATTTTTTGCAAACTCATGATGCCATATGTCTTCTGTGGTACCTGTATAAGTGCTGTCTTGTCATAATCTCTCCTGTGTCTGTAGATGCTCTGACACAAAAGAGCATAAAGCTTCTCAAGTCGGTCAACCTCATACCCCTCAGTCTTAGCCACCACTTTCTGCAAAAGCTCCTGTAAGCAAAAGCAAACGTGAGGCATTTTCAGCAGTTCACTAAATATATAAATAATGAACACACTTTGAATAGATGTCCCTCCCCGCCAACATACTGATTTCAAAATTTACACTGAGCAGAGTTGTGGTTTAAATGAATAAATAAATAAATAAATAAACAAACAAACCAAAAATAAACAAATGTTTTGTCTTCATAAAAATGATACTGGGATGCATACTGTGAATATTTGTCTCCAAATAATCAATGTTTTTGAAACATCTCCCACCCTATTTCACATTATTTCATACGGTTCCAAACAGGCTTACGTCCTTATGGTTGAACACTAGTGAGGTAAACCCTACAAGCAAACGAGTGTCAACTGCGATGGAAACAATCAATTTTGCGAATCAATATGTACTAATTTAATCTGTGATGATTAATAGTGAGTGCAAGATCTCATGACTTATATGTCAAGACGAATGCATTAGAATTTATACATTAATGTTGTATAAATAATCGTAATATATATACTAGAGCTGCACAATTAATCGAATTTTAATCACGATCACGATTTTGGCTGCCACGATTAAATTAAGATGATCGTC
>JBBIGB010000001.1:2724696-2740615 GCA_037577075.1 Alestopetersius hilgendorfi | reverse complement strand
GTCTTGCTCAGGAACCCATTGGTGGTGTGCTGGGGGTAGGATTCGAACCCATGACCTCTTGGTTTAGATTCAAGTATACCCACTGCGCCACCACCACCCCTGTTGATAAACACAAGGAGTCAAACTTAATAGCCTATTTCCCATGCCTTCCTGACTCATGGCCGCTAAATTCTTTGGTTCCTAAGTCATGGAAATGCGTTACGAACCCACACCCGTGGTTCAGCCCCGCATCAGGGTCCCATAGTACTAATGTAACTGCTGGTTTCACACCCCGGTGCATTACTGATGATTAAAACAATATTTTTTGGATTAAAATTGGTTTTACTTGGTGCATGATTTATGATATACTATTATAATCCATTAGAACTCGCTGACCACTAAACCCTCTCGTTCCCAGGTCTTGGTTATGCATTAGGATCCCATTCCTGAGCCTTCAGGGTCCCGTAATACTGTTGTCACCGTTGTTTCATTATTGACTATTAAAACAAAACAGCAAGCTTTTTTTTAAATTAAAAATTGAATATTATTCTGTTAGAAATACATGGATAGCCAATCAATGCCTCATACTACACCCGCTCAAAAAGGCTACTTTCTTTACGATTCTGGCATTTAGCAGACGCTCTTATCCAGAGCGACGTACATCAGTGCTCAAGTCGCCTATGTCTGTTCTTCAGACTTGTAAAGATACACTAAGATCAACACCTGCTTTAAACCAAGTTACTGCCAGCTGAGTTACACACTTTAACAAACCCCGCCAGAAGAAAAACGGCAGAGGTTAATACACAAATAAGGAAAAGCAGTTAAGAGGGTAAGGGCCCGAGGTTTTTGATATATAAAGAAAAAGATGAAAAAGTTCTATAAAATAAAACTACTGATCTGAGAATGCCTTGTCTTTGGAAGTGTGTACCTCGTCTTCCCTCTCACCTAAATGCCCCCCTGACAGAAGATTGTCCAGATTTGTTGCAGCAGGATACCAGTCATCCGTAGCTGGAGCTGCAGCCCCTTGTACCTGTACCTTTACCACAGTGCCCACATGGTGGTGCTGTAGTGTAATTTATAACAAAAAGCCAGACGAGGTGTTCAGAGATGCGGCGTCTGGAGCGCGGCAGGAGAAGCAGTTTGAAGAAGAGCAGCCGTCAAACTAAGCTTAACAACTTTCTTCTGATGCGGCGGTGGCTGGATCCTATTTGGGGCCTTTCTTTTTTTTTTTTTTTTTTTTTTCCCCCCTCTTTTCGCCCAGACGTCTTCAGACAGGGTCTCGCAGGTCGAGATGCGAAACGCACTCGCCCGTGGTCAAGGTAGGCGGCTGTTCTCCGCTCTAGTTCCACCCAATTTCATGCAAGTTAACGTGTGGCCAGGAATATGCAAATCGCTTATTAGAATATATATATATTTTTTTTGTGCAGCCTCCTCTGGCTCTGAAAAGGCTCCCGATTCCTATTTGCAACATGAATCGAACGCTGACCCAGGTAATGGAGAGGAATGATTTAGGAGAAATGCTTTATTTTTTTTTTTTTTGGCTTATTTATTTATTTATTTATTTATTTTTCTTCAAAAGGTTAAAAATAATTAATGCAAGAGCACCCGCAGTTCCAACGGCCTTAGCTTTTTTTTTTTTTTTTTTATAATGTGTATTTTATTTAAATTTTTTTGGGGGGGGTACGGGAGGGGGGCATTCATCACATTCGCTCTATCTGTCTAAACACACTCACACCAATTTGAAGGCCTCAGTCTCTTTTGTTTAGGAACGATAATGAGCTCACGGCGGAAGTTAAAACTCAGCTAATTAAAGCTCTTGCTCTTGTAAACAAAAACAAACAAAAAAGTGGGAGGAAAAGTTCTGGCGAGCCGGTCGTGGGGAAGAGGGGGCCGGAGCCCGGGCCGGGGGTCCGCGGCGAGGTTGCGGTGAATGGATTTCGTGTATATAATCAGCTTCGCGCCGGCGCACCGTGTTAGACGTCAGACTGTTGAACTAAAACGCAGGAGCTGCTGCTGCTTACTGTGCAGTCACGCCCGCCCTTCTGCACGAGAGAGAGAAAAAGCAATCGAACAGCAGTTAATGGTTACATGGGGCTTTTGTGTACTGACGAGAGGCTGCTCGTGGCCCTTGAAATGCCTGTCGACTTTTTAATTTGACTGCACTGTCTCCCTGGATTGGTGCAATTGTTCTTCACAAGTGGGACTGTGCCCTGCTTCAATTGACTCCAGTGTTGACGCCTCTCTTTCAAAAGCCTCCGTGTAAAAGGGCGAGGGGAGCAGGAGCACGCTCTGTCAATCCGAGCCATCTTTACTCCTGTCAGAATACAGGATCACTGATCGTCAGCATTCAGTGAATTTTTAGATTAAAGGACATCTAGTCAAAAGTACCTCTAGATGAATCAGCAGTGTTTCCGTGGCAGTTTGCATGATGATTATTTTAGATTCTCCTACTCATCCATTAAATGTAGCTTTTGGCACAAATTGCATGTTACATACAGCCACTAGTGTCTGTGTGTTTTAATATATATGTGTCTGTGTATACGTATACATGTACATACTTACATACATACATACATACATATATATATACATACATACATATATATACATGTGTGTATATACATATATATATATATGTGTGTGTATATATATGTGTGTGTATATATGTATATATATATATATGTGTGTGTATATGTATATATATATATATGTGTGTATATATATGTGTGTATGTGTGTATATATATGTGTGTATATGTATATATATATATGTGTGTATATATGTATATATATATATGTGTGTGTGTATATGTATATATATATATGTGTGTGTATATATATGTGTGTGTATATGTGTATATATATATATATGTAATGTATATGTATATATATATGTAATATATTAGGGTTGGGCACGTTAACGTGTTAATGCATGATTTACTTAACGCTGAGAATAATTTTATCACGCGTTAACACAGGATTTTTTTAAATCCTTTTATTTTCAAAGTTTGTTGCTTTTTTGTGTTTATGTGCTTGCATGCGTTTAATATGGACAAAAGTAATGGTACGCCTGACCGTTACACCAGCAGGGACTTTAATGACTGCATTCACACACAGAGACTTTCATATGGAGCTGGTCCTCTTTGCAGCTGCTGTATTGCTCTGTACTCTGAGAGGAACTTGTTTTTCTATAAGAGACTATATAAAACCTGGAGAATAGCTTTGGTTTTATATTTGATTTGATTACATTAATGTTTAAGATGAGATTTACAGAAATATTTGAACTGTAACTGTGTGACTGTGTTAAAGGGAACACTGCTGTTAAACAGCTCATTAGTTTAAAGTGTTTAAATGAAATGTTCATGTAGCCGTATTTATAAAAGTGTGCAATACATTTAGCTCATAACAGTGAGATTAACATTTTTAAATATTGCCCAGCATTATATATATACACTATTGTTATATATTGGCTTTGAAGTGTAACAATATTCACCGTAAGGGCAGTTTAATGGATGAAAGATTATTTATGATTATGATTTACATCAAAATAACCTGCTTGTCTTTATCACAGCAGCACAGATTCACCACATCCTTTCAGTAACTTTCGGAAATAACTTGTTCCCAAACCCTCCCAGCACCTTCTCTAATAGAACCAGTTGTGTGTGATTTTCTGGATCATGTGGAATTTGTGGGTCCCTGCAGCTCAATGGGACAAAGATCTGGGAGGACAAGACATAATCCTCAAAACTTTGTTTTTCTTTGGACTGCATATAATTTTGGCACAATTTTGAATAATTTGGGCTCATTATCCTTTGGAAGAGTGAACTTTTGTCCAGTGATCCATAAACCAGAAAGAACTGAGTGATACTTTTCTTCTTTCATGATCAGCACAAAGTGAATGAAGACAGTAACTAAGACAAACCTGATATGTCTCTTTAAAACCAATCACTTTAGCCTTTGTGGACCAAAAAATTTTTTTTTTACCAGATTCTTTTGTTTATTTTTTTTATCAGAGGGTAACGACGGACCTTTCTTTACAATTATCTTTATTTCTACTACTATTTAATAACTGTTTTGATAGTCTCCAATAGCTATATGCAAAGACTAATAAATCAAAGATTAATAAATCATTTGGTGAAACACCGTTGATTAATAAGGTTAGTGGAACTGAATCTAAAAGGTGCACCAGGGTGGAGAATTTTAGGCCATTTTAAGCGTGTAATTGTTTTATGTATCGAATTTTAGGTTTGGTGAAATATAATTATTATGCCTGCACTTGCAAGTAAGTGCATCAACAGACATGTTAGTCAAATGCAGTTTCTAAAATGACGTTTTGTTGACTTTGAAAGTGAAAAAGTACATGCCCTACAGAGAAACAGAAACGTTTCTTGGCAAAGCTACTGCACAGATTCTCATTATTAGTTTAAGAAACTGGAGAAACTGGAAAAAGTTGTTGTCCTAGTATGTTAAAATAAACTGTGCATGCAAATGTACAGGAGTGTGTTCCTTGTAGAGAAAGTCCCAGACTTTTGACTGTATGCTCATACTGGAAAAGAAAATGTGTCTTGGATCAAAAATGCTTCTTTAGGACATCCTGTTTTTGAGCCAAACAGGCGATATAGAATCCTCTGATATTGTAATGGTCTTTTCCCATTTGATCAGAAATACCTCTTAAGTAACCCAGCTCACCAGAGCAGTGCGGTGGACGAACACTTCTTCCTCAACGAGAGTGCGTCTCAAGTTAGGTAACATCTGCGATTTCCCTTTTACCGTTTTTTAAGTGTTCAAGTGTTCGTTCTTTAATATTTGGGTTTCATTTGGGGTCCTTTCTCCTCCCTTCAGAGAGATTTCCAAATATAAACCACTGTCCAGCAGCACATCCGTGAGTGTAATTGTCGGAGATGCTTTCGATGAACAGCTTCCAGCTCATCTCAACCAAGTGAGTGTCCTCGCCTCTTACTCTCTGCCTCTTAAAAACGCTTGTTTTTACTAGTAATCTCTGAAAAGTGGATCTGTTTGTCAGGTTTTTGCTGAACTTCAGAGGAGGGCTTTGGAGCGGGTGTACCCCCAGGCTCGCCGCGTTCACATTCAGGGGGTGGACCGCCGTGTGATCTATAAAAAGCCGTCATCAGTAAGCAAACATTTACTTGAGCTGGTGTCAAAGAGGCAAACCAAACAGCAGAGGCAATGAGGCGGCGCTCCAACACATCCACCCCCCGAACAACAACAGGATTTTTCCTTCTGGGAAAGAGTCGCGTTCACAGCTGTGCTGTATCATCACATTCTCTTTGCAGTTTTTTCTCCTAAACACTGAAGTTCTTTGTGTTTTTTAATTTGTAAAACGTGTATTGTGAAAATTACCATCATGCCAAAACATGACACTTTCGCAGACGTGATTTTGAATGTGTGTGTCTTTTGTGTATTTTTTTTTTTTTAAAATGCCGTTCGTGAGAATACTCGTCACCTTTTGATATTTTCGAGTAAAAGAACAGAAGACCAAACATCAGATTTATCCTGAGGATTGAAGTTTAATTATGACACCACATCAAAATAAAAATTTCCAACAGCTCTGGAATTTTATTCCATCCATATACATGCATAGCAACAACATTTTTAAGAAATATTTTTTTTCTTCCATAATAAGGACATTGGAATGATCATTTTTACAGTATCCCTCCCAAAATTCCCTCCCACCCCGTTTATTAACATCAATAAATTCACTTTCATACAATTGTTTTTTTTTTTCCTCCCTGTGGGTTAGAAACATCTGCCGTGTTCCCATTTCCCTAATACTGCTTTCAGTAACGTTCCGTTTTTTACAAAGTATTGCGTTGAGAGCAAATTTTAAAAAGGGAGACCAAAATGTATCGCAAACTGAAATACGAGTACTATACAAGAACGCTGCCATCCTCATTAAAACATCCACTTCTGAGTCGAAGAAAAGAGACGGAGACCAACAGCTACATACATATGCAAAGCCGTATGTATATGCCAAAACATGAGATGCAGAGTTGTGCCTGGTTATCCCTCCGTACAGTGTTTTAAGGCTGAGAAGTCATGAGTATCACACTGCAAATGACATTTAGGCATATACAAAAAAAACCAAAACTTACAGCAAATAAGAATACACAAGTGCTTCAGTAGCTATTTTTGTGTCTAAAATGCATTTCAGGTTTGTATTGTGTCTATTGTCTTGTTGAACCTACAATACAGTGTAAACAATGTTTGCTACACAAGAATGACTATACAATAACATTACAAACAACTCTGATATAAATTTCCTTTGTGTTTAAATTAAGATCACTACTCCTATTAATACTGATTGTAAAATAAATAAATGTGAAAGTGGCACAAATATTACACTTGGAATTTTTCTTTTTCCTCGTCAATGATTTTGCATTAAGTCTTGATGGGGAAAATGACGAAACATGAAGCTTCTCTTGATTGTCCACAAGCAGCATATAAAACTGCATGATGCACTATTCCAGACACGACAGTGTAGCCAAAAAGAGAGGAGGAAAGGGGAAAGGAGGGGCGGAGGGGAGAGCATGATTTCATTTCACGTGCTCGGCAGCATGTGACGAGCAATAAAACTTCTTGTGAGTGATAAAGTTTGACAAGTTATTGAACTGTATGTCACAGAGGCGGCAGTACTTGCCGCTCCCAGCTGGCTGAGCAGACCCATTCATGCCTTTGGCTGCAACAGGTGGCGTCTCCTCGGTGGGTGATTTTGATGTGGGTGATGCATTGTCATTGGGTTCCGGGGGGTTCTCGGAGCCCCATGTGGGTGAAGTTTGCCCATCGGGTGGTGAGGCGTTGTTGGGCTGGTTTTCTTGCTGAGTGGGTACTGCCTGGTTCTCGTCAAGTTTGTGCCCACCATTGATGATTACCATTCCCCTGTTTTTGGGGAGCAGGGACATTGGTTCTTTGCTGGGGTTTGGGCAGCCGTTGGCCGCAGGTTGATCTTTGCCTTCCTCACCTGCTCCATTGGTTCCCTGTTCTTGCTCATTGGGTTCACCCTGCTTAGCCAGACCCCCAGCCATGTAATCGGTAGGCTTCATCCCGAAATATGGCGAGATTGGTTCAGCGCCTTTCACCTTTTTTATTGCTCCAGGATAAAGGCAGTGAGGCAAAAACATGTTCTTGTTCTCTTCTTTAGTGGGGACGAGCTGGGGGTCACTGAAACTCTTCAGGTCTGGCACAGGCCCGAGGTGCGGAGGGAACAGACTGCCGTTCTGCACCATCAGCTTGGTGCCGCCATTTTTCTCACATTTCACAGAACTCTTGTCGTACATGTCATCGGGATTATTGCCTTCACTCTTTATGCCTGGAAACACAGGCTGGTCCAGGCTGGCACCCTCACTGTGCTGAGCAGCTGTAACTGGGCAAAAGTTCTGTTTATGAGCTAAGTAATTCTCCACCTTGTTAAAACTTATCTTGCAAACGGTGCATTCGTGATAATCTAAGAGTCTTTTAGGCGAGTTGCCTGCCTTGTCAGAGACTTGCGAGCATTTTTTGCTGAGATCGATAGGTGCATCCAGCTCTTGTTGGTCAGTGATGGCATTGCTTTTGGGAGCTAGGATGGATTTTGAAACTGTAAGGGAAGCCTCAAGGTGTTTTGGGACCATACCTGGAAAGATGTCGCAGCGAGGATGGAAGCGGTCCGCCAGGCTTTCCACTGTTTCTTGGGATGTACAGGGGTTTCCTAGAGTGGGAACACCTAGAAATCCTGGCTGCGGCCCCATAGGCTGTCTCTGCTCCTGATCTGGCAGACACATTTCGTACATCTTCCTACGCTTGCGTGTCCTCATGGTCCTCTGCATGGAGGGTACCTTATTTGCAGACATGCGCTTCATGGGGGGATCGTGGCGTGTGGCACAGTAATACTGCTTGTGAACCATGAACGTTTCATGACGACTGAAGGTGATGTTGCAGGCCTCACAAGTGGTTTTGTTTGGGTCACTTTCAGCCTCCACCAAGGAAGTGTTGGGACTTTTAACCTCTGCCTGCTTACCATTGAGCCTGTCTTCAACACCTGTTGGAGTGGTGACTTTTTTCACCTGTCCGGTGAGTTCTTTATCAGGCACTTTGCCACCAGCATTCATAATGTCCAGAACCGATGAATTCAAGCATGCCGATGGCATTAGATGATTTTCAGTCTCTGATGGGTGGCATCCAGTGAGGATCCCTACTGAACTGTGACCGCTGTTGGGGCTCACGGAGTCAGTCACCTTGTCTGAAACACTTGAGAAATCTGGAGACTTTGTCATTTGCTGCCAGCGACTATTGCAGTAGTGCTTCTTGTGGACCAAGTAGTTGTCCAGGTTATTGAAAGTTATGTTGCACTCGAAACAGGTTGCCCCTTTCGGCATCAGAGGACTGTATATAACTGGTGGGTAACTGTTCCCTCCATGGCGTAGTCTGCGATGTACGAGTTCCGACATTTTAGCTAAAATTTCCGATGCCTGTGGTACTACTGAAATGTCTTGGGAGAATGCGAACTGTGATAGGAACGGGCCCATTGGAAAAGTGGGTCCCATGTTGTGTTGAACTGGTGAGGAGGCCAGTCTGGGACTGGAGGGCTCAGACTTAATCCTGGTGTAGGAGAAGCTAGCTTTACCGCCTGGGTGGCCTTCTCCTTTCTGCAATCCATGCACCAGCTTTTTCTCGGTTCTCTCCAGCTCTCCATCAGGGGTACCGTCCTTGTTGGGCATACTTTTGGGACTCTGCAGGACAATGTCCTTCCTGGCAGCCAGCTCCGCTCGGGCCTGTTGCAGACTCTCCTCCGCCCCCCGCGGGGAGTGCTCGCTGTCGCTCTCCCTGTGAAGCTTGCCGGAGTGGCCATGTAAGTCCTGATGCTGCAAGAGTTCCCTGTGGCTCTGGAAGCTGATATGGCAGTGATTGCATCTGAAGGCCGCCTGTGACAGGTGAGTGAGGATGTGGTGCTGGAATGTAATGAGAGAATCCGCTGTGTAGTTACAGATTGTGCATTTCAAGCTGGTGCCAGGGGGGAGAGTCTCCTCCATTTTGACGCCTGTGAGGAAGATAAAAGGTATGTTTCAGGTGCTTGCATTTCCCATAATGTTAAGGACAAAAGTCTTGCATTATGCCGGGATTACCTAACCTGACATTAGATAACAAAGAGTCTCAACTGAGCTACTAAAATGATAAAATAATACAGTGAGTGGGTTTAACACTACCAGTGTTTGCAGTAGCTTTATTACAGTGCTTTGCTCACCGCTGTGTGTGTTCAGGTGGATCTCCAGGGCACGAGGGCTGCTGAAGCTCTTGTTGCACTGTGGGAAAGGGCAGGTGCTGGGGGTTTGGTGGGGGTTTGCCTCATTCTCTTCAGGTGCACTCTCTGGCTCCCTCTGTCGCCCACTGCAGTAGTACATCAGATGGGCTTGCAGGTTCCTCTCGCTTCTGAACCAGATCCCACACGCCTTACATGGGAAGATGTCCTCTGGAAGATCGACAGAAATAGACGTGAGGACAATGGCCCCTTTAAACAAATAGGCTTAGTTATACTTATTGCACTGTATAGTACTCATTGTATAGAGTCGATTCAGTTTTGACATTTTGCACATAACATCCGAGATGTAGGAGGTTTAATTAGGTAAGATAAATGAGATACACTAGCGGGTAAGGTGTATTGCAAATAAAGTATCAAGGCTTCTGCAGGTCACCTAGTATTATGTGTTATTAATATTCCGCTAATTGACCTAGCTTTCATTGCTAGGCCCTTTAGCATTTTTGGATGAGATATTCCTTCCTGTCTTGCACTTGTGCTGAAGTTGAACAGCAGCTCGAGGTGATTCCAGTAGGTCGGTGCCCTTAGCTCAAGGGCAGACAAAAACAGAACACCATCTGCTAACAGTTGCATCCCTGTCAAGCTGAACCCTAGATAGCCCTTATTAAATCAACAACAATCTGCACACGACTTGAATTCTGCCATTAACATCATGGTCGGTCAAATTGTTATTGTAAACTACACTGAAGGTTGATTATTCACACTATAAGTTAATGCACAAATACTTGCAGCACATTGAGCTTTGAGGCATTGCTGGCCAGCAGTGAGTGTCCGTATGCAACACCTTCGCATCCAAGTTTTCCACAAAAGCCAGTGCCATGACTTTATTAGTGCATTTTCTAATTGAGATTATATCGAACATGTACGCAGTAGATACATAGTGACAGTAATTTAAACAGAGTGCTGGCTTTCGTTGTGCTACTCACTGTTGACTATAGCAGTAGGGAGAATGGAGGCCATGGCAGCTTGCTGGGGAAGGAGCTGGATGGTGTCCAGCAGGCGCGCTGGGTACATGCCCTCGCTCAGGGACATATGATTGACCGAGTGCAGCCGAGAGTCAAAGTCCACCACGAACGCCACCAGCTCTTCTCCTTCCATGATGTTCTTAGTGGTTGTGCACCATAGCTGACCACCTGAGAGAAACAAACAAGCCTCATTTACTTCAAACCTATCATTTTGTATTCATAATTGGATATATATATATATGACATATGTAGAGGTTATTCTACACACACAATTAGCTTTTTATCTTTAAACTTCAAAGCGACAGACATTCCCTGTTAATCAGAACAAATACGACAAAGCTGAAGGTGTGATGTGCCACTGTTTCCAAAGGTTTAGTGTTTTCTTAATTTTTCAAACATGCTTACAAAATTAAGTATTCGTTTATTGATAAAAACATGTGAAACTACAAAGACAGTCAAAAAGCGATGCATAAGCTGAACGCTCTGTACCATAGGTTCTGTTATCCAACACCCGGAACATTCTGTCCGAGTACCATGCTGAGAAAAAGGTCTGTAATACTTTCTAGCTGTTGCTTTTTCAGATAAAACATTCTACTGGAGTATTCTGAACATATTTATTAACTTAGAAGAATAGAAAGAGACAGCAGAAGGAGGAGGAGGGTGGGGGGGGTGGAGAGGAGGGAAGGTTTAAGCTCAGATAATATTTATCTCTGCACATGACAGGGCTTTCAGCCGCTCTTCATTTTCCATTCAAGAGATTAAAGTTTTTAATATGACTATTTACAAAAATCTGGCTGCCGAGATAACAACAAACTATGATATGCTGGTGCTAAATGGCAGAATTAGGACATTGTTTCAGAAGAAAAAAGCCGGACAATTAATTAAAGCGCTCTGTTAGCTTTCAAAGATGTGCAAACACTCCGACAGAGCGTCAGGATGAAGGAGGACCTGTGATTCCAGTCCAGCTGGTTGGCTCAGGAAGCGGCAGGGGACGCATTAGCGAGAGGTAAGAGCAGAGACGCTACGAGAATGTTATTGCTGAGGCCAGCTCTCAGCGAGCCCATTACAAATGTTTATAATGAAAGAAAACCTGAATTGAGCTCATTACGTAAACACAGCCTGGCAGTTCCCACAGCTCCGTGCATTTCCTCTCCATCGCAGTGCTTTTATTTTGTAGTGATATCGCAGTTTGTATACAGTTATTGACTTATAATCTCTGTCTGCTCCATCTGCGACATACCTTCGGACAAGAACACTCTCCTGTAGTCGGAGTGTTGTCCATAGGGATCATTTGTATGCTACAGGAGCGAAAGAGAATACCTACGCACCACTGTTCACCGTTCGCAAATGTCATATCAGTGAAGTGTTATTAAAATAGGTCACTGCTAAAGGTGCTGCATTTAAGCGTGTGCGTGAGAGAGAGAGTTAAGAGAAAGGAGCAGCGCTGACTCTAAAAGCAGCCCTATCAGCGGCTAGATCTACAGACTCCCTCAGCCTCGTCCTCCTCATCTACTGGATCCTGTCACCCACGCCACACACTGCCTGGAGAGGCTCTCTCAATCCTTATCTCCTAATTAAAATAACAAAACTCCCACCGCGCTCGCCACCAGTTAGCATCAGCGCACATCCAAACTGTCACCTGCCACGGGGGAGGGGGGGCGGCTCCACACCAGTCCATCCCCCTAAGGGCCGCTCCGGTCATTAACAGCCTGCTCCTAACACAGACACGGCGCGAGCCAACGGGACTATAAAGGAGGAATAAAACGAGACCGCAGTGATTTGTTGTCAGAAAGTCACCTGGGTTTGATTTTTGGAAAGTTTATAAACTGATATTAAACAGAGATGAAGGAGGTAACAACTGAAACTGTTCTAACAGTGTTCACATATTTCCAGAGAGCACTGGCAGCGGTCTTCAGTGCTCTCTGGAGTGTGCCAGTATGTACCAGTTAAAGAAATAGTTTAGCAAAAAAAACCCCCAAAACATTACCTGTTAATCAGTACAAACACGATAAAGCCTACTGTTTCCACAATTGAGTTTTTCCTTAATATTACAGACACGCTTCTGAAATATTAAGAGCATGTTGGGAAGATTAACTAATGCTTTTTGAACTAATTTATTGTGAATTATTTTCCATTCTGTAAAACACATTGAATGACCCTCTGTGTATGATAATGTGCTATATAAATAAACTCAAAATATGGAAAAGGAAAATGGACACTGCAGTGGTTTGTGAAAGTCATCCAGGTTTGATTTTTGGGAAGTTTATAAACTGATGGTGAAAAGAGATGAGAAAAGAAACTGACAGTGTTCACAAATTTCTAGGGAGCACTGGCACCGGTGCTCAGTGCTGCTGTGCAGATGATGTTATTGATGGTATGCCAGTATGTAGTCTTGTACCAGTTAAAGGGATGGTTTAGTGAAATGTGTACAATTTTCCCCAGATGTAGATGTTCAGCCAATACACACATGTATGGTGTCCACATTTCGTATATAACGGAAGCTAAAAGGCTAACATCGGTAACAAATAGTAGCAGTCACTTTTATATAAATACGTCTGGTCACAGCCAGCTCTTTATTAAGGTGGTCTTGTCCAGTAGGTTTCTCACAAATAAACAAAACCTCACCACTACAGACAACAGCAGGAGAACAATTCTCTCCTAGCACTGCAGCTCTGGAAATCAAAACGTGCCTCGACGTTCAACAGCCTAAATCTGTAATGGTTTTCTTAACAAGCTGAAAACAGATGCTACTGTACAACATATCTGTTACATCCCAAACACAAAATGCAGCAAACATGGAGGAGAGATGCCACGGAAGAGCTGGTGTTGATTAAAAGAACACGTCTGCACCATTTTTCCTTTATCTACTGTAGAAAATAAGGCTTCCTAAATGGGTCTTGGGTTGGAGTCAAGTGTTTATGCAGCATATTATTACCCCCAAAGGTATTTAATTCTGCTTTACAGGACTGGATTTAAAAAAAATGCGTAAATGCGCTTCTTGCTTACAAAAATGGTACTGAAATGATTTTTCGGGACCCGAAAGTGGTTCTTCTGTGCCACTGCTCTGAAGAACCTATGTGGCCCTGAGTGTAAGGCGGGTCACTGGAGGCACAGAGGCATCCGGACAGGTTTCAGCTCCGTTACTGCTGAATTTGGATACCCGAGCTCTGCGTGACCGCGGTGATTTCTGCACACACAGGTGTGGACGCGGCGCAGGACGCTGCACTCGAGGTTTCCTCTACGTGCTGTTATTGTGTTTATATGCAGCGTAATGTGCAGGTGGGTCAGCGCTACGCCTGCAGGCAGGAAACGTGTACAAGAGATGCTGAGCTGGAGGGTGGGAGAGAAGAAAAAAAAAAGTGCGGCTCGCGCCCGGACCCGGCGCGTTTTTTCGCCCGCGAGCCGCACGAGAGCCTTTGTGCGCCGGCCAATGCGAGCTGCAATGAAGGCTATTGTCTGCCTCCTCCTGCAGCGCACCTGATAAAAGAATAAAGAACACTGACATATTCCAGAAACAATGGAGGAATTAAGGGCGAGACAATAAGCCAGCTGCTTCATTTAAACAATCAAAAACGCCGGCATCCTGTACATAGTCCAGATAATTAGAAAAAAAAAAAAGAGACGCCTCTCTCTCTCTCTCTGTCTCTCTCTCTCCACATTCCCTCAGTATAGCATGCAGACTTTCTCAGCCAAAATCGGGGGGCTTTGCAGCTTGTAAGGACAGTTAGCAGCCTAATAAGGGTCTTAAACACAGTTAAAGAGGTGAGCATAAAGGAACTGAAGACGCAAATGATGGAATTATGGATTTACGTGTGTGTGTGTGTGTGTGTGTGTGTGTGTGTGTGTGTGTGTGTCCCCTCAACTTCTTAGACAATGATGAATCGGATGGAATCACAAGAGCGCACGGATCAGGCTGCAGAGATTTCAAAAAGCGAGCATCACAGGGCACTTTAATTGCTTTGACTTTGCAGGAAAAAGACCCCGCCTGGATGTGCGATGGCAGTGTAGGAGGGTTCGAATGTGAGCTGCTGAAATACAGTGGACCACCACAGTCGTATCTTAATGAAAACAGAAACAAATCTCTCTCTCTCTGGGAGACAACACAGTAGCGAGGGAGCTGACAGAAGGGGGAGGATAATTAAACTGGCCTGAAGACAGGTATTCAAATGTTTGTGTGTATAAACAGCGCAACACTTTAATAGTTTGCTGTAAAACGCGTAGTTAAGCACATCAGCTTTTGTCTTACCCATCTGTCCGGACAAATGACCGCGGCACAAGCTCAAACCGTGCCCCCGCAGCGGCCCACTGCCGTACAAAGACCACGCACTCGCTCACTTCCAGCAATTACATCCTTCTAAAAGGTGCACGAGCTTTTTGCATATTTTCCTTAAAGACTACAATCGCATTCCTGTATTCGGTTACAGCAAGAGTCAGCACATACACCAACCAAAAACTCCTCAAATGAAAGCAAAGTACGATTAAACATGTTTTTTTTCAGAGCTCTATACTTGTTTGGATAATGCAAATGTGTGACTGAATGTGAGTGAGAGTGCTCTTCCCCTTTGCTTACGAAATCCATTCTAAAACATAACCAAGGCTCTTTTTTTGTGCAAATGTTTACAAGTTTGGCCAGGCAAGTATGATTTAGGAACATACGTGACTGCAAACTGAACAAAATATACTGTAAACAATGACCCTTTACACATAGCGGACTAACGGCATCAAGAATGGACCGATAGCAATGTTGCACAGTCTATTGAAATAAGATTTGGTTGCATTAACACACGTTTAAGTTTAGAACAAAGAGATATCTTGTGTCACGCGAGGCAACAAAGGAGAAACAAGGTTTTGTTCTCGCTTAAAGCATGACCTGAACGTGTCTTTTCTTTCCTTAATCCGACTGCGTGTGTTGGGGATTAATGATTAAGCTGTAAAAGTATGAATATTCAAATAGTGCCGTGATAGGCCTGGATTTTAAGTTGCAATACAACAACTACCAATTAGGCTCCTAATGCAGGCATTACAAGCAATATCCTTGGGGTTAAGACTCTGGAGATTTCCAGAACTACAACAGGTTAGTCCGAAAGAAAATGCTACAGAAATCACTCGATTCGTTCAACACTATCGAACCAAGCGGCGGCGGCGTTTCTCTTACGTATACATTACACGCCGAACGGACCCAGATGTGCTCAAAAGCAAACCTGCAATTTTAAGTTACGTCAACACAGCTTTCTTTAAGATAAGATGAGAAAACATAAACCTTTATTAGTCCCAGGAGTGAGACATTTGCATTGTTCTGACTACAAAAGTAGGAGCAGCATAACCAGTAGAATAAACGCTATACAACATAACAATATAGTATAAAAAGTACAATATACAAATAACACACAATTATAAATATATACATTTGCGTGTGTGCAAATATACATATATGTATATATAAAGCTGGATATGTATGTACTGAATAAATACTGTGCAAATAGTGATTTCTCTCAGCAGTGGCTTCTTTCTGCAGCAAAAAACAGCTGAATATTAGAATAAATGCAAACAAACAAGCAGTAAAAAGTATCAAGATTTCTTTTTGATAAAAGTGGTGGATATTCTGTGAGCTGTTAGAAGAACACAGGTTTGGATCCAGGGTTCTGCTCAGGGCCTCCAGTCATTGG
>JBBIGB010000001.1:2597192-2607292 GCA_037577075.1 Alestopetersius hilgendorfi | reverse complement strand
AGAGAGAACCAGAGATTAGTGTTCTCTGAATGATTCAGGTTCTGTAAACGCTGCAGCATTTCTCTGATTCTGATGTTATTTCCTTTAAAATAATGCTTTAAAGAACAATATTTTTATTTGGAAATGAGGGGAAATATTGTCAGCAGTTCTTAAAAATGAAGGCAAGTTCAATACTTGCAGCTAGAAAAGATAAAACCTGAGAAACTGAACGTTTTTGCAGTTTTTCCCAGAGCTGTATGTTCTCCACAGTGTCAAATCTCTGCTTTCTGTCAAATCTGACTCGCATTTCATGTTATTTCATGAGATTTCAATACAGTTAGACCCCTACTTCTCTCAAAACGATCGCTTTAGTTGTGTTTAACTTGTATTCCGAACTCCTGGCCTTCAGAACAAAGAAATGGCGTATTTGACTTCATTTGGTACTAATTAGACCAGCAGTGCACCATTCAGCAGTTTTAGGATTTAGTTTGATTGAAGGCGTGATCCATATGACGTTTAATGTGTACAGTATGTGTGAGTATATGGATGAGAGAACAGACATTGAAGAAAGAGAGCAACATGCTTGAGTGTGTCCATGAGAGGTGGACATGTGAATGAAGTCAGTGAGCTGGTGAGAACGCTATCAATAGCCTATCAGAACCCAGCCCTTCAGCCTAATGGTGGCCAGGCTCATGCAGGTCAATAAGCTTACAGGCGATTTACACAAACGCCTCCTCCAGCAAGGTAGAAACAAAGTCATATTGGCTTTTTCACCCCCCTCTCCCTCTCAGCACTGCCTCCACCAGCGGAGCCCTTGAAAATGTCAATCCGGCGCGGGCGAATTTAAGTAGATCTGAGCTTCCTAATCCGAAACAAACTGAGACCGAGAGGGAGATTGAGAAAGAGAGAAAAAGAGAGAAGGACGGATTCCATTCCTTTTGCTGACGGGCACCATGTACAGCGCCGACAGCCGCAGACATTACAGGGCAACCGAAGCTAAAGAGAAAACGAAACCTTACGTATCAGTATTCATTTTTCTACACCCGCAATCAAATCAGGGGTCAACACAAACCAACGCGGAGATACCGCGACTCTCAATAAAACAAACCGCCAAGACTCGGAATTAAAAAACGGTCATCAGCCTCACAGAGCCTCCAAATGACACTTCATTCTCAGCTCATTTTCGACGCAGTCCGATAAGCGGCGGACTGCACAAATCTCTGCTATACCGATTCCAAACAAATTTCAAACACTGTCGCTGGCGAGAGAGAGAGAGAGAGAGAGAGAGAGAGAGAGAGAGAGAGTGAGTGAAGTGAAGAGACGGAGAAAATAACCCCCGCAAAATCCCACAAAGCACCCTGGTGGAGAGAGGTGATTAGTGAAAGGCCTTGCCACTATCTCCTTCGAGGCCTATAAATTCCCCGTCATTATGGCATCTGGCAGTTCTGCTGGGCTCTGTGCTCGGCCCGCTTTATCTCTGCGCGAGATGAAGTCTGGGAGCATGAAGATCTGCCTCGCCTAGATTGTCATACTTAACAAACATTAATGATTCATTTCCTTCACCGAGTCTAACAGAGGGGCGAAAAGGGGGCGGCTCGCTTCATCTTATCACGCCGCAAATTAGCATTTCCCCATAATTCCGGACGCCGCGCTTTCAGATTTTCGCCTTTTGCCAGCTCCTCGTTATCGACTGTGATTGGAGGAAGACGCTGAAGGAATCTTTCTGGTGGGGGAAGATCCCAATTAGCCTGGTAATGCTAGGAGAAAAAGGCGAGTAATTAATTCTGCCACTTTCTGTTTGGCTAGTGTGCGCGATATAACGCGATGGAATGATTCACGAGGAAGTGGTACGAGGGGTCAGTGTCCTTTGCTATGGGCAAAATTGGCTTATTGCTAAATCAAATCTTCTCTGGATATGATAGAATCACAACATGCTCACTGTGAGATCCGGGTTTCTAAACCACTGGGCAGAGGACCACTGATGGCCACGGAGGCTTTTGATTGGGCCGCAATTGGGCCATTGGTGCACAATTGGTTATTTAATATCATCTAATGTGGCCAAGTGTGCCTTGGTAACATGCTGTGATAGATAGGTGGGCCTTAATGCTGAAAAGGTTGAGAACTATTGGTTTAAATGGTGGTATGTTCATTTATTGGTGGTGGTCTTTGGGTGGTGGTCAAGAAAATCCCTAAAGATTGAGGTTTATGATTTTTCAGAGCTCATCCAATTCATTTTTATTGGTGATCGGGGGCCATCAAATTCATTCTTTTCCTCCAATATACAGCAGTTGCCATCCTTGCAG
The DNA here is from genome assembly GCA_037577075.1 of Alestopetersius hilgendorfi. Taxonomy (NCBI): domain Eukaryota; kingdom Metazoa; phylum Chordata; class Actinopteri; order Characiformes; family Alestidae; genus Alestopetersius; species Alestopetersius hilgendorfi. Next base: position 2,605,010 of record JBBIGB010000001.1, on the reverse strand, counting down.
TGTACAGTGGAGTCAAAAGTCTGAAAAAAATAGCAATGCTTCTATATGTTGTTCTTTTTTAACTTATATTTGTTTTATGTTTGCTTTTTTTTATCAACATAATTTGAGTGAAATGTAGAACCTTGACATGAATTTCAGAATTTCTTGTTTTTTAGTTTGGACCCCACCCCACTTATAATTTGACTTTAATATAAGCATAAATGTTCACATGTGTGGTGCACCATTCCTTTAATTAAAATATGAACCATGCAAGCTGACGGACACCCGAAAGCTGTGCAAGCTGAACTGGCTCGTGGATAAAAAAACATTTTTGGCCTCCGGCAGAAGCTGCTGAAATCTGAAGGTGAAATTTCACAATTTCTATAAAAAAGATGATGTCTAGCAAATAAAACAACATAATTCTTACAATTATAGTCGAGAGTGTGACAACGGGGTGTAAATTCTGCTGCCAAACTTGGTGCCTTGGTGCGCCCGTCCCAAGTAGAAGCTCCATAAACGTGAAATCGACCGTGCCAGGGACCTTGTTTGAAGAGAGCTCCTTTAATCGTCAAGGAGAAGGCAAGGTCGCCTCTCTGGAGCATTCGGGTGTCTCTCTTTCCCTCCCTGTGGTGTGCATGTGTGTGCGTGGGGCTCCTCCGATAGGGTCCCCGCTCTCTGTCTCATGTTTATTCACGTTCCTTCACTCGACTCGGCCTATTCAACGGCGGAGACTTCATTTCACACCGAACTATGCTGTTTCAATACCATTACGAGTGAAGCCATTGACGGGAGCCCCTCGATCATTTCATGGTACATGACTATGCAATGGCTCCACTGAAGCCGAAACACTCTCCAAATAGTTTAAGGTGGCCGCTCAGAAGAAAGCTCTCCACAGTCTTCTCAGTCTCAGCTTTGTACAAAAGGCTGCTCGGCGACGACTGATGTGCAGGTCCTGTTCCTGGAGAGCTCGTCGCGTTCGCAGCTTTTTGAGGGTCTACTGTTTATGAGCGGGATTTGCAATCATTACCTATGACATTTTGAGGGCATTGTTAAAGGTATCAAGGGACATCGCTTTGCTGTTGTTTGGTGTTGCTTTGTAAACGCGCCCTGTGATGTTAAAGCGTAGTCCGGGAGGAGAGTCGTGCTCATTAGCGCATCAAGGTTTCTACTGCATGGGGGCGGGAGCAGAGCTGACCAGGGGATAACAACGCGGAGACCACCGCGAGCTGCATCTCCGCGGTGTATGGATTAAAAATGAGGGGAAGGGTTTCGAACAAGTCAGAGCAAGGGCTTCAAGGTGCAACAGTTATCTGGAGGGCCTCCCCCTTCCTCCTGGAAGGCTACGGCAAATGGGTCCCACTTGCGGCGCCATTCAACTTCTTGACCTTTGTGACTATAAGCGGCTTTGCGACTCCACCGCGCTCCGATCAAAGTTAATAAGTGTGCGGCTATGTTAATGAACACGGCGGCTTCGCTCTTTTGTGTTCCGACAGCTTTTTAATACCTATTATAGGCTGAAACTTTTAATGGAGGTTTTAGGTTCCCCCTGACAAGCCCATTTCGGAGCGAGCGGCTGCAGAGGATTCTCGCGAGCTCGGCGAGGGGCTACTGTGTTCCAGAGATGGAACCTTGCTTGCCAGAGACCTTATTCTCCTCTGCGGTCGGCGCGACTGATAAAGGCCCAGGGAAGAGTGGCTCCTTTTGAAAGCGCTGTCGTTCGACTCTGTGCCAGGGCTAATTACGGCGCGCCGTCACTTTTGAGAGGGTTTACTTAATCAAGAGGCCCCTTCTTCTGTCTTCCTATAACCGAGGAATAACACCCGTAAACCGTTTAACGCCACCGGGATTGCGTCCGCTTTTAATTCGCGGCTCTTTGGCGTAAGTGGGGTGTATTTAAGCCACGGCGACGCAGGGCTAAATGACTTCTAAAAGAGATCTAATTGAGGGGAGGATCAAGTCGAAAAAATGGCTACACCTGATGAGCATGCACTTCTGGCTGCTCCGGGCGGGGGCTGGTAAACGCTTGGCCGGAGAATTACCACACTGGGCTATGATAGGAAAATAGAAGACTTATAAGAATTAGAGCCGATAGGAGAAGGAAAAGGAAATCTGACGTAAACAGCCGCTCTGTGACAAGAGAAAGATTACTTAAGCATCTGAAAATTAAACAGTCGGAACTTTAGGACGCTGTTGGTCGTATTTTATGCAAAGCCATCAGAAAGTTAGAGAGACTTTTTTTTTATTTTCGCTAAACCTCTCGGTGCAGCAAGACAAAGGAGTTATCAGGGGCCACAATGACAGGCTCTAAATTCGCTTTAAGGAACCGGTGTGATGTCGGCACTTTTCTGCTTATAGCGAAAGCAAAATTAATGAACTTTCCATACACTGCCCATACAATCTCCCTGAACGGGACCATGGATTTGGAGCCTTATGCTTCGGCACCACCTACTTCATCAAGGCAAATTTTTGCTTCTGGTTCTGAGCCCCTTCAGTCTGACACAAAAAAGTGGGTATACCTGCTGCTTCTTGTTGATTTCTCAGCATTAATTATAACATATATGTATAAAACATGATCTAACGAAGCGCAAATTCTACAGGCTTGTTACTATAACCAGTGTGGATGTGGGTCCATATTACCAGAAACAAATCTCTCCTTGATATTTGTATTATTAAAGAGATTATGAGAATGTGTAAACACTGCTAAAGTTTCATAATGTACTCATCAGTCCATACTTGTTCATCAATGGAAAGCAAGTAGCAAAAACAGCCCGTTTTGAATCTGCTGTTCTTGTGAGGTCACAAAAGAAACGACACATATTCACTTATTCACTGTGAATTAGTCTGGACTACTTTTTGAAGGAGGCTCAACTAGTCTTTTACTTCACATCAAAACCTGCTTGTTTAACTTTGGAGAGGCTTTGACTGCTTTTTCTGCAAAAAAAACCCATTATAAGAGGACCACAAGCGAAAATATAAAATATACGAAAAGTACAGGATATGGAAGCAGGTCTGTCGGGTTTCTGTGGTTCAAAATAAATGCAGGCCTTCATTAAATGCCCCAATGCCTCAAGTAAGACTGTGTTTCGCAAATCGTTCGTTCTCCACAAAAATTTGCATTTCATTAATTTTTCTGACCTAAATTGCCTGGGTTAGAAGATGCCTCCCCCACCCCACCCCCATGTACTGTACCTCAGCGTCCAAACGGACCTGTTTGAGGTTAAATTACAGCTACAAAATCATATAAAGCTGATGTGACCTTGAAATTAAACATGAACAGTCATCAATATTAATGTTCCCGCACTTACCTTAAGTTTTTTTTTCTTCCCCCCTTATTCTTAAACAACAAAAGGAAATGATTATTACAGCGCATAGCTAATACGAAACATAAAAAGATCCTGTTGTTCAAAGAAGTTCCCCGTGAAAAAGTCCCACCAGGCACGACGGTTTTTTAAACAGTGTGACGGAAATGTAATTTCCGAAAACACTCGGTTCTGTGAAGGAGAGGGGCCATTCAAAGCACAAGCTGTTCATTAAAAAGTCAAATTCTCGGTGATGGGCGGCGAGTGAAGTCGGGCACTCCTGGGGTCGTGGAACCTGAAAGCCAGGCGAACGTACGAGTCCGCGTTCGGGGCGAGTGCGTGGGGAGGGGTCGAGTGATTGACAGCTCTGTCATCTATTCCCCATAACCTGGAGCAGGCCGCAAAAATTAGCTCGTGTGATGGCGAGGTGTGACCAAAAAAAAATGAAATAAATAGGACGGAAAAGAACAGAGGCCTAATTGAAATGGAGTTCAAAGAAGTGCGGCTCAGTGAGCTTGGCCTGCTTAGAGATGGAGGCAGCTGGCGGGCTGGCCTTGTTTTTTTTGTTGTTCTTTTTTTTTATATGTGTATATACTACATTTGCTGGAAGTTGTTAAGTGATACTTGGGGAAGCTTGAACACACACACACACACACACACACACACACACACACACACTCTTACAGTATCATGGCCAGCCTGGCTGCAGTAATCTAGAGGGTTAGCCAGCTCTATGACTGCCATCTCCCAGATCAAACTGCTGTCCTCAGGTACATAGCAGGAATCAGATATCAAACAGCGTGGCTACAAACCTGGGCGCAGAGGTGCTGGAGGCTTTCCCATGCCTTTACTGGGCCTGCCAGGAGCACGCGTGCCCAGGCCTCGGTCTACAAACTCCCACCAAACCGGGTGAAACACGCACTGATCAGAGAGGCGAGAGAGGAGGAAGCGCCTCTATTGGGAACCAATTAGTGAAAAAAAGCAAAAAAAAAAAAAATGTGCTTTTATTTATACATTAATTGCTTGGGATGTCTGGATTCGAGCTCACCGTGACGAGCCTCGGGTTCAAAGGACGCTCCCGGGTTTGTTTGCTTGAAAGCAGGTGTGTTTTGTCTGAGACTTGTGGAATTCTAGAACGCATCGATACACCCCTGAAAAACTCATTTGCAATCCTCTTTTGATTTGGGGAAAAAAAATGTGGTAGAGCTGAAATTTAAAGCTCCGATTAAAAACAACATCAAACAGTTCAAGCAACTCGGGGAATAAATGATCGACGTCGTCTTTCTCGAGAAGCAAACACAAAAACATGTCAAATTTCTTTATTTTTAATCCAATAACTCTCAACAATGAGGATCTAGAATCAGTGCTTGCTTGGCGCCCCAATACGTCTGTTATTCTACACGCTGTGGAACTGATCCTGGTGCGGTTATGCTTTAGCACGCACAACAAAATCCTGAGAATTAAATGATTCCTTTCAAACTGGGTCTGAGTTTGGACTATGAGGGAGCTGACCTTTGTTGCAGAAGTACTCCATGTCTTCGCAGGTGAGGTTCTCCGTCTCAAAGTCCGCCGTGAAGTTCTCCTCCGCCGAGAATTCATCTTTAGCCACCAGCTCATTTCCATCTGACACACATTCCTCCTCTTCTTCCTCCAGACCATCGTCTAGGGGACCTACGCACACACATTATATAAACATTGAACCGATTTACACTCAGTACAAACAAGTTCAGTCCACTCTTATCACACGGTCTCGTCTGTGATAAGCGTCTTCGCAATTTGTGCATCAACCGTGCGAATATGTACTCTCCTTATCTTTCCGATTTTTATTCCCGTGCAGCAAGAGCAATTACAGGCTTTTAAGGGTTTATATCCTGCATTTATCTTGGATTTCAGTTCTTCGTTCTGAGGAATACACCACGTTTTAAACGGCTTGATTCCAAATCTTCATCGCTTACAACTAAACGGGCTGTTTTCCTCATTGTTCTGTTGCTAACTGACATATGTAAATGACCTCTAGTCTGATTGGCTGCCATTGTTTTGTTGTTGTTTTCCTTCTACATGAATGGGCACGGTTAGATGGGTTGGTGTCCATGACACCATGAAAACAGTCACATTTCTGCAGATGGTTTGAACTGAGTGTGTTTTTTTCACTCTCATATATTACATTCAACTTCTATAATTATTCAAAGCAAGCATAATGATGTTAAATGGAATACTGTGGTATTACTAGATGTTCTATATATCAGAGGTCTGACAGCAGAGCCAGTGGCTGAGTAGCAGCTACAGTACAGTTTTATCCCACATGCTTCACCTCACTGTGCCTGCAGCCTCAGCTGATGACTCAGAACACTGCCTGAACGAAACACGCCGTCCAACACTGTCCTGAGTAATGAGCACACACACACACACACACACACACACACACACACACACACATATACATATCCACTTACTCATGCAACAGAACCTGCATGTGGTATGCATGGCCAAAAAACAAAAAACATAAAAAAACCCAAAGAATGACACGGTTCCTTGGCGGGAGAACGGTGGAACGACTAGAACCGAAGCCGCACCGTCAGGCAGCGGAACCGCGCCAGAGCAGAAAAAGTTGCTCGCTTGCTGCCTCCTGACTTTTCGCGCCGGCATTAGCATGGGAGCGGGAAAGAAAATATTTTTATTAATTTGTTCGCCTTATCACTGGGTACAATGTTGATTTTCCATTTACATAGCATGCCTTTGGGTAATACAACGCTGCAATCCTAAAGGAGACATTTTTCCGTGTGATTAATTTTTCCCCCCTCTGTGCAATATTATTTCTTTAAATCTAAATGATTTCAGGAGTTTTGCTTGTAGCTGTACATCTCTTCTTTTTTTTTTTTTTTGCTATTTGCATATTACCGTTTTGGCAGCAATCAAGGACACTGATGGAATTACAGCCACCTGAATTGTATTAGCATAGGGGAGAAAAAATGATAGGCCTATGTGTATTCTGCATTTAAATCAACCAGATGAAAAAAAAAAAAAAGAGAACGCATGCGTCGCGGAGGGCGAGATATGAGCAACACTCTACATTTGGGCTGCATGCAGGGGTGTGCACCTACGCGATTGGTATTCCATGTGATTGGTCATTTTGCTGAAGCGGTCATTACTGTATGGTATGCCTGAACGTCCTGTAAAAAGGTAGTGGCTTCGAGAGTTGCTTGCTACACGCAGGTCCCTGGAGAGCGCCGCATCTTGTTGGTGCGATGCCCCCACCGCCGCACCTTCGGCTCTGTTTGTTCTAGCACAGCGGTGGCCAGTGCTCCGCGTAATAAAGTGATAATTCTGGCCCGGAGCCCCTCGGAGAGCGCGCGCTCCTCCTGTCCGCCTTTCTTCCGCAAAGAGAGGGCCTCCCTGATCTCTGCAAAACGGGCCGCTCTTTTCATTAAGGCTCGCAAATGACTCCTTTGTAGCGTTCCGGCATCCGCGGGAAGCTCGGCTGACATGAAACGAATTAGCGTGGCGATCGCTAATAGACGCGGTGTGAAGTGGCGGAGAGTGGCACTTTAAATTAGGATACAGTTTTATGATCTTATCGGCGGCCCAGGCCCCTTGCGCCGAATCACAGGAGGAAAGAGAGGACGAGAGAGAGAGAGAGAGAGAGAGAGAGAGAGCTAGCGAGGCTCACACACACTCAATACGTCTCAATATGCTAAAGGAGTGGAGTGCTGATAAGCATCGGGCGCCGTATCAAGGGAGATTGCTGGAGCTCGACGTGTTTGGCAGGGCGGAGGAGAATTGTGAGGAAACATTTCGAAACACACGCGACACACGCGCAGGCGCCGACACACACGCGAGCACCTTGAATGAAATAAATTCACGCCGAGTGAGGTGCGCCAGGAGGAAGCCTCCTAATCTACAGACGACTCCGTCAGCAAGAACTCGTACTACAAGGCCACCGCAGCTGCTGATCCGCAAACTGAAGGAATAAAAGAATTCATCAGATTCGCAAGATACGCTCGGACCCTTAAACGGACACTTCGCTCCTGCTTCCGAAGAAGACTTCATACGACCAACATCTATCGGGCGAAGCAGGAGCGCCTTTCCGTACATGTTTCTCTTATTATACAGTATTCATGGCATGGAGAGACCTGCAATAATTTCAGACAGCAAACGATAAGAATAATGACTTTCTAGACGACATCCACCGCATTCCCAACTCATTTTCTGATAGGGCTGTCCCTCTGCTATATTTAGTTGTGTACTGCTTAAAATTCTGTCACACTCGATCAGGTGCAGGCGGCCTTCCATGGATGCTGACCGGGCATCAGGCTGTGGGATCTTTTCAAACACTGACGGTCATTCAGACCCCTCAGGAAGGTGAAGCCCATCAGAGGGTGGTAGTGGGGCTATCACTGCTAGACCGTATCTGTCAAAATACTGTATTCAGTCAAATGTTGACGGCATTAAATGAGGTCTTGTCTTGTTGCTCTTGTGTTTTTCTGGATCGCTCTCTCCTGCTCTCTTTACACTCTGAGTACTTCGTCCTGTGGTGTTCTGT
>JBBIGB010000001.1:2283244-2297900 GCA_037577075.1 Alestopetersius hilgendorfi | reverse complement strand
ACTAACTCAGTTACTTTTTGGAAGAAGTAACTAGTAACTATAACTAACTACTTTTTTAAAGGAATGTGCCCAACACTTCAGGTTACTAGGGATTCTGTGTGAAATGTGGTGTGATGTATTATATGCAATAAATTCTATGCTCAGGCAAATAATTGTTTTATTTTCCAGTGTTTATGTTGGCTGTTTCCTTAGTAAGTAATAAAGCTAACAGTGCTGATTTGGCAGCTGTACATTTCAAGTTTGGAACCGCTTGTAAAAAAAATATTCAGGTAAGATATTTTTATACTTGTCACGGCTGCGGGGGTTAACCCGCTGCCGTGATTTACCCCTGGAATCCCAGATGCGAGGCATGCAGGCATCCATGACTTCAGGCTCTTTATTAAACATGAATGAGAACAGAAACCTGTCACGATGGCCGATACATGAAAACAGGCTGGGAATATAAATGAGGCGATGGACCGATCACCATGGCCCTCAAGAACAGAACTTATACACACAGACACAGACAGAAAACCAATCACAGAACGTAATCACTTAACTAAACACAGGAGAGCTGAAAACGTGAAACAAGAAACAAAATGCACAAAATACCAAAATAAAAGCCCTAAAACTAAATCAAAACAGTGGCCCCTACCGAGCCATGACAATACTGCTGTTTTACACAGTCCTTCAGTAGTGATTTGTCATGATGTTCTTCATGTTCTGTTATGAGTCGGACTGTTTCATTGCCAAATTAAAAACGGTTGCACCCAAAAAATTGCACTACTGTTGAGTTTAATCCTTTCTTACTCAGTGACGTACTTAACAAATGAGTCATTTCTATGGACTACTGTGATGTTTATATGATACATTTCCGCTTGGTCAGTACAAATGTGTTAAGCAAATGTTTTTTATTGGCTCAATCTATTTGCCCATTTTAATTTGGATTAGTAGTTCCGTTATTTTTGGAGGTAAGAGTAAGCTACCATGTTCTCCAATTCTGGTTGTGGTTCTAAATTGACTGGGACCCTTAAGAGGTATGATCCATTAAAAAGGTTGCTGATTTTAAGGATCATATATGTTTTCACATGGTCTATGTTTCTTTAAAAAATCCCCTGCTCAAAAACAAGTATCTATGTTTGGTCTTTTTGCATGTAAATCTGGCAAATAATATTCTGACAGCAGCTCTGCATCCCACCTTGGCCTTCACCAGTTGAAATGTTCTAGGTCCACTTTGGTCTACCTTTTCTTGATGTCTGGTTCCAGTCAATCGTACTCTGACATCATACCACTCATACATGAAGAATGCTGAATTTTTGATAAAAGGTGGATTGTTTAATGTCAGATAAAAAAAACTGGATTCAAATAAAGCAGCTTTAACAGCTCATGGCCCAGGCACCAAATAAGGCAGTGTAAAAATAAATTACATTCAAGCAGCATATTCAGGATCCATCATTAATTTAATTTTCAGACACAAAATTTCCATTAAATTACATGTTTTTCAGCCTCAAAATATACATGTGCGTATTTAGTATATCTGCTGCAGTATTTAGTGTGTTCTCTGCAGAAATCTGAGGGGATTCTGTGCTCCTTGTAAATTCCCCAACCAGCAGTCCACCAGATCCTTGAGACAGAGGATCCACTTTACTCTTTAAATATCAGATGGTCAGTTTATATTTAATCTTATGCAGAAAACATTTTCCCAGTAACAGCTTCTTGAACAGCAAAACATCCTTTCAGTTCAAGTCTTATCAGAACAAGAATGTTAAAGATGAAAGCCTTCAGTTACTCTCTCTGTTTTAAGCATCTTTAATCTGTTTTTTCAGCTTTTGGAAACTCTTATTTTCCATTGACTTTCACCTTCTTTATCCGAGTGGAAGATCTCCTATCAAACCTATTCCAAAAAATTTCTCCATTGTCCATTTGAGTTGCACACTTGAAATTCATTTGAATGGCAGCTGAGGTGTGTGTGGGTATCTGCTTGTGCGAACCCCCCTTTGAAAGGCAACTTAAGACCTTTCTAAACAGCTTATGTTGGAGGACACGTGTGACTGGTTGGATTTAAAAGAAGAAGCATGGAAGGTTTAATGAGGCAGAAAAAGTACAAAAGTAAACAGGGGACAACTTAAGCACTAAATGATTGTAAATAATGCTTAGCATTAAAGACATTTGGGTCATTTTTGTGTTAAATATTTACTTGTTTTTTGTTGTTTAAATTGAAACTCCCACTCTTTTTGATTGTTCATTAAGGAAACACGTTTGCATGAAAAAAGCCTATAATATATATATAAGACAGTGTTTCTGGACTGGCAAAGTAACATAATACTTAAGTTTCACTGTGGGCAGCCTCAGTTGTATGTTTATGTACAACACACATGAGGACATCGTATGCAAATCGTACACAACTAAGTTGTTTGTCTGAATACATTTCGTGGCAAATACTTCCAGGTGCAACTTTTTGAACATACTTCTTAATACATTTCTAAGAATATTTCAACTGGAAAAAAATTGTTTTATTTGTTTTATTGTCTATAGTACCTATGTTCAAAATCTAGAACCCACAAATAATTAAACTTTTATGATTTGATGAAATGTAATAAATGTTCAAGTAGAAAAGGTTAATAAGTTAATAATCCTGGGTCAAACCAACAAAAACAACACAATTTTCAGAATCCTTTCAGAGTTCTTCATCACATGAACCTGTTGTCCCACTGAAGGACCAAGCCTTGAGATGAGCTTCTTCTCATGGACTTAAGCCAGGGCCTCATCCTGAAGATTGCTCAAAAGGTGTCCACACTGAATTTGATGTACTGCCTGAGGCTTAAGGGTGGAAAAGTTAAATACTTGAATGTAAACATTATTATTGATACCTGGCCAAACAGTCTTACACATCAAGCCGTTCAAATCCTTCTCACCTCTGTGTATATTTGCTGACCAGAAATAGTGTTACAGCCAGTTATACATTTCCATCATGCAAAACCAAAAGCTGTGTCCTCCATTAGAGAATATTTGTTTTGTTGGCGATATGAAATAATTTCTGTTAGATATTTATTTTATTAGCTTTTGTTGTCCTCCAACACATGTACACAGTTAGGATTGGGTCTTTGCAGACAGGGATATGACTCTCATTAGATCCTGTTTCTGACAAGCACTTAAGCAAACATATGATAATTGGTCCATCTGCAGCGCTATTTAAATCTCTCCTTAATCTGGGCATCAACCATTCGAGCTTGCAGGTATGTACGCCACTGCACTTCTTTACTGTGAAATTCTGGAGGAAAAAATAACTATTGTGTATAACATATTAGTTTGTAATGTATGTAATATGTAAGATATACATAATGAGGTTGAGAATGAAATGTCATTAATAGATTAAAAATGATCTTGTCGCAGACATGGGGACTCGAATTCTACTCTGTTTTGCCTTTCTCACCGTAACTGGTAAGCTTAACAGACTTGGTTTGTTTGTAAAATATACTCTTTAAGACTTGGTTCTATATAGTGGTATTAATGTTAATAATGATTGATGATTGAAACTTGAAACTTTAAACTTGATTTTTGCTACTGAGTAAATTATGGGTATGGAATGGGGTCTACTCTGAAAATTTTAGAATTTTGAAAAATGTAAAACAAATAAAAAAGAAATAGGAAAAAAAGATTCTGCCCTTTTTCTAGGTCAATGTTTAAATTTTAGTCCCTAATGAAATTTACAAACTAAGATACAATTTTTTTTAGATTTGTTTAATCTCTAACTACATAACACAAGCCAAAGAGGGCCGTACTAAAATAAGAGCTACGATATTTAGAAATTCATCAAAATGTTTCAAAGATTCTACTTTCATGCTCAATTTTTATGCTGATAAAAGTAAGCAAATAATTTTTCACTCTGCAAATGGTTTTTGTCTCTTTTTTGTCTCTTTTTTTATACTTGAACTTGAACTTTTATTATTTGTTGTTTTTGTTGGTTTGACCCAGGATTATTAACTTATTAACCTTTTCTACTTTAACATTTATTACATTTCATCAAGTCATAAAATTTAATTATTTGTGTGATCTAGATTTTGAACAAAATACTATAGACAATAAAACAAAGATTTTTTCCAGTTGAAATATTCTTAGAAATTAATTTTGCCAACACAGTCATTCATTAGAGTTGATTTATTATATACTTATATGTCATGATGCAATGATACATTTTTACATCGATATGATCTTCTGAAGTGTGTGTATTCTCAAATGCGTTTGGACACTGAAAATGATTCAGTTTGAATGTATTTGTTGGGTACAATGGTACACTGTGTTAGCTCTTGCTATTCAGAATTCATTCCCATCTCCAGCTGTGGTGGGTCCTAGATTTTTTTCAGCTAAAACATTTCTAGCAACAATAAAGGCTTCGATAAAAATGTTGGTTCTGCCATTATTTATTTGTAAATCAACTTGTAACATGTTTAGAGTCTCTATTACATTTTATCTCTATTACATTTACTTGTGCTGAAGTCTTGTCTTCCCTGCTTTGGATAGTAAAAACAATGTGAAAGGAAACTTGTAATCATGGATATATTGGTGTGGTGTTTGATAGTAATGTTGAAATGTACTACAGTTTGCATATAAACAGCAAATGTTCTTTGTTTTCCTTTTGCAGTCAGCGCATGTCCAATTGGCCAAGAGTTCATCACAGCTTTTATGCCTAATCATGTAGCTAATAATGGTGAAGCCAAACCCACACTCGCCATCACAGCCTATGCGTCTGTAGCTAATGTAATAGTGGAGGTTAAGGGCCTCAAATTCAAACAGTCAGTGAAGATAGAGAAAGGGGCCACCAGCTACATCACCCTGCCAGAGAGCACTGAGATTGGCCAAGATGGAGTCTCGGCCAAAACGGTGCTAATTACATCTGACGCAGACATCACAGTGGTGGCCTCTCACATCAAACCATTTACTGGAGATAGCAGTGTGATCTTCCCCGTTACCCAGCTTGGCAGGAGCCATGTAGTCTTCACTCCAGACGGAGGTCCCATGAACAAGATTGTAGCCATTGTCAACGGCAAGGAGGCCAACACAGTTGACATCCTGCCATATTCCGACCTGATGCTTACAAGCATGACACATCTGCAACAAGGGGTCAAAACGACCATCAGCCTGGCCCCTTATGAAGTTTATCTGCTAAGAAGTGAGAAGACCTTATCAGGAACAAGGATCAACTCGAAGCTACCCCTGGCTGTTCTTTCAGGACATGAATGCCTCAGCATTGTTGGCACGTGCGAACATGTCTATGAGCAGCTGGTGCCAATTGAGGCGCTCTCTGATGAGTACCTGGTTCCTGCCATGCACTTAGTCATAGACAAGGACACGGCCCATGTGGTCGCAGTTGAAGATGACACTGATGTCACTGTTTCCTATGGGCTCATACCCCAGCACAAGACCCTCCGTGCAGGAGAGCTTCTGAATGTCGACATCAATCTGCCGACCGTCATCAAAAGCAACAAAAAGATCATGGTCATGTACACCAGCAGCAACCTGCCCTTTGACGAGTTCTTGACTAACATCATCCCAACGTCTCGGATGTCCAAATCATGGACAATTCACTCACAAGAGGGTTATGAGAACTTTGCAGTCATTGTGTCAGAAGCAGAGACGAGTAAGTCTCTTTTTGGCCTGCTGAAGTTAAACGTTTTCCCCGCAAACAGGAAATATACGTGGGCTATTAAACCAATCGGAACACAGAAAGGTCCCATGACCATTTCTGGAGACTCACTTCAAGCTGTCTACGTTTATGGTGGGAAAATTAGGCATGGCTATAGCACAACAGGCGTGTGCAATACAGGTAGGAATTTGCATGAAAAAAAACGTTATTTTTTTTATCTTTACACGTGAGAGAATGTAAAAAGCCAATTTAAAATTAATTTATTTTTCAGCTCCTCCACCACCTGCACCTCCAGCAGATCCCTGTGAAGCCGTGAAATGCAGAGAGAGAGAGCAGTGCCAGAATGGTGTGTGTGTCCGGGTTGAATCAGGAACCTGCTCAGCTGTTGGGGATCCACATTATAAGACATTCGATGGGACCCGATTCGATTTCCAGGGCACCTGCACCTACACTTTGTCCACCACTATCAAGACCGAGCACAATCTCGTTCCCTTCACTATTCTGGCAAAGAACAATCACAGAGGGAGCAACAAGGTGGCTTATGTGAGGACAGTATCTGTCAGTGTGTACAGCAATACAGTGGTTGCCGGCCAGCAAAGGGGTGTGGTTGAGGTAAGGCAAATGATCAAATGCTTTGTTTAATAAGAAGTGTGCACCTTATTTTAACTCAAAATCTAATTTTCACCTTAGCATTTTATGAATAGAGCATCTAAAAAAGCCAGACATTTATATTGTATGTGTCACAAACTAGTCTTGTTAGCAAGTAGGCAAGCAAATAGGAATAAACCTCAAACTTCATTTGCTTTGTTTGTTTTTACTGTGATTAAACACATCAGTAATAAGTCATTAGAGATCATAAAGGCAGTGCATCCAGCAATAAGGGCAGCATGGTGCTTTACAAACGTTCTGAAGCTGTGATTCCACATTCCACACAATGGTGGTGGTGAAGGCCTAGTGGGTAGGATACTTGCCTCCAGTGAGACTGCCCCCCGTAGTTAGGGAATGGAACTCCCATTGGATAAAAGAATCTAGTAAATGTAAATGATGATCTACTTTAATGAGCTGGGCATGGATTACATTTGATGGCCAAAACAATGGTTGCTTTATGTATTGTTTTAAAAGCTCTGGCTGCCCCATGTGAGGATTGAACTCACGACCTTCAGATTATGAGACTGACGCGCTACCTGCTGCGCTAACGAGGCTTTTGCTACAGTCACTTACAGAGAGGGGTGACAAACACTAATGAATGAGACACAAACGCCAAATAAAGAAAGACACAAACCAGAGGACTTGTGTCCTATTAAAAATTCTGCCTGCCCCGTGTGAGGATCAAACGCATGACCTTCAGATTACGAGACTGACGCACTACCTACTGCGCTAACCAGGCTTTAGCTACACTCAGTTACAGAGAGAGGAAGAAAAACAGTAATGAATGAGACGCTAACGAGACACAAACACTAACCAGCTTCACTTTACTTTAGAGCTAATAAAAATCACCGATTGGAAATTTTTTCACATCTTTTGCTTCTGTGCCCTTTCCAGTTGAATGGTGAAATCACACACCTGCCTATAACTCTAGCTGGAGGAAAGCTGCAAGTGGTTCAAAGGGGGTGGAACGTGTTAATAAAGACAGACTTTGGCCTAGAGGTGCAGTACGACTGGAACATGATGCTCTACATCACGGTGCCCAGCACCTATTCTGGCTCCCTAGGTGGCCTTTGCGGAAACTACAATGGAGATCGTAACGATGAAAACTTGGATCCCAAGGGAACAGTGCTCTCCACCGTCCTGGACTTTGCTAAGAGTTGGAAAGTTTCTGACAATGATTTGTTCTGCCGCGACGACTGTGAGGGGAAATGCCTGAGTTGCCCTCCTGAACTTAAAGAAAAGTACACAGAAGAGAAGCACTGTGGTCTTATGGCATCTCCAAGCGGGCCATTTGCAAAATGCCATAAGATTGTGGATCCAGATATATATGTAGACAACTGTGTGTATGATGTATGCATCAATAAAGGTATCAGAAGCTTCCTCTGTGACAACATGCGGAGCTACGTAGATGCTTGCATGTCAGCTGGGGTGACGATTGATGCAAACTGGAGAGTGCTGTCCGACTGCCGTAAGTGATTCTGTAAGATAGTTTGAGGATGCAAATGAGAATCATGTTCATAGAAATAGGCAAATGCCAGATAATGATCAGTTTGTGTACTATCCCTTGGGTCTGTTTATTCATGTAAATGTCTTTTCTTGGTTATATTAACAGCATTGCAATGCCCAGAGAATAGTCATTATGAAGCTTGTGGAACAGCTTGCGCTGCCTCCTGTGCGGATCGAGATGCACCCACCAAATGTAAAGAGCCGTGTGTGGAAGGCTGCCAGTGCAACGCTGGTTTTGTACTTAGTGGAGACAAATGTGTTCCGTTGAAGGAGTGCGGCTGTATCTACGAGGGCCGATATTACCCGCCTGTGGACACGTTTTGGGGTGACAAGACATGCACCATGAAATGCTCCTGCAATTCCCAAACCGGTCAGGTCAAGTGCACACCCACAAAATGTAAGGCATCCCAAGTGTGTGACACACGGAATGGTGTGAGAGACTGCTACCCACTGTCCTATGGCTATTGCCAGGGAAGTGGGGACCCCCACTATCTAACCTTTGATGGCAAGGTCTTCGATTTCCAGGGCACTTGCACCTATTACTTGTCCAAACTGGTTGACAAAAGTGATGCTTCACTGGTGCCTTTCGAGGTTCTCGTCAGGAATGAAAACAGGGGCATGAACAAGGCAGTTTCCTACACAAAGACAGTAGAGATAAAAGTGTATGGATACACTATTATCATGAGTATGGACAACTATGAACAAGTGATGGTAGGTCGTTTCCCATTAAATAGCTAAAACAACACCATTTATCAACTGTCAAAATATGGTAAACAAACCAGAACATAACGCTAGTGTCTGAAAATTGTGTTTATCCATTTTCAATAGGTCAACAACCTATTTGTGAACTTGCCATTTGAAAAAGAGGAAGGGCGGCTGTCTATTTTCCGCAGTGGGTACTTTGTAATGATTAAGACGGACTTTGGCATGACCGTAAGGTTCAAATGGGAAAGCCATGTTTCAATCAGTCTCCCCAGCACCTACAGTAATATGGTAGGAGGTCTCTGTGGAAACTGGAATGGCAACCAGAATGACGACATGGAAATGCCAGACAAAAGTATTGCAGCAAATCCGACTGCATTTGGAACCAGCTGGAAAGCCAGAAATGACCCTGGTTGCTCAGAGGAGTGCCAGGGCAAGAAGTGCCCTAAATGTGATGCTGCTGAGCAGAAGAATGACCTCTTTACAAAGCCCTGCAACCTTATTACGGACAAAAATGGGCCATTTAAAGGATGTCATGCAAGAGTTAATCCCACCAAGTTCTATGCAGATTGTGTCTATGATATGTGTATGTATGGGGGTCATACTACAGCCCTCTGCAATGCTCTCTCTGCCTACACAGCTGCATGCCAAACAGCGCTCACCACTGTGGAGAACTGGAGGACTAGCAGTTTCTGCCGTAAGTTTATTATCTCACAGTTCAGGAACAATCTTCCCTAATCATTTACTCTTTCTGTATCTAAGATTTCTGCCTTTATAGAAAACCATTTATAAGTATAAAGGAGTAGCAGGTAGTACATCTGATTAACTTCTACATTCTACTGTCTCTTCACAGCGGCCTCCTGCAAAGCTAACAGCCACTATGACATTTGTGCTGCGGGATGTCCCCAGACTTGCAACGGTCTGTCTGAGCCAACAGCATGTCAGGGAGCTCCCTGCGTTGAGGGCTGTGTGTGTGATGAGGGCTTCGTCTTAAGCAACGGCGAGTGTGTATCTATGGAGCAATGTGGCTGCACTTATGAAGGCCTGTACTACCATCTGGGTCAGATCTTTTACCCCAAAGACCAGTGCAATCCCAGGTGCATCTGTGGTGACCAAGGAAGAGTCAAGTGCGAAGATAGCTTCTCCTGTGGGCCAAATGAACTTTGCGAGATCCGTGATGGCGTTCAGGCCTGCCACCCCAAGGGAAAAGGATCGTGCTCAGTATCTGGCTCTGGTACCTATCACTCGTATGATGGCAACCACATCAACGTACCAGGGAACTGTGTGTACAAAATGGTGGAAATGGTCCAGATAGACCAGAAGAGGATACCCTTCTGTGTGTCAGTGCAGCAACTGTCTTCTCTTGCAGAAACAGTGGTCACAAGGCAGATCAACATTGTAGTGGCCGAGTATAAGATCTCACTGGTCCCGGGTCTTCTGTGGGAAATAAGGGTAATTTGTCTAACTCCATTTTTTTTCATGCATTTAGCAAGTGAACTTACCAAAGTATCCCGATCTCCACTGCAGGGACTTAAGAAACTCCCTTGGAGGAAACCCGGGGTTTAGTGTCTTGCTTAAAAAGTACAGTATACACTACGAAACCAAACGCCTTAATTTTACCCTTTAAAATTACCTTAATTTTGATCTTAATTTCCTGGAAATTAATGAAAATTAAGGGGAAAAGAGCACAGATTAAGGCTGATTAAGGGGTAAAGGTATTGAATTTCGCTCTTACTTTTTCAAATATGCCCCTTAAATAATAGAACCTCTTGAATGAATGCCTTATGTTTAAGATTAAGGGGTTTCACACTCACGCCTTTAATCCACTTTTAAGGTCAAATTAAGGAATTGGTTCACACATTAATCTACACTTAATTTGGTGTATTTTCAAGCACATTTTAAGTACATTGTGTTTTGTAGTGATAGGGGCATTAGCAAGAACCTATCAGGATTGAATCCATCCATGTCAAGTTCTTTGATCGTTAAAGCAACATCACTTTTAGGAACAAGACAGAATTTAGTTCCAATTGTATGAGTGGACATTGTTCTCTCTTGGCAGGTGGACCAGGTCAAAGCAGTTCTCCCTCTCATACTCGAAGAAGGTCTGGTGAAGGTCTACCAGATTGGCTCCTTCATTGTTTTGGAAACTAGCTTTGGACTGAGGGTGACATATGACACAGTGTCCATAGCTACAGTTGAGATTCCTTCCACTTACAAAAACGCTGTCCAAGGTCTCTGCGGTAACTACAACGACCAAAAGGAAGATGACTTGTTCTTGCCAAATGCCACACAGGCGGCCTCTGCTGAGGCATTTGTTGAAGGATGGATCAAAGTGGAGGAAGAAGTAATCTGTCAAACAGGATGTGCCTCCAAATGTCCAAGTCCTAACATGGAAAATCAAACAAAGGCAGACAACGATTGTAAGATCCTAACTGTGGAGAAGGGCCCGTTCTCTAATTGCTATTCCAGTGTTTCACCCATAGCATTCTATGATGCTTGTGCTAAGGATGTTGCATCTCATCCTGAAGATAAGACACTTGTTTGCCGCCACATCCAAAAGTACGTGGCTCACTGCCAGCAAGCTGGCATCTCTATCAGCAGCTGGAGGAACACATCCTTCTGTCGTAAGCAACACTAGATAATGCTTTTGTTTAGATTTGCTCCTGCCCATTCACAGGATTATGCAATACAATGTACACTATTATTAATAATCCATGCATATTCACCCATTTTTTCTCTATATCCTCTCATAGCAATGACATGCTCTGCCAATAGTCACTATGAGCTATGTGCGGACACATGCTCGTCCACTTGTGCCAGGCTTACCATGTCACACACCTGTCCAATGTGTCTCGAGGGATGTCAGTGTGATGAAGGCTATGTGTTTGATGGAAGCGAGTGTAAGCCTGTAAATGACTGTGGTTGTCTGGTGGATGGTAGATACTACAAGGTAAATGGCCTTTTGGTGTGTATTGATGATAGCCAGTCTTGCTTTTTGCCATAAAACGATTAAATATCACTCAAGGGGGCAGCTGGTGGCCTGGAGTTTAGGGAGTTGCCCCGTTGATCAGAAGGTTGTGGTTTTGAATCCCATTACTGCCAGTGGAACCTCTGAGGTATACATAAACAATATACCATCCCCACACACTGAATGGGTTGAATGCAGAGTTGTTGTGGGGCTACTGGTGGCCTGGTGGTTAGGGGGTTTACCTTGTGATCGGAAGGTTGCAGGTTTAAATCCCAATACTGCCAGTACATCAAGCAAGGTACAGTTCCCACACACTGCTCCCCAGGTGCTGTGCCGCTGGCTGCCCCCTGTGTCACCCAGGCAAAGGTTTAAATGCAGAGACAAAATTTCACATTGTCCATACTGTGTGTTTTACTGTTAATAATGTTTGTGTAGTCTGGAGAGACAACGGTCCTGGGAGACTGTGTAGAGGCGTGCACCTGCAAAGCTGGACAATTCTCATGCGAGCCCATGCACTGTGCTGAAGATCAGGTTTGCCTCAAGAAGAATGGCATTACTGCATGTGTGCACGGTAATAGTAAACCCTTTCTGATCCGTCACTTAACTCACTCTAAGGGGCCACATTGAGAATTTCCCTAAACAAATGTCTTTCACTACTCCAGACCCATGCAGCAAGAAAAACTGTCGCGAGAAAGAGGAGTGTGTGGAGAAGGAAGGCAAGGCGGTGTGCGTGCCCAGGTCTAAGGCTACGTGCAAAGCCATAGGAGACCCTCACTATGAGACATTCGATGGTAGCCTGTTTTCTTTCCAAGGCACCTGCTCCTATGTATTGGTTAAGACATCAGGTGCAGACAAAACTCTCACCCAGTTCACCATCATCAACAAGAACACCCTTGCGCAGGGAGCACGTGGCTCTTACATCAAGTCAGCCATCATACAGCTTCCAGATCATGAGATCACGTTCATCCACGGTGTCCGCGACAAAGTGACAGTGAGTACAACTATAATGATGCCTCAGAGCTAAAAAAAAATCTGACCCAATGT
Organism: Alestopetersius hilgendorfi; assembly: GCA_037577075.1. Lineage (NCBI taxonomy): Eukaryota > Metazoa > Chordata > Actinopteri > Characiformes > Alestidae > Alestopetersius > Alestopetersius hilgendorfi. The sequence goes on along the minus strand of JBBIGB010000001.1, from coordinate 2,285,409 downwards.
CTCCAGATCAGTAGGTTTTGAAATCAATTTCATATACGGATATAATAATGACTCATGAAAATCATCAATTCCTACAGCACTTTTTATTATAGTTACAAACTTTGACAATGCTTCTCACAAAAAAGAGAAAATACAACTAAAATTATTTTTGGTTTAACCACAAAAGTAAGCTAAGCTAATATTAAATAAAAAAAGATCCAGTTCACTAGGCATATGATAACCTGAACACATTTGTTTTTAGTCTGGATTTAACAAGAACATTCCGCATAAAGCCTTCTCTCTAACTCCTTTAGTCTGTGCTCCTTTAAGATCTGAAATTGATAATACAAAAAACCTAGCCAGTGAAATGCTGTTGTTAGGTAATGGAGCTGCTGTTGCCTTGCACGAGATAGTGTTCATTTTTGCTGCATGTTACATGTTTATTTGAATTTTTCAGCAGTGCATTGTCGCCATGGTAACTTATTTTACATTCATGAGCAACAACAGACTTTGGTCCCTAATTTGAGCCCCTCGTCACAAGACATTACTCCATCACATTTAATGAACAAAGTTTCATTTTTGTCCCATATATCCTCATTATGAGTTCACATCCGGTCCTCACCAACTTGCAGCAGTTGCAAGGGGGTTTGGAGCTACAGGCTACAAGAGACCCGCAAGGCCAAAGTGGGCCATTAAGTCCAATCAAATATCAGCTATCCTAAACAAGACCTCATGGTCAATGTAGAACATAAACATACTGTTTCCCTTTGCTTTTCTTGTAGGTTGATGGCAAAGTATCCCCTCTGCCTGTGAATCTGGACTCTGGCAGCATCACAGTAGTTCAGTCAGGCTTGAATGGAATCCTGCAGACAGATTTTGGCTTGGAGGTCACCTTCGACTGGGGCGAGTTCTTTAGAGTGACAGTGCCCAGCAGCTACTACAAAAACCTGGAAGGGTTGTGCGGAACCTATAATGATGTCCGCAAAGATGACTTTGTCACGCCAGCGGGCGACAGCACACAAGACATCACGGAATGGGCTGCGTCCTGGAGCATTCCTGACAACGACAACTCCTGCTGGCACTTCCCTCCCTGCACTGAGAAGGAGAAGGAGCTGTACCGCGGCCCGAAGTACTGTGGCGTGCTGGAGGATAAAACTGGGCTCTTCTCTAATTGCAACGAAGTGGTTACGCTGTCCCAGTTCCCGTACGACTGTCTCTTTTACGCATGTCTCACTCACGGGAGCCATGAGACCTACTGCAAAGCCCTTAACAGTTACGTAAACGCCTGCATGCTGGCTCATAAGGAGGTCTCACCGCAATGGAGGCAGATTACTAATTGCCGTAAGTAGCAAATGTGTGAAAAAAAGTCTGCATGTGCTAAATTTTACAAGTTTACAAGAATTCGGATTATCAACCAGCATCATGACTGCTTTAGTATAGAGGATCTCTGAAGAACCCAAAGTGGATGTGCAGCACGTACACCAGCACACAGTCGATATTTAATAGTCATAAGTAGCTGCATCTGTATAACTGTTAATATCTTGATTCTCTTTTCTTCAATCCCTTTTCAGCTCTTTGAAGCAGAACTCCTCTTCACTCTAAATGGTATGAGTTTTTTTTTTCAAGTATAATAAATAATAATTCATTAAAACATGGAACATCATGACTCAAATGCTCCTGCTGTCATTACTGTTTTGCAGATCTGATCGTGGAAAATGAAGTCCTAATTTCAATCAACTCTGATCAAGAAGAATCACATTAATCATCATCTTTCATCAGCTGTCAAATCTATGAACAGTTTGAGCAATTATTTCAGTCATTGTTTTCTTTTTTTCTGTTCTTTGTTTTCTTTTTCTTGTTATTAAATGCTTGCATCACCAATAAACTTGACGTTAGAATTTCCTTCATTTGTGGATCATTTCTTTAGCGTCCTTTCGAGACATCTCCCTGTTTGCAGGGAATAATATGAGAATAATTATTAAAAGCAAAAACCATGACAATTTGAATGAAATATTTTTCTTCAAAAATACATTTAACTAGTCTTCAGTAACTTTGTAAAAGTTCTACGAAGATATTCTAATTCCATAAACAATATGTTTAAAAACAAGTTACAGCGTACCATAACTTCCCCTTTTCTTTATCTTTAGGTGAGCTTGGTGAGATGTTAAAGCATATTTAGATCCTTG
>JBBIGB010000001.1:2200658-2213292 GCA_037577075.1 Alestopetersius hilgendorfi | reverse complement strand
ATAGATAGATAGATAGATAGATAGATAGATAGATAGATAGATAGATAGATAGATAGATAGATAGATAGATAGATCAATTTCATAGGATTTCATAATCATTATTTAACAGTGTGTAGCTGTGGTATAAAAATGTGCCACTAAAGTTTTAAAATAACGAATAGTAATAATAGCCAATAGCAGCATCAACCATTTAAAAAAACGCAGCTATGTTAGAATACATGAACACTGCATTAATTCTGACAGCAGTACTGTACCTCCAGGACAGTCTCCATATTGCAGTACTGACCGGTCAGATTTAGTACCGGTTCTTGAAACCCGTCCCTAATCGGGATGCTGCACTGGTGTCTACCCCATATTTTTAAGAAACAAATCCTATACAGTACAACACAAAATATCCAAGGATCTTATGGCTGAATTTGATTTACTATCACTTCTGTGTATGTAGCACGAAAAAAACTGCTTCGACCTGCTTTCACCCAACCACTGCCTCTCACATATTCTGCCAATATGAAAATAATTATAGGGTTACGATATTATTAAGAGGTTTTACGATTCAGATAGGATTATTACAGGCGCGGTTACAGCTCCTAAAGGCCGCAGATAGATCTCTGAATGATTTAAGGCTGGCCCAGACTTCACATTTTTCAGTCATTCCTGAATTTAATGTCTCTATTTTTAGACAATTACATGAAACGTCACGTATTTTTAGACAAAAGCCACAGTATAGACTGTTGAACACGAGCATAAAAAGGTTTAACAGCTAATGCTCTACAGGTAATGGTGAATAACCAGTGATGGTTAATGTGTCCACTAGATGTCACACAATTTTCATTTCAACACACACTTCTGAAGGTCGCACACATTTTTAAGAATTGTAGGTTTTTAAAGTAGTATAATCAGAACTACTTTACAATAAGAGATTAAAATAGTTTATTAATGGTTACTTATTAGGTCATAAGCGCATTTAATAATTAATACGCTGTTATAGCACAAATAAAAGCCAATGATGACATTATCTAGCTGATAAAACTGATATGATAAATGATAAAAGTATGATGAATTATGGAGAACCTACTGAAACAAGCTTTTACCATAGTGCCGATTGCAATTATAATATTCATGATTTGTTATGTAACACAATGTAGTGGTATTAACCGATTAGTAAATAACTAATTAGTATAAGTCATACTAAATGTACTACATATTTTGACCTTATATGAGCTATGACTAGAATTTTACTTTTTCTAGCTTTTCTTAGAAATCCTAATGCTACAAAACAATCTGCCACTTCACACATGATATTGTAACAGTCAATGTTTTCATTATAGACTTAAATTCAATGTATTTTTCTAATCAGAATCCAAGACGACCTTCTGCAAGACAGGATGGAAATAAAAGACATACATCATGATATTTTTCAAACTTTTTATTTTATATTTATTACCTCTGTTACAATAGCCTTTCTTCCCTCATTTAACTTTTAACCATCAATTTGTAACACCAAAATAACATGGTAACATCCAATATGGTAACATCTACAGCAATGCTCGTGGGGCGACACAGACACAAATACTGCCAAAGTCAAAACCGCCTCCAAACTGGAACTTCTTTTTTCAGAAAGGAAAAAACTAACACTCGCACACAGACTACTACAAAGACTGGCTCGCCTTGTAGAGGGTTGGGTGGGGTGATGCTAGGGCGCGTCACTATGGCTTGAGCTATGACATTAAGTGCATGTAAAATAAGGAATGGTGGTCCCGAATGGGCTTCTCAGCGTGTTAGGAAACATAAACCTCTACTCCTTGGTGTGCATGTACAGTAGGAGGTCGGCGACACGGTGGCTGTAGCCAAACTCATTGTCGTACCTGTCAAGGTTAAAAAAAAATGACAAGATCTTGTTAGCATTTAACACTCAGTTTTGATGAGATTATGAGCGAATCAACAGAGCAGGGCAGAATCAGAATTAGCTCAGGAATTCTCTTTAGTGCTCATTATCTTACCAGGAGATGAGTTTGACAAAGTTGTCGTTAAGGGAAATTCCAGCACCAGCGTCAAAGATAGAGGAGTGGGTGTCACCAATGAAGTCAGAGGACACAACCTAAAACAATTAAAGCAACCAATGATCATTTTTATGAATTTTATGGCAATTTTGGCAATCTAGTTCCAAAGCCACATTTAAGCTTGTAATGTTTTATCTGTTTCTCAAGCTAGGTTATCTTCTCTATTCTACACTTACCGAGTCCTCTGTGTATCCGAGGACTCCCTTCAGGGGTCCGTGTGAGGCCTTCTTGACAGCCGCCTTGATGTCAGCGTAGCTGGCGGGCTTTGAGAGACGGCAGGTAAGATCCACCACGGACACGTCGGCCACAGGCACACGGAAGGCCATGCCTGTCAGCTTGCTGTGAGACAGCACGAGAGGGAAAGATTTATCTTAGTTTATTCTACTTGTGTGATGGGATTAAGTCTAGCTTGTATATTCTGTGTTTATGCATCTGTTGTGCTCACCCGTTAAGCTCAGGAATGACTTTGCCCACGGCTTTGGCAGCGCCGGTGGAGGCAGGGATGATGTTCTGGTGGGCACCACGACCATCACGCCAGGCCTTGGCTGAGGGGCCGTCCACTGTCTTCTGAGTGGCGGTGTAGGCATGCACTGTGGTCTGTTGAATGAAATCGTATGCTTAGAAAGAAAAACACTGATCTGTTTATACCTGAAACCAATGAAAGCTTTCAACGCGTGGTGAGTCACACCATGCTTCCACTTACCATGAGAGCCTCCTCAATGCCAAAGTTGTCATGGATGACCTTGGCCAGGGGGGCTAAGCAGTTAGTTGTGCAGGATGCATTGCTGTGAGATAAGGTATGCAAATTATATTTATTAGTTGATTATACATTCATGCAGGCATGCATTTTTTAAAGTCTAGTAAAAGTTATTAAAATAAAAACATGCAATCCAACAGAATTTCTGTAGATAGTTAATGAATATGATGCTCATGAAGAACACGGAACTCACCTGACAATGGTCATGCTGGAGGGGTCATACTTGTCCTCGTTGACTCCCATCACAAACATGGGGGCGTCGGGGGATGGGGCAGAAACCACCACACGCTTAGCGCCACCCTGCAGGTGAGACTAGAAGACACACACAGGGTAGATTAGGTTAGAAATCTAACCAGTCAGTAAAAGTGATTGTTGCTCCGATGTCTGTAAATGTGAAGACGAGCAAACTTACAGAGGCCTTCTCGACGCTGAGGAAAACTCCAGTGGACTCAACAACATATTTAGCACCAGCATCGCCCCATGGGATCTCAGCAGGCTTCATGCTGAGAGAAGGAGAAAGCTGGGTCAGCACAAATAGGTCTAAAAAAGTTCTGGAGGTAGCTCAACAATCTGAGAACGTGGCTTTGACTTAACCTGGGTTGATTTCTAAGCTACTCAGGCTTAACACCTAGCTATGAAATCAGGTTCGCATGATTTGATGTGTATTGTTCTGACCCTCTACTGGCTTTCCTGCAGTGCCAACACTGTATGAAGAAGCATTTCTTGAATAAAGAGATGATTCCTGACCCATGACTGCAGATGCCTTTGTCTAACCCTCCGTTTGTGTTACTGCTACGTGACTGCGCCTGTTCTTTACTGGCGCCAGACCTCAAAGGTCTGCAATAACAGGCAGAGATTACCACTTTTGAGCCGGAGCTTTGAGGGAGAAGCCACAAAGAAAAGCTCCTCTAGTGTTAGGGATGTCAACCCAGCCCGGAGGAGCCAGAGTACTGCTCAGGTTACTGTTTCTTTTTCTACTGCATCACACCTGGCTCAATTACCAAATACGTAATGAGGGAATACTGTAAATTGTACAAGTGCTGTCCATCCAGGTTATGGATTTTAACTCACCACTGGAAAACGGAGATAGCCTGGTCATCGACGACCAGCTTGCCGTCCTCCTGGCGCACCTCGCCGTTGTAACGTCCGTGGGTGGAGTCATACTTGAACATGTAGACCTATTAGACAAATGAGAATATTAGGAATGTATTTATTGTATTGTGCTGGAACCACAAACTCATCAGTACCTTTGTGAATACACCACAACAGTGAGGCCCAACTCCATTCCTGGGAGTTCTTAATTGCATTAGTTAAGTGCAAAGCCCCCCCCAAGGTAAACCAAGATTAAACCAAGCAAACAAGCTTAATAGGAAAAACCATTAGGTTTGGGGAGGCCGAGTGTCTATAGACAGTGTGGAGTGGTGGCTGGTCTCTAAATGAGCCTGGAGTTATGGTTCAGCCTATTAGAACTTACCATGTACTGCAGGTCGATGAAAGGGTCATTGATGGCTGTGACTTTGATTCCCTTCTGTAGGCAGGCCCTCAGGACCAGGCGGCCAATGCGGCCAAAGCTGAGAAATGGAATAAGTTTTAAATATATATATTTTAAGGACCATTTTAAATAAAACACCCCAGACTATAAACTCAGCAACTGTGTAATGATAATACTTCTCTGTAATAATACAATAAAAAATACCCACTGAAGCCTACAGAAGAGAAACTCATTCTCTTTTACTAACAAGCTTACAAGAAAGCAATCTACAAAAAATTGATGTATGTGCTTCTCACCCATTGATTCCAACACAAAGATCAGACATTATTGCAGTGAAGTGGGTTGTAGATTAGAACCTGCAAAAAACAGAAATAATAAAGCATTAGCCACAAATATATTCAGATTCAGATTCTGCACAACTGGTGAAATACTGAGAAGTGTTATCACTGACAAATTATCTGACAAGTGTGATTAAAAATTCAACACACCGACAATGTACACTGAAAACAAGATCAAAAGTTCATAATGCAATGCAGTATTTTGGCAACACCTAATTTAGTGAGCAACTGAAAAGGAAAACAATGGAAAAATATAAGCGGTGAAATGCAACAGCCTTTTATTCGACTTTATATTCCACATAATCTGTAGAAGTTGTTTATCTGAGCCACATATAGTAACAAACAATCTGCTGAACTTTACAGGCACTTTCAAACTGTGAACCCAGCTCTAAGCCAGTCCAGTGCTCTGCAGAGTGGGCGTGTTTTTTGGATCTTTCTGCTGGTGAACAGACCTCATTGTTCTGACCTCCATTAGAATGCTGTTCAGGGAGCTGCCAAATTGCAGCTCACCGGAGCCACAAACTTTACTAACTTGGCTCAGAGTCAGATCTATTGTGTAGAGCAGCCAGTATAAAAAGGAAACTGTGAAAAGCATAAAAAACGAAGGCTGAGCTACAGATCGTCCTTCAACTTCCCTTTCAGACTTTGCTCAACACTCAAGTTACCGCTCGGCTTCCTGACTAGTAGCTGACATTTGCTCTCTTTGGACTTCTTTAAAGCTTTTTGGGAAGTTTGATAAATAAGGATTTTCTTCCAAGTGCGGTAAAGTCACGAGAAAACATAAAATCTAGCCCAAGCAGAAGAAACTGATGTGTGGACACATTGCTAAGAACGTCAATGAAACCTCCAGCCCCTCAAACAAGTTGCTGCTTGCAAGGTATCTTCATAAATAAACCTCTATCATCTGTTGGAGTGGAAGCCCACCCCACTGAGGTGGGATACGCAATGCTTCATATGGAGAAAGCAGTAGTTATGCAAATTGGGCAAAAATGGAGTTGACACAGTTGGGTTGGAGTCAAAAAAATCTTCCCATGTTGCCATATATGGTTTGCTCATGCAGGGAGAGTCACAGGGTGGCTGGGTTTGTTGGGGAAACAGAGCAAATGGGAGGAGTTTCATCCAGGACACAGGATGTATAGATTATACTACAGTGCCTCTGTTTTATTAAAACAATACAGAAAAAAATATAGCAATACTGATTAATGGATTCACATTAACCCAGTGCCTCGTTTCACATCATGAAATGAAGAAATAACTGGTCCTAACGTTCTCCGTGGTGCAACCTCCCAGTTATTTCGTTTACTACAGGACTGCAGCCGTGGCTGAAGAGAACACATATTTCAGGACATGTTTTACAACATGACTGCAGGACCCTGGAAATTCAGAGATGAATGTGTTGGGCTAATGCAGTACTATGGTAACATCTGTCAGGGAAGTGACATTCAAGGTTTGCTTTGAGCAAATATTTCGCCTACAATTTAGACAAACTTAATATGAAGAAATACAAGCATTCCCAAATCGAGCAACTGGCATAAGGCCCATAAGACTTTAGAGTTTAGAGTTAGTTCTTGTCTCTGATCCTCCGCGATTCTGATAAGATAAAAAAAATATTCAAAATTAATTTAGAGTTCCTAAAAAAATTTTTTGGGATAATGCAGGTAATTGAATAGTCTGTGTTTTGTAGGTAGGCTCTTCAGTACATGTTGTTTTAACTTGAAAAAAAGAACAATTCTGAGTCATTGTCAACGTATTGTCTGAAATTCAGTTAATTAAAGAAATTAAGGCAGTTACTAATATATTATAAAACCCCTGTCTTTACATTGTAGGCTTCAGAACCCATGAGTTCTACCTCTTGAACTGGAGTGTACAATGAGTCTTAATGCACTGGTATTTGGTTCGGCCCCTCATGACCCGAATTTATAAAGGACTTTATGAGTTGAACAGTTGGCCCAGAGCTGGACGCAGAACAAAAGGCTGTCTGAGGAGAGCGCCGTCCATTAACTGTCCGCTTTCCATCGGGAAAGAGCCCAAACGATCCGCTCTGCAGTGGAAAGGGCTCCGAGCTTCACAGTAATGAGGGAAATCACCTTCAGGCTCCAAATGGATTGACCAATCAAAGCCTTTAACCAATCAAGCCTGAAATTGATCCAAACAGGCTCCCCACTGGATCGTCCACTATGCAACCAGTTCAAAGTCTGGCTCTTTGTGAGAGAGATGAAACATCAGTCTGAGCTGAACATAAAGTCACTACTGGGTGAAACACCCCGGGTGACCTCTGGGTTTGAATATATGACTGGCTGTAGAGAATGCTAGGCCTGTCTTAAGTTTACACTAGCTGCAAATCCACAATTAAAGCTAACATTGAAATTCAACTTGAAACAAGCTGCTTCAATAATTGACCAAATGCTCAAACAGCAGAAGCAGACCTGTTGACCACAGATCTAATTCAAGGCTGCCCTTGCATCTGGCTCACAGTAACAGAAGACATTCTACTAATCTCCTAATCTGGAGCTGTGTGTGTGTGTGTGTGTGTGTGTGTGTGTGTGTGCATGCATGCAGAGGCTAGTGCACCTAACCCAGCTGGATAATCCTAATCTCTCTAGCTCCTCTGTTGTTTTACACATGGCCCCAGAATGCACTGCGCTTGGGCTGGCCACCCGGCCTTGAAGTTACAATTATATGAGGATTTCTCATTTATGGTAAATTTCTGAAACAATTTCACATTCACAGCACATGACATTTACCCTATTATCTATAATAAACACAACTCTAAACGAGATTAAAAATAACTAAAACCTGCTAATTAGCCCCAGTGGTGGGGGAGGTATTCACATCCTACACCTGAAAGACTATCCCGCATTGAAAATGTTATGCGTATAAGCACTTGAATATGTACTTAAAACAGAAGTACTTCTATTGTATCATTAGTATCATTAGATTATTATTTCTCATTTATTAATGTACAATCAGGATTTTGCTGTTATAGCTGGGTGAAGTGGAACACTTTTGAACTGCAGCTGATGATTAGTTTTATTAGGGATTAATCTGCTGATTAATATCTCTATTAATCCAATAAAAATAGTGAGAAATGTTCACAAGTGCTCTAAACGATTATAAAAATAGCTGCCAATTTACAGCCCACTCACTTACTTCAGTCTCCTGAGCCAGGAAAGTTTGTATTTGTGTTTATTTGCAGGGTCAGAACGGAGTCTGTGTAAAAGTTGGGGGTTACTAAATTGGCATGCAATGTAGGTGTAGCTGAGATGTGAAAAATAATTTCAATATTGAATTCTGTAATTGACATTTTAACACTCACACTTTTTAACGTTGTATTAAAGCTGTAATACCACTTGGGACACACTTTGATCGGCATTGAGTTTGATGAATGACGAGTTTTGATGAGATGTTGGATGAACTTCCCAATCTGGCAGCCACTTGTCTTCCACATTTTCTGCTAATCTGTCCTTAAGGACAACCCCACGTTAGTATTTGGGACATCTAAAGTAGCTGATTCTTGCTTCTATGGACCATTTTCTCCACTGCATGTTTGTTTGTGGCACCAGTTGCCATCAGACAGGCAAGTAGTGCACACACCGGTGAGTCTCCAGTTCAGCTGCATTTTTTTTTCCTGATACTAGTAATAAACTAATGTAAATAGCATGATTTCTATACCCTGATATACCATGATACCTATATTCTGCTGCAACCATGCCTAGAAGAGCCTGGCCAGCATATTAAAAATCACAAACAGCTGCAAGATTCGTACTGGGCGGCATCATCTATGTGCTCTTTGTTTAATGGTTATTAAAAGGAAGTTTAGGGCTTTATCAGAATGCAAAACTGGAATATGTGTGGAATATGTGCATTCTGATATTCGCTGCTTCTCTCCCAGCCTCCGCAGAGAGGGAGTGGTCTGTAATTGCAGGAATAGGTCACATGACGCTGGTGAAAGTCACCATGTGGGACGAGAGGAATGCTTGGCGCCACAACCTCTCTTCCTTCCTAACTGTGCACAAAGCCTGCTGGTCCTTCTGAAGCCCCTAGTCTTCATAGTAAACACTATATTGCCTAATTTGTCATTCACCATTAAAACATTACTGTGCTCCCACCTCATTGTAAGTGCACTGGCTCTAAGCCCTGAAAGCCCTGCTCTACTTGGAAAACGTGGCGGAGAGATGGAACAGTCCGCTGAAATGACAGTCAATAATGATCCTGTATGATGGGGTCAATCAAAAAAACCCTATGGCTCCAAGTCAGATCCTCGTGAGGTGAGAGGTTCGAACGGCAGAGTCCGCTGGCAAGAGGATGGTGACTAATTACAGTGGAGGGGTATTGAATGACCAGTGTTTCAGAGGCCTACCTCCGCACAACAGACGCCCCACTGTTCTCCAACAATTACGCCACGCCAAGACAGCATTAATACTACAGTGGGACAGCAATTATTAACTGCACAAAGCCAATGTGTACTCAAATATGTATATATGGATATTTAAATAGAGAGAGAGAAAGAACTATATAGCTATAATATATAAATATGTCCGTATACACACACACACACACATCTATCTCTCCCTCTCTCCTTATATAACTCTACAAAAACCTCTCTGTTTGCTCCCGCTTAGGCTTTCTCATGCCAGGTAACCCAATCACACATTGCACAGTAGATGACGCCGGCTGAGGCAGTAGTGCCGGACCTCACGGGCAGAGGAGGCGGAGACAAGGCCACAGCTGCATCAACCCAGTTAGGAGTGTTCCCCCGCCCCCCTCCAAAAACACCCATTCACACCAGAATGGAGCAAAGACTAACTAGGTCAGTCTCCCCCAAGGACAATAGTGTCCATCTGGGCAGAAATGTCCTTCACAATAACATATTTCTAAAAATAGGACAGAACTACAGAACTTATCATCAGATGTGTACGTATCAATGTATCAACCGCATTGCTGATGATTCCACCAGCTAGGGAGTTATTGCTGAAAATGTGGGACTGATGTGTGAAGTGGTGAGTGATAACTAGAGACGCTGTGGCTGCCTGGGGGAATCCACACGAGCCTGGGGAGGTGACTGGAAGCCATTTTGAGGAAGTGCTGTGTCATACTGTGGCCATTTACACACACTGGTGTGGCAGCAGCACAGGAGGCTGCATACTTTCCAAAGATATGGAAATTACTCATGGACATTCCTTTAGTGGCATACAACTCATATCTGCCCGAGTCATGGTGACTCACTTTCATGCATGCTCTAACTCTCGTCATTGTAAGTAACACAGAACTGCACGTGTGTCACGACACGCCCAGCTTTTCCACTCCCTCAACCCATTTACCCCTCAGTCTCTCTCTCTGACCATCCTCAGTAATTTTCCACCAACCACCCCCAAACACGTGGAGGCCCAGAATCAAGGCTGCCTCAGGAGAGCACACACTCTTCACCGAGTCTTAGAAAACACAAACAACATAAAACACCTAGCCTACTTTAAATATTTTATTATTTCATGTCTGCATTTGTGCCAGCCATCACCAAAGCTGTTCTTCTTTTGCCCTGTTGTGGCTGATTCAGGTTCGTTTCAGTAACTTGACTTGATCTGAGAGTGAGCACGTCTACAGTGAACATGCTGAGAAGGAGGTTCCAATGTCAGAGGATGTGAGAGAACATCCTGTGGTCTCGAGCCGGGCTCAATAGGGGGAGGGGTAGGACGGGGATGGCCTTCATGTGATCTGTCTGCAGTGGACGTGCAGCCTGCTGTGTCGTCATGCAATCGAACCCACACCTGATAATGACTGCAGAACCCATAAATCCACACATAATTCATGAATTGTGAAAATACTTCTGAGAGTGCATGTAATAATGTGTATGTGATCAATAGACATGCATAATTTATGGAAGTTCCATGTAATCACTGCCTATATCACACACGCATAAATATACATACATACACACACACATATATATATATATATACTTCAATATGTGTGTATAGACATATTCGATTGCCTGGAACAATATAATAACCAAAAATGTAGAAAGCATGGCACATGTAACAGAGGGAATAACCCTATAAGGGGGGCTTTAACTTCCCCTCGGAAGGAACTGACTCAGACAGGCCCTAGTTGCATCAGCATCACCCTCCAGGATACCTGACACCCAGCACGTACACACACGAAGCCATGAAGGAGGACTGAGCCTTCACATCTTTATGCAAATTAAAGAAAAACAAGACAACTAAGGAAACCATTGATCTGAACTCTCAGGGGAGAACAGAGTCCAACATGGAGCACTCTGTGGTGTCTTCAGGACGCCATGGATGGAAAACTAGCCTCCTCTGACCTTGAGGTTGGATACGACCTTCAGGGTGGAGGAGAAAGGCCTGCACCGATCTGTCCAGAGTAGGAGACATCTCACTCATCCCTGGAGAAGTGAAGCTCTCCTGACCTGTTGCTTGTTTTTTGTTTTAGAAGATGGACTGTCCATAAGAACCCATCAGCCCTTTTTAATCTCGTCCTCGGTTGTGATGGACACTCGACGAAATGTTAAAGCCAAATGTCACCCAAATGTGGCTAAAAACCCTAATTTCTACAATTTGTTTGTCCAAAAACAGCAAAAATCAAATAAATCCAGATGCTCTGTGTCTGTACCCGGATGGCACCTTCTAGAAAATCGTGACGCAACGGGGCTTCATAGTGAGGACCGGAGGAGGCACGTAGCTAAAACACTCACATTTTACCAATGTAGGATGGTTTATTTTGGTCATATTCTAACTTAGAAACAGTCTTGAATACAAAACGCGATATTCTGTATCGTTCCTTTGCTACAGAAGAGACAGAATTCCGACCTGTCAGAGAAAAGTGAATGAATGGTTCACGCCTTCTCGGGATGCAGGCATTTTTTGAGGACGAAGCAAGGCCAGCTCGATTTTTTTTAGCTTTCTTTAGTGTTTAAAAGGTCAGTAAAGCATCCTCTAAGTTCATTTTCAACCTTAAGTGTAAACAGGAGCAGTCCAGCGAGGTGCTGTCCGTCTCAGGGCCCAGAAGAAGGTTATGTAACTGAGGCAGTGCTAACTGGCTAAAGCTGCGTCAGGCCTGTGTGAGGAACATCCTTCCTCCTTTCGTTCCCCCCAAAAACGTTTAAAGTAGACTTTTCTGTGTTCGTTTAAAGTTTTAGTATTTGGGGAATGCGCCGCAATTGCTCGTGTTGCGATGTAGGACTCGTTTAGGATGAAAAATTAATGATTTTGCGAGCAAGAGGATGAATCTTACCTGGTGTGCCGTGATGCTGCAGCCTCTGCGGCTTGCTCGCGATTGAGCCCCTCCTTTTATACTGGACACGTGCACGGCTCCAGTCTCCATGGTGACGTGACGTGACGTGGCCCTCGCGCGAGGACGGACACGGCTGTCTTGGCAACAGCGCAGGGAGACTGAAGGACATGAGAGAGACAGACAGACAGACAGACAGAGAGACAGACAAAGAGACAGAGACAGAGAGACAGAGAGAGAGAGAGAGAGAGAGAGAGAGCTATACATAGTACAATGGTGTTATATAGACATTACAATGTTACATTTTACATACAGATACTATAGATATTACAGTGATATAGATAATATAGGTAATATAGGTATAATATAGGTATAATATATATATATATATATAATATAGTATATAGGTATTATACTGCTATATATATGCTATAGATATTATGATGATATATACATAATATTAATAATTTCTTTAATATCATATGTTCGGCCACCGTATAAAACAATAATATTGTAAAGACAATATAAAGATAATATATATAGTATAACACTGTAGACATTATGAAGATATAATATAGATAAAATAGATATTATAATGCTGTCTCTATTATGATGATATGATACAGATATTATAATGCTGTAGGTCAGGGGTCCTCAAACTGGTCCAGAAAGGGCCGCTGTGGGTGCAGGTTTTCTTTCCAACCAAGCAGAAGCCAGACCTGAGTAACTGAAAACCAAG
>JBBIGB010000001.1:2031119-2042172 GCA_037577075.1 Alestopetersius hilgendorfi | reverse complement strand
CCGAGTTCTGGCTCTCATGCTATGAGGAATATGCTCAGCTGAGTGAGAGGCCTGCAGCCTCAAAGCCTGACATGACTTGTCCCCAGGACAAATAAGTTTGAGAAACGCTGAATTAGAGGACCTTCACTTCAACCTTTACTCTCCAGTACTGAAAGTATTTTTTTCTCTCAGTGTGTCTTCTAACGCAAAATTTTAAAAGGACACAGTAACTTTCCACCCCTGACATACACACACACACACACACACACACACACACAAACACAAACACAAACACACACTTGCAAAGAACCACAGGGCATGTGCTGGTGATGCAAGGTGGGAAAGTTCATTACCGCACTCACACTTCCGTCATCTACTTCACCAGTGCAGTCTGAACTAGATGATGGGAATTTTGGGAAATCTCCGTATCTGTCTCAGTCCCACCCCAATCAGGTCGATGATCTGCGTGCATGCGACTGAGTGTGTGATTCCGTGAGCGTGTGTTCGTGTTTCTATGGCTTGTGCAGTGTGTGTGCAGTGTTTTTGCTGCTGTGACTCTTTTCATTTGGCAGGAATGTTCTTGATTTCTCTGGTGATTACATTTCTGTTAGCCACACTTTTATTTATTTAATGAAAACGTGAGAAGACGTCAATTTGAAGTGATCAGGCTTGAGATGGTAAGGACTGTGCCTGTGTGTGTACGTGTTTTTTTTCCCTTGTTTTGTGTTGTTTATTCCACTCTCTGTAGAAATATAGGGTTGTGTTGATTGTACAGTGTGGTAATTCAGCTCCTTTAATGACCTGTATATTCAAATCTGGTCCTGAAGGGAAGCTCTTCAGAGGTTTATAAGACAATAACCTTCTCTATACCAATGCATAGGGTTCAGGACTTCAGGACAGTTCACAGTTTAGTGTCCCGGGAGAGGATATCTATGAACTGTTTGGCCAAACTGTCCACAAACTGTAATCAGGCACCCAGTTGATGACATCATTCAAATTTAATCCAGCTCTGACAGAGATACATCCTTCAACCCCGCTGTCCTCATCGACTTGCATCTCTTTGTTGTTAGTGCTGCCGGTAACTCCAACCCAAAGCCATGTGTAATTTTCTTTTCTTTTGTCCATTCTCAAGTATCACATTCAAGGTTCTGATTGAGAAGAGAAAATAATTTGTTCATTCTGTTTCAAAAAAATTGTCAATTTGTCATTGTCATTTGGAAATGATCAATTAAAATAATGCATGAAATCGAAAGCAGTCTGATTCAGACTGGGTTATGTTAGCAACGCTTGCCACACTTGCTAATGTAATAGTCTGAAACCGGACATGTTTTTTTTTTAACTTAAGAGTTGGATTCAAAAGTCATGTCATGAAGTTGGGCCCTTTAAGTCAGAATCACTTTTTACACAAGTGAGAAAATATCCTTCGGCTATAGAAGAAACTCGCGCTGAAACAAGTGAAGTTATTTCCACCCATAGTTAAACATGAATACGTATGTATGCTACGATCACCATTCTCTGAACCATTAAGTATTTTCATGCTTAGTACATGTTTATCCAATTTACCAAGAGAAAACTATGGTAATGGTTATTATTAGGGATGCACCGATACCACGTTTTACAAACCGATACGAGTATTTTAATTTGTGTACTTGCCAATACCTAGTGCCGATACCTAGTACCGATACTGAGTACCGATCACCTCTGACAAAAGTAGTGGGACACCCGGACGAGGTGAACGGTTTCCGACTAATTACTCTGGATCTCCATGGGCTATTATGGCAAACGAGGGGTCTTTGGAAAGGTCTCATCGAGCCTTATCTAAGTATGAAGTTTTATGGAGATTGGTGGTTGCTCCATCTAGAAAATCCACAAGCACGTTCCATGGGGGCTAAAGTATTGGGACACCAGGGTGTCTCACCCCTAGACATTGAAGTCAGGTAGGACAACAAATCACATCCGCCCAGTGTGATGTAGTGAAATAGGATATTGTGTAGTGGTATTGGTGCATGGTATTGGCAATTCACATACAAACACATATATTTTAATTGAGTATCGGCCTGATACCCGATACTGGTATCTGTATCGGTGCAACCCTAGTTATTATGGTAGAACTTTTTGGTTTTGAAAGTACAGCTTGCCACAATATTGTTGATGTTCATCAACCTCTTTAACTCAGTTGTTTCCTCCCTTACTGCCTTAATACAGACCTCACTGAAAAGGACTGAACTTGACGACAAACACACTGAACTTGATATATTAATAAAATGAACTCAGACTGGTTTGGGCTATGACAAGGCCTTCGTCCGTGTAGGTAAGAATAGAGGATCAGGCCAAAGAAAACTTTGCCTCATCCACTGTTTATGAATGTCAGCCCAGCCTGAATTATAGAAGATATTGGTATGAAAAAATGTGAGAGGAACTTTTTGGAATTGTAGATTTGCATGTAATTTAACAAGCATTTTGCACACATCTGAGCAGCTTAGCAACAAGAAGAACACAATTCGGACTGACAATTTCATAAATTTAACACTGCCCAGTAGCTAATAAGAAAAAAAAAATGATAATGGCAATATTGACAAAAATAATGTAGAAACAATGTTAATTATAAAACTAATACAATCAGTGTAACTGGTATTAATGTAACTGTATAGTAATGAGGAAAGAGTGAAATATGTATTTATGTCTACTGTATAATATGCAAAAACTGAATTGCAATGTTTAGGCACCCCTGGTCAAACTGAATGCTTTAAGAAAATCCTGAAAAAATATGTGTACTACAAACTTACATATAAAATCTTTCTGCAAATTTAGTGTTTATGTACACCAAATGTACATTTACAGGCTTTTAGTAATCCTTCTTGCCTCGCTTTTACATTTGTTTCTTATTTTGTTTCCTGTTCTTTGCAAACCTTTCCAAAGCTCTAAAATATTCCTTCCTGTACAAAATGCATATTTCACATTCCTGCACATACATTCCTAAATCCTCCGAAATAAACCCCTGATCTTTTAACTTTGAAGTCATGGTCTTGCTGCAAGATTAAACCGCTCTAGTGTCTTTACTGATTCGGAGACATTTGCTCCTGGATTTATGGATATTCGGTTGAATGTATTTTTCCACCTGCCCTGTATTTTGTATGCCTCTGGCTACCACACAACCCGAACTCATAATAGATCCACCCCCATGCTCAAGATTTGGCATGGTGGTGTTTTTTTTTTGTTGCTTCAAACGCTTCAGATGCTCCCTGTTTCCTTTAAAAATATATTCTATAAAATATTTTTCACTGTTTCAAAACTTTCCAGCTGGTCAAAGTTTACTTTTGCACTTTTGCAGAAGGTCAAAGTACAATCAACCCCAGATTTTTTCTTAGAACTGAACTAATAATTAAAATGAATTTATTACTGTATTTACCTGCTTATACCAAAGAAAGTGCACTGCATGAATTCCAGTCCAGTCTATACAGGGGTAAAATCGCTATTTACATTCTAGCACTAAAGGAGACAGCAGTTCAGTGTAAACTGTACAGTACTGATACGGGCTTACCGTCACATTTTCTTTATGGGGAAACTGTGTTTAGGCCACATCACAAATTCAGAAGCACCCATGAATTTCGAGGGTCGACTCTAGTGCCAAACAGCATTTTCTGCAGGTCCGTTATCTGGGAGTTTTCTTTGTAAAATGTGATTTAAATACTGATTTATTCCATTCATTTCTTAATATTTTGACAGTTACTACCATTTTTACGGTCTTCTGTGCTGTAATAGGGAATTATTACAGGCAGTTATACATTATGAATTTGAAAAATGAATCCAGAAACTAGCCTTATTCTTGTTCTTATTTGTAAATAAACTAAATAGATAACTATATTGTCTTGTTAGTACCATGCAAAAGCAATCAGTATAACCAGAGGTGCCTAATCATTTGTACAAAACTGCGGATGACCAACGATGTAGCAGTTAGGAGGTATTCCTAAAACACATTCTACAGCCTGAACTCATAGATGAGTTAATTCAGGTCGGTTTTAGTTGTATCAGGCCTCGCCCACATGGACGTTAGAATCTTGGATAAATGAACGCGCTCTGGAGGCGTTTTTGTTGCATTTTGCATCTGCCCTTGATTGACTTCAGTGAGGCGTTACACTGGCGTTCGTCTGAAGCTGTTTAACTCCAGCCTGCAGCCCAATGTGTAGTTCCGTGTTTCACCTGTGGGGGCATTAATTATTTTCTCCAGATTTTTACATGTTGGACATCTTGATTTGTAGTTCTACATTGAAAACAAAGTTTTATTCTTTGTTAAATCAACATTATTGTTTTAAAAGTCCCCCGATACAGCGTTGTTTTCTTTGCGTTCGTCAGGATTTCGGCAGAAATTGACGCAAAGAAAATGTTGCATTCAACGTTTTTTTGACACCAAGCAAACATGCAGCCGACTGAGTGTCAGGGCTGAACGCCCATGTAGAATAACACTCCGAAAAACGGCTGATTTAGACGCCCGTGCGGACAAAAAAACGCCTGTTTCAGACGCCCGTGTGGATGAAAAACGCCTGATTCAGATGCCCGTGTGGACGAGGCCTTAATCTCAACCGAAATCTCTAAAGTATGAGTACGATTAGTATATCAGTTCTTTCTTCTGTTCAGCATTTTTGAATGTTTTATGTGTTCTGTTATAACATTTTATGCCTGCAGTGTCAAACAGGTGTCAAAAACGCACTGTTTATTCCACACATGTTGAGTCAAATTCACTGTGTACCTGTGCAGTTTTACGAATACCTCCATCTCTTAACATTTGACACAGAAAGCTCAGTGAATAGGAAGCGGTCGCTACCTGATTATATTCACAACCATCCGCATGGTAGGCTTCCATCAGGAGAGGAGGGGAGAGGAACCACTGGACTGACCTTGTGTATCAACCCCAGATTTTTAATCCCATCATCCCTCTCTCTCTCTCTTTCTCTTTCTCTCTCTCTCTCTCTGTCTTGTTTTCTCTCTCGCTCTGTGCCCCTCCCTGGTTGTTCCCCGAGCATGGCTATGGATGGTTCCCATACCACGGCTGTGTAACTCACGCTGCTTTTTTCTCCCTCTCTGCCACTTTTCCCATCCCTTCATCCATCTACGCCTCCTCCCATTCCCTCACGCCCTGCCCGCCCGACCCTTTACCCGCTTTGATCTTATTTCTCTGATCCTCTTTATTGATCCATTCGATCTGGCCTCCACCGAACCCTCCCCTGTTCCACCGGATCTTTTCCATCGCCCATGCTTTTCTACAACCTCCCTTTCTTTCTCTCCAAATGCTTCCTCTTCCATGTTCCTCCTGTTCTGTCTCTCCTCTCCTCTCCCCTTCTTTCTGTCTTGCCAGGAAGAGCAGCTTCCCTCCCTGGGTTCTCCAGACCGCGGTCTGAGTGTTGACGGAGGAGAAAAGACCGCCGCTCCTGGCTTTGGAGTATCTTCCTTGGACATCTCCTCCGACAACCCCCCCGAGAATGGAACCCTGACCCCCCGCGTAGCCCCCCTTCCTCATTCCCCTCCTCATGCTACCCTCAGCCAGAACGGAGAGCTTGGTGGCGTCCAAATATCTGCTCCTGTCAGAGCCTCTATGGCAAGCGGGATCACAGCAACAACAAGCATGGGCACGGGAACTGGCGTAGCCGGAGGGGGAGCAGGTCACTAACAGAGCCGCCCAGGCCGTAGCGAAAACATGACGTCTTTGCGGCCGCAGAAGACAACAAACATCTCTCGCTCCTGTGCTTTTCACATCAGTAACAGTGAAGATGACGCACAACACGCTTCTATCTCAGTCCTTAGATGTAGAGGGACACGGCGCACACCATCAACACAAAACTAAACAAGGGCTGTCTGGTGGATCTGACATTTTCCTTTGATTAATGTAAAAGTCATATTCTTCTGTTATGGCAGGTTATTATTATTATTATTATTGTTTTATTATTATTATCCCTGGAAACCCCTTGATTTTGGAACCAAATGTGGGTCATTGCAGATTCTTGTGAATTGTCTGATGCTACAATTTTTTTTTCTGAAATATGGGCCGCTGACCTACTGAACGCTGTGTGAAAAAAACCTACACCATAATCTTTCCTAAAAAAAAACCCAAAAAAAATAAAACAAAAAAAAGTGGGTAAGGGTCTACTCCTGTTCAGAAAACGCCAGCTTCGAAGATCTTCTGGAGAACGTCCACTATATCGTCGTGTTGTCTGGCTTCCTTAGTGCCTTTTCTGTATCTTTCAACAGGGTTTTTGAACAAGCAACAGAATAACGAGATCCCCGCCGCAGTTTGTGTCTCGCCTCACTGTCCGTGTTGAAGTGGCCTGTATTATAATAGACTGATCAGTGATCACGCCTCAGAGGGAATGGGGGGGGGGGTGTTAGTAGGCTGTGGAACTAAGTGGTTTTGTTTTTCGTAGACTCGCGGTCTTCAAATTGTAATCGAGGAACTTGTAATGGACTTGTGCAATGTTTTTCTCTTCTCAATCTCAGAACCTATCTGGTGCTATAGATAAAAAAACAGTGCCATTTCAAAAAACCAACCTGTGTCAGAGCACTGCCTCTCATTCTCCCACTACCTTGGTCATCCATTTGTCTCTCATTGTTCCTCCGAGGATCGTTCTATGTCTGTTTGGCACCTGTGAATGTTTTCATGAACCAGATGGAACACGTGAGGTGGTCTCTGTCAGGTGAAATGCTTTTTTATTTTTTGTCCTTATACCAAAACTCAGTAAGTTTCCAGCAAGCCATCTGTATGAGTGTACATTCTTTTTCCTCCAGCTCAACTAAAGAACTATTCTCGCAGGTATAGAGTGTGATACAGGGAACTAATAAGCAACACCTTAATTACGTCTCCTATCGTTTTCTTTAGGGACTGAACTGATAACGTAGCTCAAGACTTCCTTTCAGCTATAATTCTAGTGCCCAAACATTCTTATGAGGATAACGTAATGATCTTTAGGGATAACCTGCACATGAAGTAAGTTATCTTATGTACTGTAGTAACATGCCATGCGTCTGCACATGCATCGCTGCTGTCTGGGACTCGTCAAGTCCCTCGTTAGTACCATCATTATATTCCATTTCCATGTCCTTTTATTTTGTGATGTACAACTGACCTGTTTATTTATCGTCTTTTTCATCCTAAGACAAACCCGAAGCACCTTTGCGTGTGCTCAGCCATTTGAACAGGCTTCGTTTTTCTAATTATGTTAATTATTACGCCATCATAGTCATTGCTGACATAAGTATAGGCCTTATAAGACTCTTCGCATGAAGTTTGAAAGCACTCTAATTGCCACACTAGTACAAGAGACTGAGATGAGAGCAAGGATTCAACGACTAATTGCACAATAACAAATGGAAAGAGGCGACGAAGTGCCCTTCTGTGTATGGAGGACGCTTCGTCTAGAGAAGAGAATGGACTGATTGCCATTTTAGCTTTTTTTATTTCTTATTTTTTTCCTTTATTCTCAAGAGCGTAGAGGGCTATATTTCAAGTGACTTTTACTCCATTCAGTAATAAAAAAACAGGCAACTTGTTGCATCTTCGAGAGTTACAGAGGGACGTGGGTTTACAGGGTCTTTGGCTTGGTAAACGCAGTGCAGCGCCGTGAATATACCTCAAGACGTAGGAAAGACGAGACTCAGGTAAACAATCATTTGCCTCATAGCTGAAAATCGAAACAGCATTAACTACTATGGCTGCCTGTGGCAATTGGTCCCGTCTCTTCTCTAAAATACGTAGCAGCGATTGGTTAGGCGCTCATCAAGCACCTCCCCGTCTCCCACTCTTTTTGTATCCCGTCTCTCCCTCCAGCCAATCACACAGCATCGTGGAGGACAATCTGGAACCTAGCTGGATGCCTCAGCTAGGACAGTCCTCGGGATGGCGCGGCTTTAACATGAGGGCGCTGTCCCGCGACTCGGTTGGTTGACAGAGGGGAAACTGAGGCTCTGACAGCTCGTCTGTTACTAGTCGGTTCCAGAGCCGCAGATGACCCAAAGAGATCCTAGGTGCCCTCCTTTTCACGCGCCCATACTGTCGATTAACTCTACCTGCGCAATGCTAGCTTTAGGGTGTTCAACCCTGTCACGCAATGCCTCTACGCCTCCCGGTGGCTCGTTGGCTGTGCATGCACATGAGGGACGGTCGTCTTTGTTGTCTGAACATTTGCGCAACGGACAATACATTACGAAACAGGAGCCTAGCAGACAGTGGGCCTACGAAGCGAGAAGGAGAGGTTCTATGGGTAAGATACATTTCAAAGGTGCTGTTCTTTTAGTGCGTCTCCTAGCTAAAAGACATCCAACCCCCTCCATGTCTCTTCGTCATGGCTCCGGGATTTTTTCCCCTCATGCTTGTCTCATGTGCCATTCGGGTCTCTTAATTCGAGGTTACTAAATATGCATTGCCTTTCTCCAAGAGACACTGAGATAGACTGATTCAGTGAAATATACGAGGCTGGGATCGTCCAAACTTTGTTACTTGCTATGCCTCGCCTGCTCTGGCTGGACCTTACCCAGTTGAGAAACACATGCTGATAATTATAAGAGAAAAGAACCGAAAGTTGGAAATGTTTTTGTTTTTTGTTTTTTTCTCATTTCACTTTGTGACAATCGGTCGAAACAATCATTTGAGAAGAAAATTTCTTTGGATTCCGAAGAACCAGAAAGACGGTTCACCTGCTCCCCCCCTTTCGACTCTTTGCACGTTGCTGTGACTCTTTGAAAGGAAGATTTTTTTCATTTCTCCGTTGTTTTAATTTCATTTTGTTTGTTTTGGAGGAGGATTGCGGACAATCCGGTCGTATTCTCGGAATAAGGAAATCAATATTGTCTTTTATTTACAGCTTGGCAAGTTTAGTGGGTGGAGAGTAGTCGAACAGAAACCCAAGACAAGAGTTTCTGCTTTAACTTGATTTCTTTGAACTCCATCGCCAAGCAGCCTGGACATTTTCTGCTTCCTATTTTTTGGGGGGTTTTTTCACCACAAGACAAAAACATTAGGAGATCTGTCTTATGGATTGAATCATGTTGTGCAGTGAGTGAATGTGTGTATATATAGTGTGTGTACAGTCTTTGTGTATATACTGGATGTATGGGTATATATTATATGGATGTGTACATACGATGTTTGTATATGCATTGTACAGAATGTATTTTTTGTTTCTCTGCCTCCTGTTTCCCCTTCCCCACTTTTTTTCTTCGAGAATTTGTGTGGAAGATGGACATTTTTTTTGGAAAACGAAGAAATTCTCATAGGCAACTTCGAGGCGGGTGTCTTTGGAAGCACTTTTTTGCACAGACTTAACACGCGGAGTCTGAAACCTATGATGCATTTACCCTTAAGCTGCCACACACTTCGCCAACCTCGAGCTTGCACTCATTTTCTCATTGACTGAGGCATTTTGTAATAGTTTATAGGTGACGAAGCAATGTTTGTATATATCTCTATATGATCTATATATGGAATATAATATTTCCAGTTATCGTTCATCTTCATGGCTATTTATCCTTCCAGCTTGTATTTATTACTCTCTTCGCTTTCCGTTCCAGTGCTCATATATTTCATTGCAGTGCTGTGTGTTGATGGGGGCTGATTTGTAAGATCAACCCTTTGAGAAATTTACCAAACTCTGTCCCGTTTTGTTCTATTAACGTTTTATATACATGATTTTTTCCTTTTTTATTTTCTTGCCAAGCAAATCTTCCATGCAAGAAAAAACATTTACTTAATTCTTGGAAATGGATGGAGTTCCCATGATGTGCCTCCTTCTAATAAATATTCATTTGACCTTTGCCAGCCATAAGCAAACCATATCCACGCTCCTTGACAAGCCATAAGCCCCATCCCTAAAATTATGTTTTCGAAAAGGGCAGATATTTGGGAATTTAATTCTTTTTTTGTATATATATTAATGGAAAGAGTGATACTTTGGAGTGTGTTGCTAATGTTTATGGATTTGTTATGAATGTTGATATTCTGGTTATTGAATTATAATTATTATTACTGTAATAATGATTCTGATTGATACTCTCATTTCATCCTTTCGTTTATTCAATGCTGTTGAGGAAAATGCATTAATTTATTTGTTTGTTTTTTGGGGTTTTCTGTTGTTGTTTTTTTTTTTGAATAAGCAGGAATTTATATTTTTGGGTGGGTGAGTCATAGAGATTAAATTAATAAGATGAATTAAAAATATAAATTCTTACCATAATATGTCAAGAAAGAGTCTGTTGGATTATCTATCTGTCAATCAATCAATCAATCAGTCAATCTATCTATCTATCTATCTATCTATCTATCTATCTATCTATCTATTTGGCTTTCTATCTGTCTATCAATCAATCTGTCTGTCTATCTGCCTGTCTATCTATCGATCTGTCTGTCTGTCTATCTGACAATCAATCCATCAATCGATCTATCTCTCTATCTGCCTGTCTGTCTGTCCAGTTATCCATCTACAGAGAGACGTGGGGAACATTAGTTAAACTTGTCAGACATTAAAAACTGTCCAGCCTACATATGAAGATCACCTTGGACTTAAAGATTAAAGTAAATCTTTAAGATGCAGCTGCACCAGTTCATAATTCATTCCTGCTGAGCAGAGGCACTCAGACTGTGTTTCCCAAAATGAACAGCTGTGTCAGCTGTTAGGAAAAGTGTTGAGAATGTAATTTAAAGACTAAAGTAGTGCATACATACATCACTGAAATACCTGCTCAGTCTCAGCACCTTAATGTCATCTGAGGAGAGGAAACTGATAAAATGGTTTGTAATTAAAGGAGTAAATGTTTCCAATCAACGATTTTACTATTACTGTCACAAATATAAATTCCAAGTCTTCAGTTAACATGATTAAACCTGGGCTTATCAACCTTTTTAAAATAAAAAATGCCAGGAACGGAAAAGGGACAGAGGAAATGTCCTCAGTGTCCTGCATTTTAATGAGGGTGACAGAAACATAAAGTGACCTCAAAAAAAATTGGGCACTTTAACTCTTTCACCATTTACATTTGTACCTGTAACTAATGACTGTAAGACTGTCTCTGTAACTAATGACTGTAAGACTGT
>JBBIGB010000001.1:1715738-1732374 GCA_037577075.1 Alestopetersius hilgendorfi | reverse complement strand
TCGTGTGTGTAAGTGTTACGCCAGTAGGTGGCACTATTGCACCACACTACGACCCAGGTTTATGATTTACTTGCGCTGTTTGGTCCCTCTGTGCTTCCGTATTACTTCAATCACGTTTTCTCCATCGTACCGTGTATTCTCCGAAGACATCATGTGTTAAATATATAATGACTACTTTGTGTGTCAACTAAGGCTGTAACGGTACATATTGGTCACTGAAAACTAGGGATGCACCGAGGTTTAAAGAAGCAACGTTAAAGTTAGTTAGCATTAATGCTAACGTTCAGATTTTAGATACAGAAAAGTAAAAAAAGCGAGTAGAGTTGCACCGAGCCGAGCTGGTATCAGTCAGTGGAATCCCCCATAAGAAAGACACTCGGAAAGCCCTTTGTAATGCGTGGAATGCTGACATTTCTAGAGAGAGCATCCACAAAGGGAAAGAGTATGTAGCACAGAAGAGGCGAGACCCTTAGAGCAGTGGTCCCCAACCCCCGGGCCTCGGACCGGTCCGTGGGCCGCACAGAAAAAACCCGTGGATGTAACCCGTGTTCTGTTGTCGGCTTGTTGTTATGAAAATGCTGTTTATAAAGCTGTTAATAACACACTGGATTTACGTTTATTATTATATATATATTTTTTTAACCTTTCGTGTCTGGCATCTTAGCAAACAGATCATGGAGCTGGGTGCCTTGGTGTGCCAGACACCTTTGCTTTGCCAAGTGGGGCTTGAAAGTGTATGCGCTTCTTGTGATCTGAGTTTTTATTTATTCAATTAATTTCAGCCAAATCAGACAGACAAATTATTATATTTTAAAGATACCACATTATTATATTTTTATGCGTATCACTTATTTGCATAATATACGTATATTTATCTGCCACTCCTTAAAGGCCGGGCCGTGAAAATAGTTTGATATTAAACCGATCCAAATAAAGGTTGGGGACCACTGCCTTAGAGCACACACACTCCACCTGAAAAGGCAATTAAGTTTTCCAGTGATTATGGTTTCACCAGTTTTTAAAGCACTTCCTCTGAATGCACTTTGTTCAGAATATTAAAATGCACTTGGATACTTGTTTTATGAGAGAAGATATTTAATTGTATAATATTTCAGCTATCTTTTTTGGCTATTCATGAGTGGGGCCAAGTAAAATATTTTATTTCAAATTATATATTACATTGTGCATTGTATAAAAGAATCTGTTACTAAAGTATGAACGTTTATTTAGCATTCAATCATTTAATAATATTTTTTTTCCGGTTTTCGGTTTTGGTTTTCGGCCAAGTGTTTCGGTTTCGGTCCAGAAAAATCCTTTCGGTACTGAAAACTTATTGCATGAGACATATTGAATGCTTTGAAGACTCAGTGAAGAAATCTCAGTGACTGTAGTCATGTGACAAGAAGGTATACATTAGCCATATAATATATTTGGGTGTTACTACAGTTGTATGTGAATGATAAAATGATTGACTCCCACAAATTTGGGAGGTTCGAGGTCCCCATCCTGCTCACCAAACCTTTTAATACAGGAATTATTTTTCATATTTCTAGTAGTGCCAGAGAAACAGTGTTTGCAGTTCAGTTATTTACTTATCTATTCCTGTTTAATTGTATCAGCAGGAAATACTTCAGTACTGTAGTGACTAAGTTTTATGGCATAGCAGTGTAGGAAACACTAATGAAAAAACTAGAGGAAAGTAAGTGAAATTTACTCAGTCCTCTCACACAAGCTTTTCTGAAATACTGGAGTTGGTTCACATTCCTGGTTTGTGTGTGTGTTTCAGAGAAGCATGGGCTTTCTTTCCTAGAGACTTCTGCTTTGGACTCTTCAAATGTAGAGCTTGCCTTCCAGACCATTCTCACAGGTATTTAACTGCACTGAAACATGGGTAACAGGGGGTCCCCAAGGCATGAGACCCTCGACATGACGTTTTGAATTTATGATGCTCACAGGGACTAGTTAAGGGTCGCGGCAGAAGAGTACACCGAATGCGCAGAATGTGCAACATAAGAATAAATAAGAATGTTTATCTAAGTGCATGTTTTCTGTTTTTGTTGCATTGTTTGGCAACTTTTTGGCCTTTATCATGGTTTCTGAACTTTTATTAACATGTCATTTTTTGTTACTACAGTACAGTGTATAAATACAGTATATTTATGTCCTTTTCCTTTTTCTGTAACTTTCTGTTCTGGATTTTACAACAGTGTTAGGAAAGGCTATCGACTTGGGCTAGGGTCTGTTTCGACTTACCTATCCATCGTAACATGAGGACCCCCTGTACTTGATTCAGATTTTTACATAATTTTATCACAAATAAAATGTAGAAGATCAGCCTGATTTATATTTTAATGTAGTTTTTACAGTAATCACATGTGCATGTTTTTTTTTGTGGGGATGCCTTTTACAGTTTTTATAATGTGCCATTAGGTGGCAGCAAATTCTAAGTCACTGGCAATTCTCCTGTGAATTCACACGTTTTCAGGTCAAATGATCAGTATCTGCTCCACTAAAAGTACACATTCATTTCAAAAGGTGCCTGCTAAGCACTTGTTTATTATTCAAGTGCATATTGTCAGACCTTGGCTTGTAACTTCGGTTGTCCCAAGTGTCATCTGTTTCATTTCAATTTTGCAAAGTTAAACACTGTTGATTTTAAACTGACTGAAAGCTCACACCTTTTCATTTTTGTCCTTTTCTCTCCCTCGCAGCAATCTATCGCATTGTTTCTCAGAGGCAAATCTCAGGGCGTGGTGATGCCGATTTCTCCCCCAACTCCAACGTAGTGCCCATCACAGTGCAGCCCACTCAGAGCTCTGCCAAGCAAACTGTATGCTGTCAGAACAACTGAGCAGCCACCGCAGCACCACAGGATCATGGGTAAAACCGACATCAGGGTGGTCACAGGCCGTGAGACGAGCCTCACACGTGCCCAGCTCTGTTTGTGATGTCACTCACTAGACAGCCTGTGATAATCAATTGCAAGAAGCTTTATCGGTTATGCCCCAAATTCAGCAATTTAAGCTTTTATAAACGAACAGGAGAGAAAGGAACAAGGATTTTTTATATGGACTCGACTGATATAACATTCTGTATATTTTCTTGCTAGTTAGACCATTTTATTTGTATGCACTTTTGTCACAAAAAGACAAACTAGTTACAAACAAAATGCTGGAATAACTTTGTATCACCGAATAGCGCATAGAATGTACACCAGTACTGAAGAGACCTGTGCGTCAAAACAGTTTTAGAGGAAACAAGGATGCTATAGTGAAAGTCTTTTTGTTGTTTTTTTTTTTTTTTTAAACCACTACATTCAGTCTTGATCCGTAAACAAGCAAAACACAAAATGAAACTCTGTGTGTGTGTGTTCTATACTGTCTAACTGTAAGGCTGACTTGAGGAGTAAAGCAACCTGTGTTTATTTAATGTTAACTGGAATATCTGAGATTACATTTTGAGATTAAATCTTGGGAACCTGTGGATTTTCTTTTGTTATATATTGCAAAAAACCTTTCTCCTGGTGGTGTTGAATTGTTATTCTGCCTATATTCATTTTTATTTTCTAATTTATGGGTTCATTAATTATTTTGTTTATTCACGTTCTTTACGTGGTGTTCTGAACGCGAGGCGCCTGGTGTAATGCATAAGACCGCTTACTCTGATTAGGATCTATGAATGTGCTTCCTCTGAGCTGTACGTCCAGCTTTCTGATCAGTTTTGTTGAGATATTCAGCATTATTTGAATATATCTCAATTTGTTTTACATTAGTGGCTTTTCTGGGTGTTGTCCTTTCCCATAATAGTGGTTTAACCTTTCTTTCTGTGGCTAGAAAACAGAGGCAGGGACTAAGACGAAAGCAGGAAGCAGCCCCTCTCGGGCTGGAGGCTCATCCTCTAGGTGGATGTATTATGTTGCAGGATTGAGCAACAGTGGCGCTCAGAGATGCTCACTGAGGAGTTTCTGGTGTACTGGAAGGGGCTTGTCTTACTGTAAGTGAAATCCTCATTGCCCACCACTATTATCTGCCATATGTAACCTGAATAGAGCTATACCCTCCGGGATCTCTGTTAAACGTCCCATATCTCTCCCCTGCTCTCTCCCACTTTGCCTATAGTTGTGACCATAGCCCCCACCCCACCTCACCCTGAAAAGGACAGAGGGCTGATTTTGTAGGTCAGCCTGGGAAAAGGAAAGGGCACCGCGATGAAGGTCACTTTTCTGTATTACACCTACTGTAACAATATTACACAGTGACGTGAAATCAAGGCTCACAGCGGTCTGTAGGCAAGGAGAGGGGTGCCATTCTTTCCTGTGGTATGCATCTTGTTCTGTTCTCATAACTAGGCATGTGGCAACCATGTGACCCTGCATGGAAATGTAACCTACAAGGGAAATGAGGAAAAATGTGACTTTCACACTGGATGGCATTGAAAGAGGAGTGGATTATGGTCTGTATATCTGGCTACAATATCAATAAAGTATGTTTGCTTTTAGCTGTTCGCCTCATATAACTGGTCCTGGGGCACAAATTTCAACAGATGTGGAGATTAAATTTGTTTTATTAGAAACATTTACAATACATTTTTTTTTTAAAATAACCAAAAAATCAAAACTAGTATGGCATAGATACATTGATCAAATATCAAAAAATGAAAACTCACAAGGAACATGTGCTAAGAAATCAACCTGCAATTTGTGTGCCTCATGTGAGCACCCACACTGTATGACAAAGTTTAAAAGAAGACTTCTGAAAGTATTGGCTAGCCAAGACTATGGTATGGCAAACCCTTCTCACTCAACGACGAGAAACCAAACACTAACAGCAGGAGATGCTGGTCCAAACTAATGCACTACATGACCACTACATGAGTTATATGAAACACTTCTATTGTGTTGGAAGATTCTGAAAGCTACCAAAGACAGACTGCTGGACCGGAGTTCTCCATCCAAAGCAAGACCAAGAAAATGATCATCCCCCATAGCCCCCTTTTTGTGTCCCTACCATACTGAAAAACATACCACGCTACACAGTTACCTTTGCCGTTACAAAGTCAAAACAGTTGAGATACACTTTCACCATGAAGTTAAAGCCGAGACTGTCCTTTTCAATGCAAGCTTGAAATTAACGAGCCGAGATTATGTTACGCTAGAATTCGAAGTGATTGTGAAAATCTACAAGCGAAAAAGAAGTAAGCCCTTAAGTGTAGTGTAGTGTGTGTGTTTATGAAAGCCCCCACTTGAACGAAACATAACATCGTCAGTACTGTTTTCCAGGCCTGGTGACCATACAAGATACATGCATCGTATTACTATTGTATTATGAAATATCTGAATGTGTTTGTGAGACCAGCATAGACCTACTACATCCTGTTCACATTCAAGGGGCAGCTGAACATTCTGCTTTTTTATTTTTATTTTTTAACGATTTTAAACACACTCTTGAAATGCTTAGAATATTTTATGTAGTAGATGTATGTGTGAACGTGTGTGTGTGTGTGTCTGTCTGTATGCACAATTTTCCGTCTGCTTCTTTATTCCAGACACCACTGTGATGCCCATTCACTTCACTGCGGTTGAGACGGATGAAGCATTATAAGTACAAGAAATACATTTTTTAATCTTTTTTTTTTCTTTCTTTCTTTTTTTTTTTTAACCGGAAATGAGGGAGAAAAAGATTCTGTATTCAGTCAGCAGTGTGTGGTTAGTTAAAGGACAGGCCAACAACACTTTGCGCCAAGTGCTGATGCAATGCAAAAATGTGATTTCGAGGCACAAACTTAAAGTGACTAAAATACCTCCTAATCCTAAAAAATATTTTTTTCTTCTTCCTGAAATCATTCCATTATTAATGCACGTCTTTTTCTTTTTCTCTAAAACTGTGCACATCTGAAGTTAAAATATAAGCCTTTGAAAGCCCCCCACCGCCCACCTCACTGTCAGAAGTATGAAGGATTTATCTAACTTTTATAAATAAAAATTCTATAGTTTTAATCATTTTAGTAGAAATCAACTTCATGTGTTTTTAGAAATATATTAACTTTTACTTTGTAATAAAAAAAACCCAAAATGTCTTGAAGTTACTTATAAATATGTTTGCTTCATTTAAGATATTCATAAATAACATCCAGATACTGACATCTCCCTCTTTCTATGAAATAATAACACATGTTAGCAAAATAGAATCTTACGAAAATGTTCCCTTAGTTCCTTCTATAGGGAGAATCTAAACAGATATGGTGGAGCAACTAGTTTCTCTTAACTATGGCATCAAAAACATAGTCTTTGATGGTCAAAAAGGCAAAATTACAAACTGATTGGATGGTCTGGTTTCTTTTGTTACATTCAAAATGCATTGGCCATCTACATTGAAAAGGCATTAGAATTGCTTTAGTGCATTATGTACATCTCGTCTGTTCATGTTTATGATATGAATGCTGTATATTGATTAAATGCCTAGAGCCCTGCTAACTGGATTATATAAAAGGGGTTTCTTGAGCTAGAATTAAAAATCAAGATAGTAAATATTAACACTATACAAAAAGTTAGATTGTACCCTTACAGAAACGTTGTGACAGCAACTGTTTAATTGGAGGTCATTGTGCACTAGATACTACAGGTTGGTGAAGAAGATAGAAGTTTAGGGGAAAAGGAGAAAAAAAAAATACATTATTATTTCAAACACTAGATGAATTACTAAAGCTCTCTGTATTACATGTAGCTCTTTTATATCCACATTTCAACTGATAAAAGGTAAATGCTCTGTAATTAATCAGCATGCATAACCAATATGTATCTAAGGGATTATCAAACCATATATGACACTATGTACTTACTATAAACCACAGTGTTTCTTAATATTTACCTTCACAAGTACAACATATCAGTCATTAAAATTAAAATCCTTCTTCCTCTGTAATTCCAAATCGGACCACCTTCCATCCCTGTACTCTCGCCTCTTTCCCATGCCTTTAAAACACTGTCCTAGTGGATGTGTAATAACATTGTGTATTTCATTCAGTATAAGCAGGTACTCCATATTAAATGTAATTTGCTGGTTTTGTTTTTCGATAAAAGACTAAAGACATTCAGGTCTAGGATAATCGTTATTGCAAATTTGCTTTATATTGGTCTCTGTGCAGGTATGATTTACATACACATATATAGGTTTGGTCATTTTTTCTATGCTTGACTTGGACTTGGGTTTTCTGAGTCAACATCATGACTTTTTTGCTGTTCGTATTGAACCAAAATGCTTTCCCCCACATAATTGCGAATGCTATAGTTAATATTTCAACCATATGTTTTGAATCTTTCCTCAATTCTTTGGCTACCATAAACACTTAAAAACTTTCTATCGGGATAACGGATAGTTACAGCTATAATATAAACAAACTGTCGAACAGAAGCTTTAGTAACTTTTAAAATATTTTCATAATCGGCTTAAATACTGAAATATATTCTCATGATATGCCTATGGTAGTCACATTTTATATCTATCTCCGTATATGTGTGTAAATACAATTCTTTTAAATAGCAAATAATTGCTACTCTGTAAAAAAAAAAAAAAAAAAAAAGTACCTGACTCATTGTTATGACGGGCTCTATTTATGTTTTTTTTTTGGGAAAACATATTTTGTGATGGTTGAAATCCATCCCACTCCAACATAATGGGGTTAAGTCCGACTTGTCTTGCCAAAAACATTCTACAAGTAATTTGGTCCCTAGTCTTCTACTAATGTTACAGTATTGAGCCTTATTGTGGGCCAGAGTAGTGCCAACTTGTAAAAGCTGGAAGGTTCTAGTATTATGCATTTCTAATTTGTCAAACAGTAAATGTCACTACAATTCTTCTGCTCTGGAAAAATGTTATGCATGAGCACTCGCATTATAGGAGCTCCATCTTAAGGGGTTTGATCGTTTCAACAATGGTAGGATTATATGCCGTCACAATGCACACACCTTCGTGCTAAGAATCATATAAAACCTGACCAAAAGATGCCTGAATTAGATACTTTGAGAGCTATCGTTGTAGGTTTGTGTATTTGTTAAAATATAGTTACAGTTGTTATTGCTTCGTGTATTCCCTGAACTTAATGAACACAAATATCCAGGAATACGCTCGTGAAATCCTTAGTTTTTTTTTACATGGGCACGTTTTTTCCAAAATCCAAGCCAGTGAATGTGTTTTGCATAATTGTGTTAGGTGTTTGGCTTCAAAAATACACAAGATGTGCATACATACATTCCTCCTAATAGGCCATTGTTTTTCCTTGATCAGTGAATGAAATTGATGTTAAAAATAAAGCATGCATTGCTTTTTTGTTGGAAGAGATGTTAGGCTACTGTTTGCGAATGAAACACAAAAAATAAACCCCACATTAGCCTGTCAGCCAAATCCTAACGGTCGAAGAGATTTCGTTTAATTAAACTCTTCAGTGAAATGTGAAGGGAAACAAAAAAACTCAATGTATCCCAAGTACAAACATCAATAATAAAAAAACTATAATTAACATTAAGCACTCTAAGATGTTTTTCAACTACTATGAATAGTATGTTTGGTTTCAGACATGCTGTTTGTCTTGAAATAAGGTGCTTCACTCTTATCCAGACGCAAGTGTAGTTGGAGCGTAAGTGCTGTTAATAGCTTAATCTTTGTACAGTAAATCTCACTTCCAATTGGAACGTCTAAGCCCACGTGTCGTGCTGTAAAAGCAAGTCGTTTAAAATCATGAAATGTTCACCTTTTGTGCATGTAGTCCTGTAATTAAAAAAAATAAATAAATAGAAAACTGCAGTATTGTGCCAGGAATCGAATCGGAAAAAATGAAGTACTGATAAATTAGTCTGTAGCTGCTGCAAACTATTGAGTTCTACCAAAACCAAAGAATCACATTTGAATTTCCTTGCTGAATATTGAGAATATCAGCAAAGGATATCTAATGTACTGTCAGCTCTATTGTTTGGTGATACAATCGTGAGCTTACCCTAACATTCGACCAGTCCCACACATGGTGCATGGAGTCTCCAAAGGGACAAATCTGACCCATTTCAGATGGACTATATTTTTCAGTGGCTCCTTTCTTTCTTTCGCAGCAGCCCTCTTGAGACGAAAAAGACCGAAAAGAGAGACTCTTTCCCTATCCTCCAAATTCTCTAATCTCCTCTGCCAAAATCCCCTAGCTTGATATGTGGTAGGCAGTGGGTGTGTAATTTGATTCAGCTTGAGGAGCGGCTAAATGGGGTGCCCATACTCGCACACCCCCACCTTCACCCCCCCCCGTGTCAATTACAATTGTCTGATTTCATTTCGAAGCTCAAGGTCGCTCTCCCATTGGCTGCACGCGGCCGTTGGCTGGAGGGGCTGTCTCGGGAGCGGGGGTAGCGGCAGGATGTCCCGCATATGTCAGGAACTCCATGGAAACTTTGATCGACTCACGGTCCTTCTCATGCAAACTGGACTGGCAGATTTTTTTGGGGAGGGCCTGAAATTTTTGAGGAACGGAGCTGGAGAAAGAAAGCGAGAGAGCATGCGTGTTCATGAGAAAGCCTGGCCACTGTGCTTTTTGGGGTTTTTTTTTTTTGTTTTTTGCTCGGCCAAAGAAATTGAACAGAAAAGAGACTTTTACGACGAGTGGTCAGAAGTGTTTACCGGCGAACTGATAACTGTTTGCTGTCCGAAATGTTGGCCTGTCTCTCTCTTTGAAATAAAATCTGCCCCTGGATTTTTTTTTTTCTTCTCTTTGTCAGGACAAAAGAGGCCCTTTTCCCCAATGAGAATACTAAGGCTCAGAGGAGCAGGAACAGGAGAGGAGGGAGGGAGGGAGGGACGGATAGAGAGAGAGAGATGGAAGGATGAAGGGAGGGGCCCCAGCTGCACCTAGTCAAGCTCTTCTATGAGGGACCGGGGAGGGGAGCGTGTGGGTGTTTGGAGCACCATAGAGCCGCACAGCGTCCACTGCAGACCGGACCTTACACATTTACTACATCCACCCCCCCCACCCTTTCCTCCACTGCCCACTAGCCAGTTGCTTGCACCTGGTCTTTGTCACATGACTAATTATCATCTCATTGGGAAAGGCCAACGTTGGAGCACTCTGGGGACCGTCCCACCACTGCGACAAAAAAACAATATGCTCTCTGAGAAGGGCCTGTGTAGTCGAGCAGTTGTAGTCATTATAGTCCAGGCAGCAGGATGGTTGAGCAGAGAGTGGGATAAGGGCACTCCCAAAGAAAAGAACTTGGGTCAGATTTGGTGCACAATATGAAACACCTGCTCCTGAACAGCGTCAACAAAGACGGACAGGCACTAGGCGACTCAAATGCAGAGCTGTGGTACCGAGGGAGCTGCATATTGTACTATAGCTGCAAGTTCTCTCTCTCTCTTTTGTGCGTGGTCTATTCAAGCTCAGATTACAGACCACCCTCCCTTCGTTTTTCTTTTTTTTTTCCTTCAAAACCTCATTTGTGATCCACATTTCACGTGTCCATGATGGAAAGCTGCTCACTGATGTAACTGTATCAAGAGTGGTGACCAAGTTGGAGAGAAAAATGTGAATGAAACTAACTTGAGGGGGGACACACCTCGTTTCATAATATTGAGCTGACAAATCACTTTCCTGCCCAACAGTAACCAAACCATGCGGTTTTTCGAAATACAAGAGGTGTAAACCACTCATATCCCCCTCGCCTATACGTGGTGTAAAAAAACCTATATTTTAATAATGTTTGACAATTGGCATATGTGTAGGTTACACGTACTGGTTTGTTATTTTGCAGATGGTGTTTGAGTGCACAGTATCCTGGGCCTTCATTTGGGATCATGTGCATTTAGAATTGGTTCCAATTTGAAGTCCACAACTTCACAGAGGTCGATACAAGAAATATGTGAAAATGGTCATTTTCAGTGCCATCTGTAATAGTTGACAATCAAGCGATCAATTTTAAGGTGCAATGATAGATTTAAGATTCAGTCAATATCAACCTTTTAAAAAGCATATTTGCCCCTTCGCAGAAAATGCTGGGATGTAAAACTATATTCTTTCCAATTTTACAAATTAATTCTATTTATAATAATAATAATAATAATGGTAAACTTGCAAAATAAAGCAAAAGTGTAAAACGTTCACATTATTTCTTCTGTTTCTATCCACACTGTCCATTGGTGTGGAAAACAGCAGCAGTATAAAATAAAATTAAATTAACAAAAAAAAACACTAAGCACTAACTTTTCCCCATTTTAACAAAACCTTTATAAAATATATATGTATATATGTGTATATATAAAAGAAAAAATCTGAAAATACTTCTTACTCTTTTTAGTAAAGCAAGCAGTGTCTTCTAAAATATCTGCTTGTTTTGAATTTTTTTTTTTTGTTTTCTGAAAGAAAGCAAAGTGTACATGGGGCAAATACTGACCAACGAACACAAACAATAAAAGGTAAAATAAAAACTGAACAGTCAAAATTGAATGCACCAGGAAAAAACCCCTAAGAGAAGATTCGGATAGCCTGTGTGACGAGGGTGTGGCATACAGGGCATTCGGGATGGTTTAGCTCACAGATTCGAATGGCGCACTCCATGCAGAAGAGGTTGTGGCCGCAGGGGACCAGAGCGGCTGTCACCTTGCTCTCAAAGCAGGTCATGCAGTCCCGGGCCACAGCAGGTGGCGAGTCCGGCACTGGGAGGCGACCAGCGAACGGTGTTGAGGTGGAAGTGGGCTCACTATGAGCACGGCGCGCCTGGGCGTGGGAAGACCCGACTCCAGCAGAGCCTCCGCCGGTTCCACAGGGCTCCGGAAGGCCAGGTGACAGTCTGGTCAGAGGGAGGGGCAAACCTCCAAAGCTTTTGGAGCGCTGCTGGACGTAGTAGGCCACCTGTTTGGGATAGTCGGGGTCACCCCAGCTCTGGGAGCTCTCGGAACCGAAATAAGAACATGGCTTGTCCCCATTGTTGGTATTGGGGAAATCACCCTTGCTGTAAATTCCCCCGTTTCCTCCTCCTCCCCCACCACTTCCAACCATGGCGTCGGAGAAATTCTGGCGGTAGCTGCTGGTGAGCGGCTTGCGCTGGCCCCCCTGCAGCCCCCACACCTGCTGCAGGCGGCTCTCCAGACCCCCGTTGCCGCTCTCGGGGCCCAGGCAGTCGTTCTCGTTGTTGTGGTCGTGCAGGCCGCCCGTGCGGAAGGCGATGTGCGCCTCGATCTCCTCGCGTGCCCGCTCTGCGTTCCCTGGAGAACCGGTGATCTCAAAGACGGGGTCGCGGTCGCGGCTGGGTGTGACAATGTAGGTACACGTTTGCTGCTGGATGCGCTTGATTGTGGAGCCTTTCGGCCCTACCACCAGGCCCACCACCCGGTAGGGAACCCGCACCTGGATGGTGGTCTGGCCAGGCAGTGGAGTGGGTGGTGAGCCATTGAAAGAGACACCCAGCTTGTTCCTGGAGGCCCTCAGCATGGAGAAGTGCTCTGCTGCAGAGATGATCTCACGCCTAGCTAATGCCACGTCTTCCTTACGGCCAGTAATGAGAAAGACCGGTTCTTCACCCCGGACTGGAGTCTTGATGTAAGTGTTGGTCTTCGCACGCAATGCTTTAATTTTGCAACCTGTGAAATGGAGAGGGGCAGTATAAGTGATGATATGGTAAGACGTTTTTTTATGAGACAGGCCCTGTGAACACATCATTACACCCTTAGTGTAAAAACAGATTTGTAACATTTATTATGTTAACAATATGCTAGTTTTGTCCAGTATTGGCATACTGGATTTAAAAATGTCTTAAAAACACAGCGAACACATGCTCTTAACACTGGGTGTCTGAACACTTCATGGACAAACAAAACAAGTCCTAAATGACCTGGAATAAACTTTTGTTAAATGAACATATTATTAAAGGCAAGTACATTAAAGGTGCATTGTTGCTCGTCCTTTCTCACACAAAGACATCATTTTCAAATTATGTTAAAGGTTTTTCTTCCTCTCGTCTATATTATTTACCAAGCTCTATTAATCTGCAAAATTCTCAATGGAAATATTAAAAGGCCTTTGTTATAAAATATGTATAAGTAATTCAGAATCTTGTTTGATCTGCTGTGGCAAACAAATAACAAGCCCTAAAAAATTCTTACATACTGCCTGAATAAATTCTCTCTAAAGAAGTGAAATGGTGCTTAACTTATACACACAATTAATTACTCAATTTTGATGCTGTAATTGATTCACTTGCTTGTAATAAACAATTCCTTAAACGTGTCTACAGCCATGGCAACAGCACCCCATGCTTTGTTATAACAGAAATGCGCTGGGTGTGTGATGGGGTGGTGTCTTTACATGCTATTGATTATGCTAATAGGGAGAAGGTTACCTGAGGACAAAGGAAGGAATATCTGAGTTGCGTGTAAAAACATTATTAAAGTAGGCGCTCCATAGGATGAATTAATTATTAAATACTTGCTGAACGGTTCCGTTCGTTGGTGTACAGATATCTGAAATAGAAAGGCCGCAGTATTGTGTAGGAGAATCTGTTTGGGTGGTTCACATGCAGCATAGCGATGTCTGTCTGTTGCTGCGATGCTTCTTAAATGCTTGGGTGCTGGGTGGGATTTGGTGAAGGCCGTGGCCGAGGGGCCTGTTACGTAGCTACATCAAGGTTTGCTGAGAAGCAGCAGTTAAAGAAAACCTAGATGGAGCATCTAGGAGGGACAACAAGCAGCGCAAGCTCCTCTGCCACTGTTGAATAGCTCTGCACGCTGCAGGACTACAGCCCCCCTAACAGGCTTGGCAGCCACTGCAGGTGAATGAAGCACGCTTACTACGACCATTCAGATCGAGCATGTTCCCTGCGTGCATCCAAGCATCCACTGCTGCCTAATGACTGAAGGAGGACCATGTGGCCATGAATGCTTGCCCATATTGATCATATTGTGGGTGATCGTAGTTACGCTTATTTTCACTATGGGTCCATGTCTTAAGTGGACGCTAAAGCAGTCGCATTTAAATAACCTCTGTCTGGTGACGGAAATGGCGATAATAATAAAAATTATGAATTAAGATTGGGGGGGGGGGGCAGTGTTCACCCACATTGGGAAGCATCTTGCAAAAATGTGTTTCCACCCATCTGCAGACCCTAAATCTATGCATCAACAGGATGAATACAGTAAACTCTGCCTCGTTTCTTTCTCAGCACAAGAAATGGCAAAGACTAATTCTGAGCCAAGCAAGGCACGTAGCTGCACTTGAAGTGACCAATAAAGTGCCAAATCAAAAGAAGCTCATCCCAAATCCTCCTAATCAGCACTTTTCACTCAAGGCAAAGCCCTCCGCCGCACTTGGACGGCCTGGTCCTACCCCCACGGCACTCCTCCGTTCCCCCCCATTAAAATTCAAGGGCACACTTCACAGCAAGCATCCAGAGCCACATAGGAAAAGGCTGGCACTTCAGCAAAGTGTAATGAGTCCAACGTCCACAGGACAGAAAAGGCAGAGGGGTTATGCTTTTGCCTTTCGAGGGGGGCGTGCTTGGTTTTGCATGCTGCTGGTATAAGCGTCGGTTTGAGGACCTGGCTCTTGTTGCTGGCGTTTGGATCCTCCCATGACCCCGTGCTGGTGAGCGTGTGGATGGAGGACAGCTCTAAAGATGCTGTACTGGGTTGCCTGGGCGTGACTCTCCCACACTGAGCAATGACTGAGCTTCAACATCCCTTCCTATCCAATCATCCTGATCATGTCCAAAAGCTAAACAAAGCCTGGCACAAATGGGATTCTCAGCCTCAGATTTATAAAGCAGCTTTTTCAAAGAAGACACAAAGGGCTGACCCTTCAGTTCAGGCCAACAGAGAAGACAATAAAACCTTACTGAGTCTAAAGCAGTGCTTCACCTTAAACTTGGGCATGTGCTGCCCAACAATAGGTCATAACGTCACTGAGCAGCAGTTCAATTTTAAACGCTGTTCAGTGACTGTTTTCCTCTTATACATTAGTTCAGTATCAAACTGAGAAACAATTAAATCGTTCGAGAAGAGGCATCTCCATCAGTCCCCGCAGCATCAGCCTCCAACCTCCACCTGCCACTTCCACGTCTTTGTTCAGACCAAAAATATCTCCAAGTCTTCCAGACAAGCTTTTCTTTTTTCAAAAAAAGTGCCCCTACAGAAACTTTAACCGCCCTGCGTCTGCCCTGCCTCGCCATTGTCCGAGCGAGTCCACAACAAGCGAGTCCACAACAAGCGAGTCCACAACAAGCGAGTCCTCAACAAGCGAGTCCTGCAACTCTTTGTGTCCTTAACACAAAGAAACTGTGGAGACAACTTGAAGAAAACAAAACCTGACCAAAAAAGTGGGCTCCTTCAAACACAAAAGACCACCACGACGAGTAAAACGCACGAAAGTGCCTGAAAAACGGTGGAAAAAGCAGAAAGTTAGCCGCCGCAGCTCTCCTGCTAGTCTAACGGTTTTTTTTTTTTTTTTTTTTTCAAAACACTCCCTCGCGCTCAGACGACAAAGGAAGCGCGCGCTCTTCCAGCGCCTGAGAGTGTGAACACGCTGCCACGCCGCTGCCCTGACGAACACAGAAACCCGGACACGCACGCTTTCCCAACTTCAGCTTGTTTGCTCTTTCCCCTAAAACCACTCACTCTCCACCACATGCTGGGTTTTCGGGCTGGTCTGCGCCGAGTTACGCCTGTTACATCGTTTTACGTTTTTCCGCTGAATGCCTGTACACAGTGTAGCAGCGCGCGCCTCAATAACAAAAACACGCAGCACCACTCCCTTCCCAGCGCGAGCGAAACCAAGCCGCAGCTTTCTCTTTTGTTCTACAACCAGCACGTGAGGAAGGCCTCGGGGATCTACTGAATGAGGTATCTATATTTATATGTATTATAATGATGCCTTACCTTGCCTGCCCACTATCTCAGCCACATGCTCGGAGCTCGGCACCGGGACGCACTCGGTGATGTTGCAGCCGCGTGCCTTCGTCTCGCCGTCGTAGAGCGCGCACAACTTGCTCTTGCTCTGCAGGATGCC
Organism: Alestopetersius hilgendorfi; assembly: GCA_037577075.1. Taxonomy (NCBI): domain Eukaryota; kingdom Metazoa; phylum Chordata; class Actinopteri; order Characiformes; family Alestidae; genus Alestopetersius; species Alestopetersius hilgendorfi. The sequence continues at coordinate 1,716,351 of JBBIGB010000001.1, read as the reverse complement.
CGCATCTCCACTGCCTCCCCCGGCGCCTCCGCCGCTGCCGCCGTGCCCAGGCTGGTGCGGGCTTCCCCCGGTGTTATTGTTGCTGCTACTCCCTCCGCCGCCGCCGCCGCCACCACCACCTCCACCGCGCTCCTGGACCACCCCGCCGCCCTCCTCGCCCTCCCCGAGCCCCAGCAGGGAGAGCTGGCCCAGGGCCACGCGGAGCGCCCGCGACTCGTCCTCGTCGTCGTCCGGCGGCGGGGCGAGGAGGCCCTCCGCTCCGAAGCCCGAGGCGGCCAGCTCCCCGCCGTAGCCCCCGTTCTTCTCCATGATCCCTGCTAGGAGCAGCAGGCTAGGCATGGCTAAACAAAAGCGAGTGAGGAGACAAAAGACGCGCGAGCCAGACTGGAGGGAGCTGTAGCGCTCGTGCCGCCCTCCTCCTCCTTCTTCTCCTCCTCCTCCTGCTCCTCCCTCGTGCACTAGCCCATCCCTTAGTCCCCGCCCCCTTCCCCTCTTCTTTTTTAGTCCCCCTTTCAAGATGAGATACGCGACATGGACAAAAGTATTGAGACACATCTTCCAGTGAAGGACATTTTGGACAACGCCAGGCTTCCAACTCTGTGGACCCTTCTCT
>JBBIGB010000001.1:1469313-1481204 GCA_037577075.1 Alestopetersius hilgendorfi | reverse complement strand
ACACACTGCTCCACACACTGCTCCACACACTGCTCCCCACACACTGCTCTCCCTCACACTGCTCCCCCACACACACTGCTCCCCCACACACTGCTCCCTCACACACTGCTCCCCACACACACTGCTCCCACACACACTTCTCCCACACACACAGCTCCGCTTCACACTGCTGTCCTTCACTAATGAGTAATGGAAGTCTGTTAGAGGTCATTTTACACCTCACAGTGGTTTTGAGAGTAAATGGCTTCTAACAGTGTGGTGTGCTGTCATTAAAAAATCATCACTAAAGATGACATTCACACTTTGTGTTGTTGGCCACACTTTTAAATGTTGCATTCTTGTAACTGTAGATCATATGATGGCAGAACCCACATCTGGAAGTAATTTGATACGACTGAGCATTCCTCCAGTGACAGAAGTAACTAGGCGAAGACGCTGGACAGCTAAGATGTCTTGGCTGTTTGATCACACATGAGGGAATCGATCAGCTTCTCTGTTAAATGATCAGGTTTGGCTGAATCAATAATAGCAGCTTAAAGCCTACATTAGGTTCACACTTATATCCATTTTCTCAGAGGCTAGTGTGGCTTTTACTTGATATAAGGGGGAAACCTGTGCAATCAGCATCTTACTTTTCTTTAAAAAGTCAATTCATTTAAATGAGTCATTATGACTTTGAAATCAAGTTTGAAATTTAAAACTAGTGATTTATTTCACAGCACTTTAGCTACTCTCTTGGCAAATGAACTACCTTTGAAGAAAGGAGAAACCTGTGGGATCACTCGAACACCAACCGTGTCTTAAAGTCTGAATTCAGCCTGAATTTTAATTCATTTTTGCTTCTAGTTTAAATGTCCTGTAATGGCGTGTAATGGACAGTAATCAGTGTCAGAAGTACTTGTGAGGTGAGAATCATGTTGTAGAGCTCCTCCTTGGGTGCTGATTTGGGAACAGTCCGGAGGGTCTCTGGGGCCTTGCAGCTGCCTTTCCTTGGTTTGGCTTTGGCCTGGGGGGCGGCAGAGGAAGGGTGCTGGGGTTCCGGGGATGAGGGGACCGGGGAAAGGCTCTGGAAGTTCGCGCGCTGGTCGTCCAGCCGGCGGCCCTGAGTGGTGGCCAGGAAGTCAAAGAACTCTTCCTTCTGCAGCGAGGTCATGGACGAGAACACCACTGTTTGGGGTCAGAAGAGTGAATGTTGACATGTTAACACAGTATAACAACATATTGTTAATTAATATTTATTATTTCACTCAAAGCTCATTGAAACACGCAGCAAAGATTTGTGGGAAGTCTGGATTCTAAACATTCAGAAACACAATCAAAAACCCTAATTCTGGAGGATATGACCGATGTTACGACTGCACAGACACTCGGAGACAAGAACGATATAAAATCTGAAGTCTAAATAAATCAAGTCTACTCGGGTCCCACTTCTGGTGGATAATGAACAGGCGGAACAATTGGATGCGCACCTTTCTGGCTGTGCCGGGGGGTGCTAGGTTCCGAGTAACACCTCCTCCGTCCCGCCAGTCTAAAGGAGCAGCGCTGGTCATTTAGCCGTCGGCCCTCCTGCAGGGTGCACAGCAGCTCAAACAGAGTGTCTGGAAAATCTGGGGACAACCTGTGGACCTGAAGTCAGCATGCAAAGGTCACTTTATCACATTTACCATTTTTAGCCTAAGGCCAATTTCTCATATGTACCAGCTGTGTCCAAGGTGTGACTTATGCCATGGGTTTTACTTCCTAACTTTTAATGCTATAAATAATCATAAATCTTAAGTCCCTGCCTCACACCCACTGACCCTGGGAGGGGCTCTGGGTACCTGCCACCCTGAGTGAGAGTGATTTGAGTCTTGGGAGCCACTGTAAAAGCTGTGCTCAAAAAGGTCACTAAAAAACAAGGAACCCTCATAATAATAGAGCACTGTAATAAGGACCAGAGATGCTTCCCCACTGTCTTTTGCCTGGAAATTCAGGAGCACCACAGAGCACCCTGTCACGCTGCTATGTCTCCATTATTGAGCCTGATGTACGCCGCTCTGGGTAAGAGAGTCAGCTAAATGGTGTCACTGGGGAAAACAATAGTACATAGATAGAGATTCTATTCCAGTTATACTTTTTAAGATGCATTGTAAACATCAGATGAGGTACATAGTCGGATTTTAAGCACCTTTTGTAACTTTTAAGGAACATTTACACTGTTTATCCATTGTAGGACTAACATTTACCTAGAATGTACCTTTTTTCTGTATATAATGAGCATAAAAGGACATATGTGTATTTTGTACCGGGTGTATGTGTTATGCTGTTTGTACAGTATATTTTGTGGTGTATTGCAGGATTTCAAGCATTCGCTAGATATTCTCCAATACGTTTGTGTACATGGTTTCAAAACAGCAGAATGTTAAAACAGTGAATTGGACATTATGGCATTGTTAGTAGAATGACAGCCTATTGTGATTTGTTGGTTTTGTGTGACATTACCTTCTGATGAGCATCTTCAGGCCTTAGGCGGTCTTTGGGACGTAGTTTAGCTGAGGACTGGACATCAGGGGCAATCTGCAGCTGATCTTTGGCCACTATGGCCGTCTCCAGAAGTGGTCTTTCCATCTCTTCTCCTGCGGCCTTCTCCACTGTCGCCAATCCAGCTCCAGCCTGGACTGTTTTCACCTCAGAATCCTTAGAGTTCTCGTTCGTTCCTGGCACTTGTTCAATCTCTCCACTCTCGTTTTTAGATACCACTATTTGTTGACCTCCTGGCTTTTCCTCCTCCTCCTCCTCCTCCTCCTCCTCCTCCTCCTCCTCCTCCTCTTCTACTTTAGCTTTAGAATGTGCGATTTCCTCTACGCTCCCTTTATTTCCATCACCATCTCCGTCTTCGGCGGCTTCCTTTACCCTCAGTACGGCTTTGCCTCTGGCCGTGTTGTTTGTGATTTCCTCCAGCTCGTCCCCTTCTTCTAGAATGAGAAGGGGCTCCAGCTGCTCCTCCGCTGGGCCTTCACCTTTGACCTCCGTGCAGTCCATGTTAGCGTCCGCTGATTTCTCCCTCAGTCATCCAGCAGATATGGGAACCTCGAGTAAGTTAGAGTTTGGGGAATTCTTGTTTTGAGATTTTTTTTCAATACAAGGCAAGTGGGCGTGCTTTTTGTGTGTGTTTTGAATGTATTTAATAGAATAAATATTTACACAGTATATTTCCAAGCTGTTCAGCAATAACCCAAATCCCAGAGGATTCATGTTTCATATTTTGCTTACTCCTCATGACAATGTGACTTTTGTTATGTAAGAAAAGCTAGGATGACAGCAAAGGCAACCACATAAAAAAATCCCTATCCCACCATATACCAGCTTATCATTACACACAGGCTTACAGACTGACAATATTAATCACAGGCAAAACAGCAGGCTTTCTACAACCAGAAAAATGTAGCGCTCTTTTTAAGGCCCTCTTACCTTCCTTCACACCTCCAGAACTTAGAGCTCCTCTAAAGTGTAGCTGGTGTCTACAGCCCTCATGGGCTTCACCTCCTCGAGCAGAACCAAAACAGCTGCTTCATATCTACCCCAAAACGGCCAATTCTTTTTTCCTGTGAAAAGAAATTAATTACAGATTAGAAGGCTGACACGAGTGTACGTGTGTGAAGCCGTTCTGTTGCATGCTCTGACTGCTCAGTTTCTTCCTGTTTCTTTCTCAACCCTGACCCACCCCTATTGACATGGCCCATATTATTAAAACAGAGAAAACTCATGGAATCGTTTCTTCTGTTGGTGAAAGGAAGTTAACGTACGGTGAACTGAGGGGCTCGGCGTTTATGACTTGACCCAAGGCTGCCTGGGAGGACGAGGTCAAATACATGCATGAATTTGCGCGTGAATTCTGCTCATACTTGACGGTCCTTGAAACTGCTCTAGAAACGGTGGCGTGTTGAAACTAGCTGCCTGTTTGTTTGACAGAGGCAACAGAACCTGTGGTTTTGCAGACTTCCTGTTGTCTGCCAGCAAAAAAGAGAACCACGCTGTAACACAGAAGCAAGCGGTGCTAAGATGGGGCTGAATATAACCCTGAAAGGCAAAAATGTGTGGCATGAGACCTGCAACTTAAAAGACAACCTGCTTCACAGTGTCTTCACAGTGGGGATTCCACCGGTTTTTCTGCTTTTCTGCATAATTAAGGTGCTGAGATATAAGTGACTCTCTGTGGTTTGATGTCAAATTGGAGTGAATGGAACCAGGGGACACTGTGTGCAACACAAATAAATGTACATTTTATTTAGTATCCAAAGCCACCAGTGAACCTACACATATCTTTCGGGTGCTGATATATAAAGCAGTAACTATAGTTTTCTATGAGTCCCATTTTGCCCTGCATGCATCCCTCCACCACAAATTGCCATTGAGAATCCAAAATCCTATTGCAAAGATTTCAAAAAACAATGTCCCAGCATTATCATCAGCACTATAAAACACTGAGCTCTGTGAGGCACTGAAGGCTATGAACATGTGGTCCTGAATCAGCAGTTTCACTGTTTCACTAACACAGCGTTTCACAGCTAACCACGCTAAATCTTAAAGACAAACATGCCAAAAAGAAAAATCTGAGTAATTCCCCTTTGTGTAATACATGTGTTTACAACAAAAGTTGTGTCCATGCTTTTAAAGTATTTTCATGTTGACATGATTACTACAAGTGTGGCATATATCATCTGAGACGGACCAGTGGTACCAATCTCAAACAGCCAGAAGGTACTACTAGAAGTTCACAAATGTTCCCAAAAGAGCTCTTTAAAAAGCAATTAAAACATTTTAACAGAAACTGCCAAATGGCAGGATCTAAGATGCCTCAAACTACACTATATGGATAAATGTATTGGAACACCTGACCATTACACCAACACGGACTCTGCATTGCTTTCAAATACAAAGACTTGAATCTGCAGTTGGTCCTCACTTTTACAGCTATAACAGTTTCCACTCTTCTTGGAACATTTCCCGCAAGATTTTAAGGTGTTTCTGTGGGAATCTGTGCTCATTCAGTCTGTAGAATACTGTGTCCACATATGGTGGTGTCCAAAATGCTGTAGTATGCAGAAGCATTAAGTTAAGGCCTTCAGCCCCAAACCCTAAAAACGGGTGTGTTTTTCTTCATATACTAACAAATTGTAGGCAGAACTGTAGGTTCCCAAATTGTAGGCAGAACTGCCAAATAGAAGGATGTGCGGTGCCTCAGGTTAGCATCAAAACAGTTTTAGAATTCTGTGCCTTGTCTTTTTTGCCTCGTATTGCTGGAGTAGCAGAAGAAAGATTTCTGATAGTATATTGTCTTTTTGTCCTAACAGTGGCTTCAATCGCTAGGGGACCCCAGTGTGGTTGTCCTGAGGAGTGTGTGTGTGTGTGTGTGTGTGTGTGTGTGTGTGTGAGAGTGAGTGAGTGAGTGAGTGTGTGTGTGTGTATTTGCCTGGTTAGATTAATGTTCTCCTCAGGATGTTGCAGCAGCAGCCTATAACAGGCAACGGGCCCAATCCAAGCCGGGGGCTCGGGTTGAACACTCACCCAGGAATGCATTCCCTGAACCCGCTCCACCCACAGCATCGCACCGATGGCGAGTCGGGGCTGGAAGGGACAGAGAACGGCCACGAGAACCGGCGAGACATTGGAGACATTTTGCAGCAGATCATGACCATAACCGACCAAAGCTTAGACGAAGCTCAAGCAAAGTGAGTAGAAATAAAATTAAATAAAGACGTTTGGCTCCGTGCCCAAAATAAAAACAAACTTTGGCGAGCCATGCTAACTCACCTGGCTAACGAGCATTTAATAGTGTTTTAATACGCTTTCGAGGCTCTTAAAACACCTGACATATCCTTTTGAATGTTCTTAGAGCCAGGAAGATATATTTGCACCTTTACGAAGTGAAAGAAACAGAGTTAAATGAAGCAACTGTATTGTTTACATTAGCGTTGTTGTTAGCCTGCTGCCCAGCCTGACGACCAACTTGTGCAGCATTAGCATTGCTTTTACAGTTTAATACAGTTCTAGATATGAACACACAATTTAGTAGTTAAGCCTCTTAATTCGTTTAGGAGTGACAGTAAATGACAAAATGTGGAAAATATCGGGCAAACTATTTCAGCAAGTTAACCAGGCTAGTTGTGCGAATGCTAACGTGGCTAACGTGCATTCTACACAAGTTGCTCTTTTCACAATTAAGCAAACAAGAAAAACTAAGTCAATGCTTTATTCAAGATTCCGGTCAACTTTTAATATGACATTCAGACAGTCTGAAAAAGCAATATTGATCACTTTTGATGGGCTGTAAGGCTGGTTAGCTAACATGCATTTTGCATAATTAGCTCTTTCCAACATTAATCAAACAAGTAAAATCTCAGTAAATGCTTTATTTAGGTGTCCAATTCACTTTTATAGGGCAGTATGGGTCACATTTGATTGGCTCGGAGGCTGGTTAGCGGTTGTCTAATGTAGTTTTGTTGGTTTGTCCTGCAGAAAACACGCGCTGAACTGCCATCGGATGAAACCGGCTCTCTTCAGCGTGCTGTGTGAAATTAAAGAGAAAACAGGCAAGTTTCTTTGGCTGTGCAAAGTACAGTTTTGTGCAAAGTCCTAACTTTAAAAGTAGTCTAAAAATGTCCAACAGGCCGCCAGCTAGCGGCGCCATGTTGTTCAGCGCCTCAGAACAAAGCCACAAACTGTGCCTCCCTGAAAAAAAACCGAATCCACTTCAAACTAATATATTTAATATTTTATACCCATCTGACACTTCTGCTTGTCACAGTTCTTGCATTCATTTGCATTTTCTGGCGGGTGTGTTTTGTTCTCAGCAATAAACAGATAATCAGACAGAGCAGGGGAAAAAGTTTTAGGTAACTGCTCATTTTGGGGGATATAATCGTACTAGTACCCCTGTATGACAGAATCGCTTATCACTCTAATAGACATCACTAATTATTACTCTGTAATTGAAATCACTTGTTATTACTCTGTAATAGAAATAACTTATTCTTATACTGTATAAATTATTACTGTGTAATAGAAGTCACTCGTTATTACACTGGTGTAAATGAATATCAGTGAGGCATTTAGGCATCTGTACTTTCCCATGCATGCCCATTTGACCCATTTCTCCATTCTCTTAATACTAAAAAAGTGAAATCCAAGTGACTGCTGTATTGAACAATTCTGTTAAATTTTATAAATCTTACAACCTGATTTTGTTTTCATTTGTCATGTGTAAACACAGAACATCACACAGTGTGAACTTCACATACTTGTTCTCTTCTTTTAACCCATTCATCCAAGTAAGGCCAAGCCTGGGCAGCAGTGTCTGGCCACCAGAAATAAAAGGTGTATTGGAACACACGTGTTTTTCAAGGTTTGAACTAGGCCCCTTACTTACAGTGAAGGACAATCATAATGCTTTCCCTGCTCAGAAACACCTGATTCACCTCGACAGTTAATTGTCAGGTTTAGTGAATGTGTTTGTGACGAACTACTATAAAACTGTGCTGGACACTGGCCCTCCAGGCCCGGAGTTGCCTACTGCTCTACAGAATGAATGGACACAATTTCCCACAGAAAGATCTTGTGGATAGCCTTCCAAGAGAAAGGGAGCTGTTATATTTGCAAAGTAGGGAAGTTCAAACGACTTTAACTATTAATTAAAGTAATTTGAACGCAATTAAAGTCCTAGTTAATGTAATGGGCATGTGTCCCAATGCTTTTGTGCATATAGCAGAGAGACTCTGACTCAAGTCACACTTAAGTCGCACAAAGAAAGTCTTGTGACTTGACTTTAGACTATCCTCAACGACTCGAGACTTGACTCGGTGCTGTGACTTGTGAGTCAAAACATGTAAACAATGTTCATTTCATGGAATTATTTATTTATATCTCACACTCTTTCCCACGTTTGCCATAATAGCCTCCGTTGAAGAGCCAAAAACCATTCACCTCGCTCCGTGTCCCATTACTTTTGTCCAAGCGAACGCTTTTCAGCTAATAACTCCAGATCTCCGAGGGCTATTATGGCAAACGAGGAGTCGTTGTAAAGGGGTCACAGAGCCCCATCTAACTGTGAAGTTTCACCATTAGATTGAGAGACTTGGACTTGGGACTAAAGACTTGAGACTTGATTTACATTTACATTTACATTTACGGCATTTAGCTGATGCTCTTATCCAGAGCGACGTACATCAGTGCTTAAGAAGTCCACAACTGTTTCTTACCTGAAAAACAGCTTGACATTGCCACTCAAACACTTGAGACTTGACTTGGACTCGAGCACAAAGACTTGAGACTTGGCTTGGTAAAAATGACTTGTGAACATCTCTGGCATATAGTGTAGATAGAGAGAGATTATATAGCAATATATTTTGCAGCCCTTACATGTAATATATTAATGAAACACTGCTATAGTCTAAACGGTTTTATCCGCCCCTCATTTCTTTCAGATGATGAGGCCAGTGATTAGTATACTGATGGTGCTGAATGCTGAGTGGTTTCTAGGCACCTTGCTGCCTGTTGCAGTAGAACATTATTCCCATTTTTGTTTAATCTGCTCAATATGCCAAAGATAAGACAGTTGACTGGCAGAAAACAGTTCATTTGCACCACCAAGGTGAGTCAAAGCAAATTGAGGAGTGGCTCAAGACTTCGGCACATCACTGTATACAGTTTTAAGGTTGTAAAGGGTGTAAGAAAGAAAGGTTTGTTGAATAATTGCTGTAAATAACATTCAATTCATTACTGATCAACATAATTGTTTTTTTTCTATTATCCTGCAGCCCTGCGAGCTTTGATACTGCAGTGAGTGTAATCTTAATGTGGCCAGATTGGCTGATTAGCAATCTTGCTTCTTGTCTGATGACAGACAAGTGATGACAAGCACAAGCTGAAATAGACAAACATTTCTCCCTGCTGAGGCCTTTTGTCATTATATTCATAAGATTAACATGTCTCAATAAATGCATTTTCTTTGAAGTCATACTGAAACTAAACTTTGTCATCCCAGCTATATGCATGTGTTCAGTGAGACGAGAATACATGGATTTCACAAACTACAAATAATACACAAAGAATACACAAATGCAAATATTAACTTTAGATGGGTAATTTTTAAGATTGTTGCATCAGAGGTCAGGTGGAAAGTATGCTGGAATGTAAATGTTTGCTTTGTATGTGTAAATGGTCAGCAGCAGTTAAGTATTACAGTACAGTAACTTTTATTAGCCTCAGCGTGTTGGTTGTGATGTGCACATAAATTGTTGAAAGCTTACCACCAAGGAAAACTGAATAACTGAAGGCAATTATGTATTAATTGTGCGTAAAGATAAATGGTGGTGGGGGCCTTGTGGGTAGGATACTTGCCTCTGGGAGACTGCCCCCTGTAGGCAGGGAATGGAAGTCGCTATAGATAAAAGCGTCTGCTAAATGCCATAAATGTAAATGTAAATTAATAACTTCTCTCTTGATGCTCTTTTCAGGTCTGTCAATGCGAAATGCCCAGGAAGAGGAGCCGCAGGACCCACAGCTTGTGCGTTTGGACAACATGCTTCTAGCCGAAGGAGTGGCCGGTCCAGAAAAGGGCGGTGGAGCTGCTGCAGCTGTGTCCGCAGCGACCAGCTCCGGGGGGATGTCTCCGGACAGCTCTCTGGAGCATTCGGACTACAAACAGAAGCTGAGCCAAATTCGCACAATCTACCACACAGAGCTGGAGAAATACGAGCAGGTACATTTCGACCCACCAGCCATCAATCATGGCCCCGTGCAGCTGCCCTCGCTCAAACTATGTTTAGAAAGCAGCCTCCAGTGCTACAGATTTGTTTTTCTCAAGTTGGTTTTTTTTTGTTACATTAAATGAATAAAAAAAATAAACAAGAGCCCAAAATAAATAGCCAAAAAGAGCCAAGTGCATTTTTCTCGTAATGATCTAATGCATTTTTATGTATGAATAGCACTGATTAATAGCTATCCCAAACGTTCTTGCTGGTTCATTTGTTTTTGTTTGCCTGAATTTGTGGACGTATGTGAATATTTATTTGGCTGGAGGTCATGCACATGATGATGGAAACCAGTGTGGACTTGAAAACACACAGTTCAAGAGATGGCTTGGCAAAAGTTCATGCTATGTGTTTGAAAGTCATATTAGTTTGGCTCCAGATCCAAATATGGTAAACTGGATCTGGTTTTGGTGGGAGGTTGGGTGGGTGAGGGGAAAGTACCACTGCTGGTTTTAAAGTTCAGATTTGATCTTTTGAACACATTTGAATTGAGCTGGGCAGATTTTCTGAAAAACAATCATTAAAGTCAGATTCGCGTTTGTAGGTGGTTTCAAATCAGATCTCGAGATGCAAACCTGTGTTTTTTTTGTTGTTGTTCAAGACAATTCTTGAATATTGGCGGCATCACAGATCTTAGACATATTGTATTTTCTTCTGGTGTGCTGTAGTTTTACAGTGACTGCACTTTAAGTCTCTAAATTTTAATGGTTGAGCTTGTTAGTTCAGATATTCTGCTGACCAGGTCATCCTGTTCTGACATGTTACAACTGTGTTCTGTTTGCCAAAAAATGCAGTATTGTTGCAAAATAGTATCAACACTCTGCCAGTTATAGTACTTAGGGCTTTAAGATCTGAGAATCTGGTAGACATCGAAATCTAAGCTCCCCTAATCGGTCTCCCCAGACTGGCATTGTTACTATGGCAACCATTGTGTTCACATGCAGCTACGATCTAAAAATGGGATTTTGAAACTGGCAGATAGCAGAAAATGTCTATACTTGGGATGAGCAGTCATCTGTGCTTGTGTTTTATTTTTCAGGCTTGTAGTGAGTTCACAACACATGTAATGAACCTCCTGCGTGAGCAATCGCGCACACGGCCGGTCTCTCCACGCGAGATCGAGCGCATGGTGGCCATCATCCACCGCAAGTTCAGCTCCATCCAGACCCAACTCAAACAGAGCACGTGTGAAGCCGTCATGATCCTCCGCTCCCGGTTCCTGGATGCCAGGTGTGTGTTTTTGGTGTAAATGGCTGCTGTCCTATTAGTTACTTAAGAAAAAGCCTTAACTGAAGGGTTTAAATGCTTTTAGCACGTAGACTCTGTTTGTAGACAGTTATAAAATCTACACGTCTTCCATCTTAATGGTGCCGATGTCCAGCGCTGGTGTAGTATATAGCTGGCTCCTTCATAACTTACTCATCTCATATACATTTTTCAAGTCAAGTAGGTTTATTGTCATTTCAGTCATATACAAAATACACAATGAAAGGAAACAATGCTCCTACAGGGACATTGAGCAACACAAGAACAAAAGCAGAAACACCACAAGAAAATAACACAGAGTGCAAGAAAAACAAAAGAGCAACAAAACAGGACAAGCCAACATTTTGTCAGATTTGATAGATGCAGTGCTAATTATGACATACTGTATTCTGGCAGTGTGTAAAATGCAGAATAGCAGCAAACAGCAATAAATAATTGTGTAATAGTTTCAAGTTTCAACTTTTATTGTCATATACAGATAACAATGTAGCATCATTACTGTAATGAAATTCTTAGGCTTGTGTTCCCCCAACTTTTACATAAATATAGATAAAAGTAAAATAAAATAAAACTAACAAAATTTAAAAAGTAAACACTGACAGTTGACTATCTATGTATATATATATGGGAATGTAATATGCACTACCGTTCAAAAGTTTGGGGTCACCCTGAAAATTTTATGTTTTCCATGAAAAGTCACACTTTTGGAAAATGAATAGAAAATATAGTAAAGACATTGGCAATGTTAGAAATAATGATATTTATTTGAAATAATAATTGTTTCCTTCAAACTTTGCTTTCGTCAAAGAATCCTCCATTTGCAGCAATTACAGC
>JBBIGB010000001.1:1358761-1369517 GCA_037577075.1 Alestopetersius hilgendorfi | reverse complement strand
CGTTCATTAATCGTAATCGAGTTAAAATGTTCAATTAATCGATATTTTGATTTTAGGCCAAATCGCCCAGCCCTAGTGTGAGGTGTGTGTCCCTGTCCCATGCTAAAATAAAATTGTGATTCAAATAGTGGTTTTGAAAATAAAATCTTTTTTTTTTTTTTAGTCCTAGTCCTTCATGAAACAAATATCCATTAGTGTTTTAAAGAACATTGTTTACATCCTGTACTCAGTTTAATGATATTTCAAAAAGCTTTGAAATTCTAAGGATTTGTATGTTGTTCCATTCATATTGCTCCTCATTCTTTTCTGGAGGTGTGTTAATCGTGAGTAGATGTGTACATGTATTGTGGAGGCAGTGAGGCCAATTGTATATATTTGTATGTCTTTAAAAGACACATTTAGTCACAGCTTTGCTCTGAGAATTCATGCAGGTAACACGTTTACTCAACCACTTCCTGTTGCAACTTGCTTCATTTAAAGCTGAGAGACTTTCACTATGTGGAGGGTTGCTTACTGTCTTTGATCTTTTGTTTTTAGCTTTTAGCTGTTTGCTGCGAATCTGTTGACCTCATGTGTTTACAGTTAGGGTTAAGGTTTGGGTTGAAGAAAAGTGTTATGTTCTCCTAAAGCTACAACGTTTCATACGCCAAATCATTTTCACTGAGGCTCTATTGTGTGACACGTGTGTGTTTTCTCCCCAGAATGCTATAGTGCAGTTTAAAGAGCTCTGTGGTTTGTCTGCGGTGGCAAACTTGAAGCAGTGCATCCTGGCCCTGTCCTCGCGTCTCATCGCTGCCGACAACAACCCAGTTGTGCTGTTTAACCTTAAAGACCAGTACCCCATCATGGAGGCCCAGGGCCTGCTGCCTGATGTGCTCAAGAAGGTGGCGACTGCATATGAGACGGTGAGGCATCTATTTGTTTGCATGTCAGCGGTTACACATTTGTCCACCTTTTTCTTGACATTTGATTCAGACCTGTGCAGCACCCTCTTCCATCCCCCCATTGTAATATCTCCAGGGATTCACCCGTACAGCATCTCCTGGTGCCAGTTTGACTAACCAGATTAGGTGGAGTCCATTGTATCATTACAGACATTGTCATTAGGGCTGGGCGATTTGCCTAAAATTAAAATCTCGATTAATTGAACATTTTAACTTGATTACGATTAATGTTTATTTTATTTTTTTTGCCCTCATAGTTCACTGACTAGTTTTGTACAGTAAATATGCTCACATATTACAAGTGAGAGATTTTTGAATGAAGGATGCATTACTTGATTTTAAAATAATTGAAGGAAACACACACACTATCTACTATCTATATTTTTAAAGGAATATTAATCAAAATAATCTACCTGGAAAAAATGGATTGATTATAGGTTCTAAATGTCGATTTCGATTACTTTTCGATTAATCGCCCAGCCCTAATTGTCATACACCAAAATTCAAGCAACTAGTAACTTTAGTTAAGTTATGAAACCCCTGATGTTACATCTCCGATACATCTTGCAGCGTGCCAGCTAGGGTGTTTTGGGGTCTCACTATCATCAGTAGCAGTCTGGTGTCAAAACCAGTTCTTGTTGGGTCCTCAGTTTCGCAACTGTACTTCTAAATTGCATCATACTTCACCTGACACTGTTCATATTAAATTTCAAATAAGGATGTTAAATAGATGCACAGATCCATCTATAAATTTAAATACTGAACCTTTGGCAGATTCATATAAATGTGGATATTTTCAGTCAGCATTATTAATAATACTCATTGTAATTGCAGTGCAACATTTGAAACAGCATAAAATACCTGTTATTTATTAAGAAATGCTGTCGAATGTAAGTGCAGTGTAATAATGAGAACGTAGGGACTTGGTGGGATCAGTGGTTACATAATTGATTGAATACGTGTAATGTGGTGTTTGGGCTCTCCATTCCACTATCGATTGCCATGGTGCTATTTCAGGGACTTGTTCTTTGTTACTGCACTGCACTAAGAGAAATAAAAAGGGATAAATAAAAGGAACAAAGCATTGCAGGGTCTTTGTTTTTTACTTTATGAAAGTGCATCGTCCAACTGCTAACTGTATTTGAAACCTTTTATCTAATTTGCATAATCATGTTTCATTTATTATGTATTTATTTAATTGTTATCAGTCTGAACAGGTTGTTTTAGATCAATGGTATTTGCTGAATAGTCCACAGACTGCACCCTCTACCATTAGCCAGGCCCTATCTGCACATTCAGTGCTCTTTAGTTAACGTTTAAATGGCAAACATTTAGCCATAATTTCCATTTTTAAAACAAATTTTAAATGAAAAAGAATGCGACAAGAAAAGCGAGAGAAACCATCAGACAAATATGCAAAGTTTGACATTTCCATTTAAGGCAGGAGGTTTTCAGCTTTATGCTTCTCCCTCATGCAGTTTATGAAAAAAAGACATTACTGAGATATTGTGGCACTTAGTGTTGAGCTGAAAGCATACTCGGAAGAGCTATGGACTGTGAATACCATTAGCATAACTCTGAATGTCAATTACATATTGCATTCATGATGGTCTTCAGACAAGCATAGGTCGCCCACAGCGTACTCAGTGTTGCTGGTCTGCATTAGTGAATACAAAATGTATCAGGGGTAATATGGGCTTTACAAATGCAATAATGTTTCGGTGGGACTGTCAGGCTGGAGAAAAATAACAGTTACTCTTTGTTTGAATAGGCTAGAAAAGGAAAACAAAATGCAGTGAAAAACAAGCTTGCCTGAAGGCAGGCCACCTTCAGGAATATTCAGGATGTAGATTTTCAGAGGGAGACAAATGTAAACTAGAGATCAAACCAAATCCACAGGTGAGAATAATAAATGGATGTGATTTTTATTTGTTTGAATAATGCATTATCACAAATTATGAAGTTAAAATCCTCGGAAGGCGCCAGAGGTTAAATACTTTGTAGGGATGCACCGATTGCAATTTTCTTGGCCGATTCCGATTACTGATTTTTATGTAAGTGTGATCGGCTGATACTGATTTTTCCGATACCGATTGTTTCCCCAGATAACAGAAAATTAGAGCTGCTGCATGTAGTCGACAACAATGACACAAAAAAAATGGGTTTCAACTTTTTTAATGTAACGTGGGAGTTACTTTCCCTGTTTACTTTTATAATAGTGACATATGATAGTGGCAGCTCTACAGCAAATACAAACAAAAATCTAACTTTCTTTAATATAAAGCTTTTTTTTCATAACAAATTTTCTTTAAATAAATAAAAATTTAAATAAATAAAATGTAATGCATAAACAAATAAATAAACCCCCCAAAAAAAGATCAGTTTGAAATCGGCAATACGCGTGAGTGATCGTCCGTTTCCGATCACTGGCCGATCAATCGGTGCATCCCTAATATTTTGTTTTGCATTTTTCCTGCATATGCAAGGATGGCATCAGGATCCCAAAGCATCTCCTGTATGAGCCAGATAAGCTACAATTTCAGTTAACATTTTCAATCAAAAGGTGACATCACACGCCATTAACAGCCTTTTCCTGCAAGCATGCTGAATCATTCAGTAATGTTGTATGACCCTGTATTTGAGAGAAAAATACATTTCTGCCATTCATAGGGCTAATTAATGTTACATTGAATATGTGAATAAGGTTAATGGCTGCAGAGGGAATTTCTGTCCTGTTAAGCTTTCATCAACTGTCCATTATAACGAAAAATAAAGCTAGCTTCATGCAGAACCTTGTCTCAGTCTCTATAGTCAGTTGCCACTTGACTGACCACACTGGGCACCTAATGCTGTCTGTCACAAAGTTCTTTAAAAGAGCTCCCTTTGAAAGGCTTCTTCCAGAATATAGAGTGAGTTGCCCTAATGTGGGACATTTTGTGGATTTTTGTGGATTTATCATGTTTGCTTAACATTGTAATAATCTACAGATGTCCAAAACAAATTAACAGCATTAACGACAACTATGCTGGACAGAACTTGTGGGAGACCTAGAAACTAACAAGAATCTAGTGGATGTCGAGACGAACATTAGCGACTGTTCTCTCTCTGTGAAGAACATCCGATTTTCATGTTAAAAATAATGACATTGAATAAAAACTGTCTGATTAGGTACATTTGTCGGTTTATAAAAGCATCCGTTGACGGCTGCTACGGTGTCAGCTCTCGGAAACCAAGCGTTTGTTACAGAGAGAACCAAGCGTTTGTTACAGAGAGAACCAAGGGTTTGTTACAGAGAGAACCAAGCGTTTGTTACAGAGAGAACCAAACAATCCCTTGCCACAAGATACATGAGGCCAGGCCCAGCTTCTTTTTTTTGTTTACCAACCACAGATTCACGCTGATGTCGCCAGCTCCTCCTCCTCCCAGCCCATACTATAAATACCCTCCCACACTGCTGGGCCTGCCACCAAGACTGTAATTTCACCAGTCATTAGGAATCTAATCACAGTAGGCATGTCAGCTTGGAGACTGCTGCTGCAGCTGTGGAATGTGACTAAGGGCCACTTGCACCGTCCCGCCCATCACTTCCTCCTGCCTCTCCGACTGTGGGAACCACATCACACACTGCAGATCAGGGGAGTGTGCTCCCATGTGAATTGGGATCAAACTTTGTGAGGGTTTTCTCTGTTTTTAGTTCAGAGTTACTCCAGAAACTCTGCCTTTGAGGTTTACACAAGGCCCCACTGATCTATTGCTCAGTGTATTTGCCAAAAATTCGGAAAAGACTGATTTTACATTGTCTCATTCATAAGACCTCGCGTCACTGCACTTGTAATTTTGTGGAAAAGCATTTTAACTTGAATGTGCGTTACTGTAATGAGATTAAATTGCAGTTCATTTTTTGCTCTAATAAATTATTTGTTCATTCATCGTGAAATGTTTACACATTGTAAAATGCAAGTGTCGTTATTAAATGATATACAGTAACCGCCCAGTTTTAAGCGGATCAGGAGTCCTCTGAGAACCGAATTGAGAGTTTGGAAATCTCCACAATAACATGGAAATGCAATTATTTTTGCTTTTTTTTGTGGCAATATGTTTTTTTACACATTTTAGTTCTAAATTATTAAAAATATTACTAAATTTACTAAGAACATAAATAGTAATCCAAATTTAAAAAATGCTAAATTTCCAGTTATTGGCTGCTGCCCTCCTGTTCTTCTGTTCTCCTGTTCTACTGTTCTTCTTTTCTCCTGTTCCTCCTGTTCTCCTGTTCCTCCTGTTCTCCTGTTCTTCTTTTCTCCTGTTCTCTTGTTCCTCCTGTTCTCCTGTTCTTCTTTTTTCCTGTTCTCCTGTTCCTCCTGTTCTCCTGTTCCTCTTGTTCCTCCTGTTCTCCTGTTCTTCTTTTCTCCTGTTCTCCTGTTCCTCTTGTTCCTCCTGTTCTCCTGTTCTTCTTTTCTCCTGTTCTCCTGTTCCTCTTGTTCCTCCTGTTCTTCTTTTCTCCTGTTCTCCTGTTCTCCTGTTCCTCTTGTTCCTCCTGTTCTTCTTTTCTCCTGGTCTCCTGTTCTGCTGTTCTCTTGTTCTCGTTTTATTCTTCTAAAAGCCCTACGCCGTCCAAACACCCTGTGCCTTTGACCGAGAATTACAGGTTGGCGGCTGTGGTTCATTTCAAATTCAGCTTAATACATTACCCTTAACGAAAATGAATACAGGGCGGACTGACTGTCTGTGTATTCTGGGAAAGTGCAGAATGGCCGTATGGTTCCGCGCATTTTGGCCGCATTTTGGGCCTGACGGATGAGCAGTACATTATTGAACTGTGAAAATGATTGGTGATTACTTGTACATTTTATGATTTTTATTACTAATAAAATACATGAATTACTGTTTTTATGACACTTCACTAAACATGTCTGTAAGCTGGTTGGGTTGTGATAAAACTGCTTTGGAGTTGTTTTGGAGTTTTATTGTGTTTTGAGTCAATTTTGTCAAGTATTTGGTACGCCTGGCCCAGAGGGCGCCGGCGAAGCCAACAGTGCAAGTCGGTTGATCAGAATGAATGGGAGAGAAGTGGTGTTCACGCGGTTATTGATTTATAATTCTGTGGTAAAAATAAGGATTTCTCCAAACTCTGCTTGCACTAAATGGTACTAAAAGCCAAATAGACACTCATTTTTTACTCTCTTGAGCTCAGATTTTGAATATACGTTGACGAGACCAGTGGCTGCGGGTTTGCAGTGTCAGGGTGATAATATAAGCATAATATAAAATCCTGTATTGCTGTTTGAAAATAAGTTTACATATTTGACTTCTCTGGCACATGGAACTTCAGAGTCTTTGCTTTGAAATGAGTCCAACCTCAAAATGGCTACCAAATAGGGGGTTAAAAGTTAGCCCTGGCAACATGCTGAGATGGATAGGTGGGCCTTAATGTTGAAAAGGTTGAGAACCATTAGTCTAGATAAGCATAGTTTTGACTCAAAGACTTACTGAACACATAGGTATTAACATTCAATATTGAATGACTAGTCTAGATAGCACTGAAGTAATTAGTCAATAGTATATAGGTGTTGAATTTCGGAATGTATTTGTGACCTTTTTTAGATGTATATTCTGTAGATAGGCGTTGTTTGTAACTTCAGACTCAAAGTTTAATACAGTAAGCAGAAGACCCACAGTGAGAGCCACCTGGTTCTCAGTTAGATTTTTATTTGTATTTGTGCCAAATAAGAGCAGTCATTTCCACATGGCTGAGTAATTTGAGAGACGGAAAGCGAGACGGAGAGAGAGCGCAAGACGGAGAGACGGAGAGAGAGACGGAGAGACGGAGAGAGAGACGGAGACCGAGAGAGACGGAGACCGAGAGAGAGAGAGAGATGCAAAAAGCATCTCTCTATCTCTCTCGATCGGGGAGGGCAGTGTGCCTTTCTTTTAATAGGCGACCTTGCTGCACTCTCTCTCACTGTGGGAATGTACAAGTCAATTAGTGTAACCTGAGGAACATGAAGACCTGTGCCCTTGGCACTAATTGAAACATATTTAGATGAGTCCTCCACCAGTAGAGAATTAAAAGTCTGCTCTACTTTTAGCTAATGCATCATTTCTTTTTTGAAGAGTGTAATTGCACAAGACAGTGGCAGTTAATGAGTCATATTTAAAGAAAATGGCATCACAAAACGCCAATTGGCACCTAATTTCACCAGTGCTCATCACTCCCATCAACTGAAATCCTAAAACTCTTTCTTTTATTTAAAACATTAGCTTCTCTTTTCCTGAGCATTTAAGTATAAACTGGTTTCCAGTGTCTTCAGATTTTGTCAGCTTGGGAAACCGTATGCAGGTCAGGTATGCTCAGTTAGCGTAGATTATAGCATTGGGAAAAATAAAATAAAAACACCTCCCAAAGGTACACTGATCAAGGTATGCGTCTACGTTTGAATGTTCTCATGAATTTGTGACTACAGCTATTGTTTTTGATTAGGTTTTTAGCCTGCAAGATAAGCCCTGAAAAGTCTGCATTAGTGTAGCCACATGCTCGGCTCCAAACAAAAGAGCTTAAAGGAATAGTTCCATCAATAAGGCTTATCTTGCCTTATAATGCCAGCTAGAGCTATTGTTTCAGCCACGTGTTTACCTACTGATGGTACACTATATGGACAAAAGTATTGGGTCAAACAAGCCTGAACTCATAAATGCTCTACAGAATGAATGGGACCAAAAATTCTGTGGAAGACTTCCAAAGGGGGACCAACTCCATATTAAAGTCTAAGTGTTTCAGTGCAGAGTCATTAGAGTCCCTGTTGGTGTAATGAAGTGTCCTAATACTTTCGTCCATATAGTGTAGATAAACAGTGGCAAACTGGATATTCCATTGTTTTCACACCAGAAGCAATGGAATATTTCAACAGCATTTAAACACAAGCGAAGAGTGATTGATGTGTGTTATGTTTCCAAAAATAAATGTAGTTACAGCAAGGAACATGAGTATTTGAACTGATTTTGGGTCAGTTCACACTGGGTCTGAAATTCACACTGTAGCTGCATTCCAACTGTGAGAGACAGAATGTAAAGCACATTGTATGGTTTGTAAAGAATGTATTTGTGTTGCACTGCTGCACATAAGTATTTGAACTCCTGCCAATCAGCAAGAATTCTGTCTCTCAGAGACTGTTCCTCTGCCTTTAAGAAGTCCAGCTCTACTCCACTCAGTAATCCGGATCAGTGGAACCTGTCTGAGCTCTTTACAGACCCCTGTCCACCCCAGAGTCAGTCAGACTCCACCTACTACCATGGGCACGACCAGAGAGCTGTCCACAGACTCCAGAGACAGAACTGTGGACCTACACAAGGCTGGAAAGGGCTATGGGGCAGTTCCCAAGCAGCTCGGTGAAAATAGATCAACTATTGAAGCGACTGTCAGAAAATGGAAGAGACGACGGTCCGTCTCCCTCGGACTGGGCCTCCATGCAAGCTGGGGGTGGAACATCATGCTCTGGGGGCTTTTCTGCGAAGGGGAAGGACGACTGCACTGTATTCAGGAGAGGATGAATGTATTGTGAGATTGTGAGCAGCAGCCTCCTTCCCTTAGAGCACTGAAGAGGGTCGTGGGGGTCTTCCAACATGACAGCGACCCGAAGCTCACAGCCAAGAGAACCAAGGAGTGGCTCCGTAAGCAGCATGTCAAGGTTCTGGAGTGGCCTAGCCAGTCTCCAGAGCTAAATCCAGTCAAAATCTTTGGAGGAGCTGAAACTCCTCCCTGTTGCAGTGTGTGCAAAACTGCACCTTCAGTGCCACAATATTTATTTTATTTATACTTTGCGGATGTGTCATGTTCTGACAATCTTATCTCAATAAATGCTGATGAACTAAAACTACTGAAGTTTAAAATGAAATCTAAATTCATAAAGAAATATCAGGTGTTATTGCCAGTCATAAGAAATTGTAGCCCTCACAAAATGTTGCTATCTCTTAAGCCCTGGTGTTGAAATATTGGGTAAAGGCTACAATGAAGTAGTGCTATGAATATGTCAGTAACTGTTCAGGAGTTCAGCACGACTGTTTACACACAGGTTAGAAGACTCGTTCTCGCCCCCTACAGTGCAATTTGTCTAGGTACACATCCGCGCTAAAATATCAAGGTGAAAGTCATCATAGCTTGTGTAGTACAGACCCAGCTCCCAACCCAACTTTGTGAATAGATTAACGGCGATATTTTTTTTAATTGCCCGATAAGAGCAGCACATTAATGCCGATAACGGCCCACCACTAGCAAAAATATAATATCACAACACTTCAAAACTGCAATAGACTAAAAAGAACTTGGATTAAATCTGTTATAAATAAAGCATGCAGCTGGTCTGTGTTCTAAAAGTTCTCAGAAAAGCAGTATGCTCAGAAAAGCACGCTGTAAACTAGGTTTTGATAATAACCATTTTCTTATTGACCAGCCCTATACTCTTTTTTTTTTTCATATCAATATTGTAGAAACTAGTATTGTGATGCCCGGAAACATTATCAATTCATTTTCTTACTATATTTGGACTGACATTTTTTTCCCTTATGAGGCAACCTTTTTTTATCTGTTTGCTTGTGTTTCAGTTTTGCTCTTTAAAATAAGGGTAAGCTCAATTCCCACAGTTTTTGCAAATCTTTGCAAATCCAGCCTTATTGGCATTTTCTATTGTGGATCATACTGAGTCAGCTGGAAGTGAGCAGCCTTCAGAACTAGCCCAGCAGTGCTACATATTGCTGTTGAAGGGCAGCCGAGGACACAAGCCCAACGGCAACAGGCTGCGATGTACCATGTCCGAGTTAGTTAAAGAGTGCGTCAGGGTGAATGGCTCCTCAGTATTGAACACGCAGATGGTCATTAGCAGGGCGTGGGCGCCCTTTAAACAAGGGAACATCCGTTGTGTAACTAGGCCCACTTTCCCTCTTGTTTCGATCGCTCCTGTTAGAAAAAGCACCACGCAACTCTGAGCAGCCATGGACCAGCTCTTCTCTTTATAATGCTCTGAACTGTTACTAGCACTTAGTGCCAAACCTAGCAGCATGACTAGACAGAAATGCGTGTTTCTGGTCAAACAGCTATTGCTCTGTGAGCAGTAGTTTTCCCTTTACCCTGGTCAGCGTTTGAGACCTGTTTGGTGTTGCAGTGTGCTTCTTTGAGGCAAAATTTTAGGCTAATGTAGCCTCACCCATGCAGCTACTATAAAGCCCAACCTTTCGTCCATTTTTGTAGATGACCTTATGTCCTACAGAGTCAGAAACGACAGGAGGAAGCCTATTTGACATAGATTGGCGAAGTTGAAGCTGTTTCAGCATATAATTCAAAATTAGTGCTGTATGTCTTCTGTTGCTTGTTAATGAATGTGTGCGCTGAAGCTGTTCTTTTATTTCATTAATGCTCAGTAAAAATGACCATAAAGTACAGGTCATTTGTTTTTGAGCAAAAGTTATATAATATAAAAGTTTATAAAAGTTATATAGAAAAATAATAATAATGGACATTTTGACTTGGTCTCTGAGTAATAGGTCTTGGCCGACTGACTGTGTTTGGGGCAAGGGGGGCAATGTATTTATCTTTAAAGTGCATTTACTCGTTTGTTTTGGTTGCACAGCACAAGCTCACATTTTTCTATTCTTTTGTTTTTCCTCACAGATGATCCAGACCAGTAGGGCATTGTTGGAAAACTCGGAGGGTGTTTACGAGAGGATTCTCCAGGTCCAGAAAGCAGGTAGGTTGTGTGTGTGTGTGTGTGTGTGTGTGTGTGTGTGTGTGTGTGTGTGTGTGTGTGTGTGTGTGTGTGTGT
>JBBIGB010000001.1:955820-965932 GCA_037577075.1 Alestopetersius hilgendorfi | reverse complement strand
TATCTGTCTATCTATCTCTCTCTCTCTCTCTCTCTCTCTCTCTCTCTCTCTCTCTCTCTCTCTCTCTCTCTCTTTCTATCTGTCTATCTATCCCTCTCTCTCTCTCTCTCTCTCTCTTGCCAGCTGTGCTTAGGGGCATAGGGTGATGAGGGCTCTCTCGTGCCTCTCCAGATGGTTCACTGAGCAACAGCTGCCACCATGTGGGGGGAGAGGAGGAGCCGGGGCAGAGTGGGGGGGGGGAGTCCAGGAGGAATCATTACAGTTTCCTGGAGTGGGCAAGTGAAAACAATGGGAGGGGGGAAGGAAAGGAAAGAACGGAAAAATGAAAATAATCAATTGTTGGTGCTGAGGTTGTTTTCAGCAGCTTGCCGCAATGTCTTGGCGCTGACGCTCCAGCACAGTGCGGTACATACCGGTCCAGGCACTGACCTTGTTATAGGGAGGGCAAGAGGTGTCACTTTCAGAGGGTGAAGGTGAGTGTAGCCATTAGCGGGGCACTGCGCACGAATTAATTCTAACCATTCGCAGCGCCATAAATGATAAATGCTCCGTTGTAAGCGCATGCAAGTGTTGTCTGGTTGTGTTACTATGAATAAGAAGATTTGATATGCGACTGAATTATAGATGAAGAGCACCAGGCTCCAGATTGCTCAAATTGATGACCTTGTTTATGTCAGCGGGGCGAGGCCTTCCATCGAGGATTCTGTCTTTGAAAAAGGTAAGAAGGCCCTTTTTGACTCAAGACTTAAATAAAACAAAATAAGTGTTTTATAGCAGTAATGTAACATGCTCTCCTTCGGGACATTTTGTTGCATACAGGCAGCTGTAGAGAAAGGTCATACATGAACACACCGGACTGAAATTCTTCCTCTGCATTAAAACCCATTCACCAAGTGAAGCAGGGGGCAGCAGCAACACGGCGCCCGGGGAGCAGAGTGTGGGGACGGTACCTTGCTCAGGGTACCTCAGAGGTGCCTAGTAGTTTTGGGAATCAAACCCACAACTTCCTGATCACAGGGCAAATGCCCTAACCACTAGGATACCAGCCGCCCCAATAGGCCTGTATTGGATCAAGCAACAGAACCAGCCTCTGATTGTTCCTTCGAATCACACAAAACTACAGCAGGCAGCAATGTAGCTCTCCATTCTGTAGTCTGAGGTCTCTCTGTTATACAGGACAAGCAATCAGTAAGAAACAGACAAATAGGGTAATGAAGAGTACATCTACTTAGAACAAGAAGATCTTGGCCCAAAGAGCCGCAACATGGCCACGAAATACTTCCTCTGCATTTAAACCATTCACCAAGTGAAGCAGGGGGCAGCAGGAACACGGCGCCCGGGGAGCAGTGTGTGGGACGGTACCTTGCTCAGGGTACCTCAGCGGTGCCTAGCGGTCTTGGGAAACGAACCCAGACTTTCTGGTCGCAGGGTGAATGCCCTTACCACTAGGCCACCAGCTGCCCAGAATAGAGGCCCAGAAGCCAAAGATTTGTAAGGAATGATCATCTTAGCAAAATACAAGCTCACTTGAGGCACTGCATCGGTCCAAAGCATTGTCTGACCAAGCCTTTCCTCATTGTGCTGCATTATAATCCTCGCACTGCTCACGATTTCACCCCTGACAGGCCCCCCCTGCTCATGCTAAATTATCTCCTACACATGTTAATACAAGGGCGGGAAGGTCCACTTACAGAGACGTTTTACTGCAACCTTTGGGAGGAGGTGAAGAGAGAGTTAGAGGAGACTGGCAGGAACAGAATCAGTTTGAACTCAGTGTCACCGGTGAGCTAGCGGTAAAAAGAAACCCCTTACTTCTTTCCTACCCATGTCCCCCAGTAACCCTGTACTGTGAGTCTGACTGTTTTCCTTGCTCTCGCTGACCTAGCTGTCATCAGTCAGTTACCAGTTGTTTAAAGAGGGTGTGTCCTGTCCCTAGCACTGCTTTTTTTCGTTTTCCTGCTCTAAAACACTCACTTCAACTGTAAAAAAGGCTTGTTAATTAGCCTTTTGGTTTAATCAGCTCTGTTGAAGCAGGGAAAATATGCTGTGCAGGGTTGGGACCCCGTGCCCTTGAGCGAATCTTTCTTTTTCTTTTCCACCTCCGTCTTTAGTCACCAGATTCCCTGTCTGCCTCGAACAAGGCCTGCTTTCTTCTCCCATGTGTGGGAAAAACGGAGCAAGTGGCGGAAAGGCACCTGGGAGGGGGACTGGTAGCGAAGAGAGCGAGGGAGTCGAAGGGGCCGGCACAAGGAGATGGAAGGAGCCTGCATGCCTCCCTGCATGACAATGAGGAGACCATTCAATTAGCAGCAGTTTATGGCCCCTGACGTTGATTACCTTAGACAGGCCAGCAGATCCTGGCCCCCACGCTGATTAAAATAAGCGCAAGCAGGAGCAGGACAGAACAGAACTATGGGAACTATTAGGTCTTTCCTTTCAAAAGTCGTCATGGGGACACAGGCAGACTGCCACGTTCTTGTGGGCCCATTCCTCGTTTGCATGCGCCCCCCGTTGAGACTGTACCAGTGGTGGGAAGCCACTGTATAAAGGTCCTTTACGGATGACTGGCTTGAATTCGGAAGGAAAACGAGGTGCTACACCATTATTGGACAGTTAAAAAGCCCTGATATGGCAACAGGCGTCGTAATGGAAGCAGTCAAATGTTTACTGTTTCTTGACAGATTTCGGTATCCCCCCGCGGATGATGGAATTTGTCACAGATGATATTTGCGGATGATGGTCCAGTTAGGCGTGCGTCACGCTTGATGGCTTTCAGTGCGAGAGGCTTGGTGCCAGCCGCATCAGGCCGGCTATTCATCATATTGACACTTACATTATTTGTCATCTTGATAGATCATCTATTAATTTGTTCAGCCACAGCAATCCCTGCTCCGTAGAGGCGGACGGATGTTTTCCGCGAACGACTGGCGTGCTTTAAAGGGCATTTTAATTGAAGGTTTTTGTTGAGATTGCGCATGAGACACTGCCAAAAAATCCCCCATAAAGCCCCTTGACAGGTTTCCTATTTAAATACTGATATCTCATTTAAAGTTGGCGAGTTGGCAAAGGGACAGACGGGGCAGGTAAAGTCACTCAAACATCAGAGCGAGAAAGCGAGAGCGAGAGAGAGGGATAGAGAGAGAGAGAGAGCAGTTGGGTGTGTGCGTAGGTGTGTTTGTGTGTATCTGTTTTCCTTTCTTTCACTCTAGGCAAAATACTTGTCAGACTCCAGGCTGCATAATTGCATGCGCACAAAAATAAACACTGACATTAACGTTCCAAAGGCCAGCCGGTGCAGAGCGCTGTATCTCTGGATCTCGTCTCCGGCTAAAAAGGCCCGTGATGGACAGGTTTGACGCCTGGTGAGGGAGGGAGGGCGGGGGGGGGCATAACAAGCACACAGACCTCTTTAATCACGTCACTCTCTGCTTCTGACTTTGCTTTGTTTTTGTTTATTTATTATATTGTGGTTTTTTTGCCCAACTGACTTAATATATCCCAAAGCTGCCGACGCACTCAATTACATTTTGGAATTTGCCTTTTTCTCATGAAAAAAGGGCCACCAAAGAGCAGAAGAGGCAAATAAAATATCCAGATTCTCAGTATTCAAACGGGTGAGAGGGAGAATGTGATTGCTGTAGTAATTAGGAAAAGATGAGTAGGAGGGAGAGGGAAAGAGAAGGAGAATGCAGTTGCTGGAAGGCGTTTGTCATATCGCTAATGCGCTAGCGACAAGATTACGGAGGGAAAAGCAGAACAGGAGCGAAGGAGGGAGGGAGGGAGGGATGGAGGGAGGGGCAGGAGCTGTCTGTGGTACCTCTCCGCTGTCAGGATGACGGCAACCTCTGCTTGGCAAGGGTCAAACATGCTTGTGTTCTTGGGCTGTGTGTGTGGAAACACCTTGAGCATTCTTGACTAACTTGTCCTCAGCAATTAGGACGAAGGTCAAACAAAACTAGGCTGTTTTTATGTGTATCTGACCATTTATTGACTAATACAGTCAGGACTAAAGCAATTATCCTGAAGGTCAGTGTGTGTGTGTGTGTGTGTGTGTGTGTGTGTGTGTGTGTGTGTTAGAGAGAGCATGTGTGTGTGGTAGGACTTCCATGTTTACCTTTTTACTGTAGTAATTCCAAAAAAGAATCCATCCATCTATCTATCCGTCGATTAATAATAATAGCACGGTTTTGGAGTCTATCGCAGGATGGTGGGTGGAGGTAGCTATGGTGGGTGGAGGTAGCTATGGTGGGTGGAGGTAGCTCAGTGGGTAGGATACTTGCCTACAGATCAAGAGGTCGTGGGTTCGAATCCTACCTTCAGCAAGCCACCACTGGGTCCCTGAGCAAGACCCTTAACCCCAAGTTGCTCCAGGGAGACACTGCCCCCTGTAGCTAGTGAATGAAAGTCGCTTTGGAGAAAAGCATCTGATAAATGATGTAAATGTAAATGAAAGGCAGAGAAAGACCAGTCCATCGCAGAGCAGACATAACCACACACCCACTCACACTCACTCACTCACACCTAGGGGAAACCGGAGCTCCTGCAGAAACCCAGCAGACATGGGATAACATGCTCACCCCACACAGAAAGGCTCAAGCCCAGCCTGCAGTTTTAAGGTGTGAAATGTAGTTCGCCAGTTATAAAGTGCCAATATCAAAACATCCCCTAGCTCTGCATTTCAAGGAGAACTCAACTCTGACTTTCCATGGTTCCATCTGGAGGAAAACAATCATTAATGCTAGGAACATGCATTTGCACATCGATAATGTGTTGGTAGCCCATGACTGGTCATTTTGCGTGTCAGTAAAACAGTCCTGTCCGGTCACAGACAGCTGTTCTTAAAGCTTAGACCATGAGGCTGGATGTCATTGATGTCACAGCTTGCTGGTTACTTCTCCTATTTCCATACTAAGTATTTTGGCCGCTGTCATTTTTACCGCTGCTGTATTCCAGGCACTGCCCTAAAATGGTTGAGTGTTGCCTAAAGCACCATCAACTAATTGACTGGTTTGTGTAATCACTACTGCGCAGGAACACCTTGACCATTTGTCCTCGGTTCTCCGGCACAAGGGTTTCGGGCCCAGCAGCATTATGCACATTTTGAAACAGCACTGGAGCAGTTTTACTACTCACAGGGACATCACTGGGTGACTCACTGCTTTTGGTTGGGTGATGGACAAGGCAGTGAGTCACCCAGCAACGTCCCCGTGAGTAGTAGACCTGCACCAGTGCTACACGCTACATGCTCGACCATATCTGTGTCATTGTGCTGAGGGCACTCCCCAGGTCATATCTGGTGTTACAGGGGGTAGAGGGGGACTGCACGGGTTACAGTCAGTACAACTACAAAGTCTGAATGATGTTTCTGATATAACGGCCAATATAAGGTAGGTGTAAAGCAGATGTTTACCATAAAATTTGCATAAACAGGTATAAAGCGATTTCATTTGGGCACATAGACATGCTTTCCTGTCCATTCCTTTCTCTGATTTCTGTAGAAAAGAGTGGGTTTGCCACATCCTGTCTATTACAGCAAGTGTCAGTCCAGTTCACTGGCCCATTTGATCAAGCAGGAGGGAGTGGATGAGGGTGGACAGGGGCTTTTTGGAGTGGTTGCTGGCAGGCCTGGTGAAGGGTGTCCAGGATCAATGGCTCCTGGAACAAAGCGTCGCAGCCCTTGGTGCCGACGAGCTGGAAATTGCTTCTTCAAGGAAAACATGCTTGATGAGAATGTGGGATCAATAGAGGAGGGAATATGGGGCGGAATGAGAATGAGTCTCGCTAAACCACCCCCCACCCCCCACCGCTCTTATAAAACACGTCTCATCACAGCACCCGCCAAACAGGAGCGGGGGTCCGACCTCTGCACATCTGGACACGTCTGGACACCCTCGCTGCCAGATGGCAAATTGACCATTCAGTAGCAGGGGCTCGTGTCAGAGGAAGGTGTGTAAAGGCATTTATTAAGGCCAGGTGCTTCAATACAGCTTCGCCGCTAATAGGACTTTTCCGGGTCCTGCCTTTAAAAAGTTGGTTTGGAACTTAGTTAACATTTTAAACACTTATTAGATGTATTCAGTTTGAAAACATTATCACATGCATACATACTTGTAACCCCTTAAAATCGTGGACTAATTCTTATTTCAGAATTATTATTCAGTAGCTATATGCACTACCGAGCAAACAGGGCCAGTTATTTTGAAATGAAAGGAAATTCAAGGCCTATCAGCGAATGTTTAGCTCATTTTTATGGAATAGAATGATGCTGTAAGTAAACATCCCTTCTCCCAGTATCTAGGGAGGTGCAGCCAAACGGGCTTCCTCATTGGTTAGCCTTTCAGAAGCTGGACCGAAAGCTTTAAACGGTCAATTATAGTCCTAGAAATGTCACTGACCGTAGAACTGGAGAATAAGCAGGTTTCAGTCCGTTCTAGATACGTCACTGACTGTTTAACTGTAAAAATGGTTGCTGAATCGGTTCTAGATACATCACTGACTATAGAGCCATAGTGTATGCAGGTTTCAGTCCGTTCTAGATACGTCACTGACTATAGAGCCATAGTGTATGCAGGTTTCAGTCAGTTCTAGATACGTCGCTGACTATAGAGCAATAGTGTATGCAGGTTTCAGTCAGTTCTAGATACGTCACTGACTATAGAGCCATAGTGTATGCAGGTTTCAGTCAGTTCTAGATACGTCGCTAACTATAGAGCCATAGTGTATGCAGGTTTCAGTCAGTTCTAGATACGTCGCTGACTATAGAGCAATAGTGTATGCAGGTTTCAGTCAGTTCTAGATACGTCACTGACTATAGAGCCATAGTGTATGCAGGTTTCAGTCCGTTCTAGATACTTCACTGACTGTTGAACTGTAAAAATTGTTGCTCAGTCTGTTCTAGATATATCATTGAGTGTAGAGCCATATCAAAAGTGGGATTCAGTCAGTTCTAGATACATCACTGTGTCACGTCCGGGGCTCGAGGAGTGGGGCAGGTTCCACAGATGGATTTTAATTAACAAAACACACAGACTCCATACAGAAGGCAAACAGGCACGAGGACCTTTAAACACAAAACACAACTACATCCAAGAAACACAAGGAGCCGGGAAGGTGAGGGTCATTGACCAGCAACTGAAATACAAAACTTCAAAACTTAAATACACAAACACATTCAGACCAGAAGCAATAAAAAAACAAAACCATTTAACATAACCACAAAACACTGGACAGTGTGAACACAGACACAAACCTACACCATTTCAAAATAAGAGTCCCAATAACCATGTGCTTAACTAAAAACTAAGGCGGCCCCTACCGGCCGCTGACAGAGAACCTGACACACTGGCTGCAGAGCCATAGCAAAATCAGGTTTTAGTCATTTCTGGATGTTACTGGCTGTAGATTCGTAATGTGAGCAGGTCTGTCCGTTCTGGACACATCACTAAGTGTAGAGAAAGTGGGCTTTAGTCGGTCATAGATACATTATTGATGGTGAAGTGTAAAGTGACTATTCTGTCATACATGAAAACACAACAGCACACAGTGCCACTAGCAGTCTCGGGATTCGAACCCATGACACCCCCAAAATGATCCCAAGCCACCCTAAATATATAGTCATTATTCTACTACAGACACGCACTTTACAAATAGAAACAAGACTATGAATTGAAATGAAAAATAAGGTAGGTATACATCCATGCTAAAATATCAAGGTGAAAGTCATCATAGCTTGTGTAGTACAGACCCAGCTCCCAACCCAACTTTGTGAATAGATTAACAGCGATATTTTTTTTATCGCCCGATAAGAGTCTCACGCTAATGCAGCATGATAACGCCGATAACGGTGTTTGGTAGCTGTAGCCATTGACAAAAAGAGTAATAATGCACTAGACAAATTTCACATTGCACGCCAGTAGTATTTCAGATGTTGCACCAGAAATATAACTTGGAGGCTAGTTAGAATGTTAGATAGGCAAATGCCAACTACTAGTTACCTACTAGTTAATGCAAAGATTTACCAGCTTGTTGTTTATTTTAGATACTTCCCTAATATCTCATTTAGAGTAGCAAGTTTTATGAAAGTTTCCATTTAGTCTCAGAGCAGAAGCTCAAAGCTAACTCATTTGGAGGTTAGTTTGTCAGTCTATGTGCAGATGTTAACTGTAGTGCCTTATGCTATAGTACCTCATGACTTACGTAACATTTTATTTTTCTAAATGGTTTCACAGTATCTAATCTGGAGAGAGAATGTTGTATGGAAAGTTCTGGTTGAGTATTTTTGACAACATAATGGCAAATGGTGCAACAAAATGCTAGTGCTCAGTAATTTCATGAAACATGATCATGTGTTTCAAAAGCAGTAGCTTGTAACTTTGATTTTGTTGTCTTTTGGAGTCATCGCATAGCATAGCACAGCTAAGCTGGCTTCTTAATGCTACATTCTCTGTTAGCCAAACTCCTTTGCATCTATCAGATGTGGTAAGTGATTACTTTTTCTCTAGATAATGTATATGCAGTGTGTACTGAAAAGTAACATTATGCAATAGTTTGGTAGCATCAGTTCTCTTACTCAGAACACCAATTGTCATCTTCAGCGCGCAAATATATGATCTATTCAACCACAATGTGGCCCTGAAGTCTCTCTCTCTGTGTGTGTGTGTGTGTGTGTGTGTGTGTGTGTGTGTGTGTGTATGTGTACAGATTTGTGTATTTAACACATTCTTCTTTTCCTTTTTACCAAACAGTCTTTTACTTGAACTATAAACTGTGTTTTCTCATCATTCTTATTTTCTTCTCTGAATTTGGGACCTCCATCTAAGCCGAGTACCTTCTCTTTTTCCAAATGTTTGTCATTTTCTCTGCTACCTGTAATTGTCTCATCAGACTTTTCTTGAGTATGCCTATTAAAACAACACCTCTCTTATAAAGCCCCAAACTTCTGAATTGCATTAAGTTCTCAGGCGTGGTGAAATCCAGAGCTGAACTCGCTTTTTCCTTATTGTCCTTATGGTGAGGAACATGACGGAAGCAGTTCAGTGCAATTTGCAGCAACACTGACCCCTTGTTCATGCTTTGGTTTTTGCTAACTAGAAAAAATGGCAATTTTTTTTGGTCTACGTTTGTGAAACGCATCACAGTCATTGATTCGACTGCTCTTGAATTTCCAGAGCGTCACCGTCTTTTCGCATTTAGCAGTGTGAAAGTTCTGAGAGTCGGTTTGTTTGTAAAACAAGGCAATTTAAGCAAGCAGCTGGCACCAGAGATCAGGCTTCCACACACACACACACACACACACACTCTTCCGCTTCCTCCATGACGCGGCAAGGATCGATGTCTAGACATACATCTGTTGGTGTGCGCCCCTACACTTCATGGAACGTCGCATTGAGAGGCAGCGAGTGGCTGCCTGCTCTGTTAACACAAACTCATTTAAAGAAGAGCGAGATCCTACAGAGGGGCGACGGATGACAAAATCAACAATCTGTTTGAAGTAACGCTCGAGACGCCTTCCGTCAAACGCTAGCCCACAAATGTTGGTACTTGGAAACCTATCTGATTATTACAAACATCATCCTCTGAATCAAACCCTGTGTCTACACCAATTATGCCATCCTTAAACTCTGAAAACTGATGTTATAGATGCCATCAGTGCATGAAGCCTTTGAAGGCAACAACTGTTCACTGCTTTTTTAATTGGAGGGGAACAATGTCAGAATACAGTGGGTCACTTTGCACGGATAATAGTGAGGGGTAGCAGGCTATACATTCACTTTAAAGACCCAATAGTGACTGTTCTCTACACTGGAACACTATTTTTATAATGACTGTTTCCTACATCAGACGATTAAAAACATTAGTATGCTATAATTGAGATAAAAATGGGACTCTAAACCCTGCTCTGTACATTGAAGCACTATCAAGAACATGGTTTTTCATCAATCCAGTACATTTATGAGACCAGTAAATAAACATGAGTGGTCTTCATCGTTTTGGACAGTATTGTGGGATTTCTGGGATATGAAAGTTACAATCTATTCATACGTGAACACACCACAGCACACAGTGTGAACAGCACAAAATACTTCCTCTGCATTTAACCCATTCACCAAGTG
>JBBIGB010000001.1:754097-765094 GCA_037577075.1 Alestopetersius hilgendorfi | reverse complement strand
GGGGTGTCTTAGTATGGAAGGTTTTGGGGGGGCTGCAGTATCTGTCACAGGGGTGCACACTGCTGTGGAGGGGGAAAAAGGAAGAAAAGCAACTTCACTCCTATTTTTTTTTAACAGCTTTTCAAAATTCACCACTCTTTATTTGTCACCAAAACTACTTTTGTGTCTGTGGAGACCCTGTAAAATCAGATTTAACTAACACTTATGTAAACTAAAATGAATTTGAATCAAAGGTTCATGCTTCTTTAAGGGTTAGAATTCTACATAATAAGGATTTTGATTAGATATTATAAGATTTATAATTACATGTGAATTATAACTTAGAAATCTGTAAGGATTGTAATTCTATAATAATTATAATTGTACTTTGTAAGAATTATAACTGTATATTAGGAATTATAATATAGTTTTGAACTCTTTTTAATCCTTATCAAATATTAAAACGGGTTATAACTATTTTATAATTCCTATTATAATTTTGCAAGGATTATGATTATAAATATTTGCTTATATGGGATATAAGTAAGCCTGGAAGAGTTATAATTCTCTCTTATAAGATTTTAAATTATAGGGTTATGATTCTGTATAATAAGGTTCTAATTCTGTATGATTAGTTATTTTATGTAGCTTATAGTTCTATACCACCATGAATACAATTCTATATTGTAAGAGTTGTAACTATATGGTAGCAATATTATGTATTATAATATTTGTAATTATATAACGGTTATAATTCTGAATAGTGAAGTAATAATGCTGTATGATGAGTTATTATTCTATAAGGCTTATTATTCTGTAAGTGCTATAATTATATAAGGGAAAACCAGTTCTACATTAACCCCCTTATGAACAAGAAATATTGTCATACTACAATAATCTGAGTTTAGAAAACCAATATAGTTTGTTCCACCAGCATTATAAATGGTGGTAGAGGAATGGGGTGAGAATAGCACCAGTAATTGTAAGACACTTAGAATATGTCTGTATTATTCTATGTGATTTTTGGAAGGACCTTGGTGTCTGTACTTTGACCTCCAGCGTGTTTGATAAAGCCCAGTATAGCTATAAGCTTTAATCACGTGCCGTCAAGAGGGATCGTTTCATGGTAAGGTTTTAAATGTTGCAGTAAACATTAACAAGACCTGGACAGGTTTGTCTCTTTTCTTCTCACAGGTCTTTTTGAAGTCATAAATCGATGGTTTTCTGAAAGTCAACAAGCAAAGCTGACAGTGTGGGCTGTTAAAAGGAGCTTTTTCTATTTTGACCCAAAGAAAAGTGCTTTAGAAAACTTTTTTTGGTCTATAAAGAACACGTCATGCACCCACAATGGACCTTTTGGTGTTTATTATTATTATTCTTTGTGGCTGAAGTCCAAAACGTTTGGTTGTGGAGGTTTTATTGTCCCTTTAGTGATACGTAGTAATAGGGTGCACTTGCAGGTTTACTGATGCTTGCAGGTTTACTGATGTGCAGCTCAAAAAAATGTTTGGCCTAATCTGATCTTCGTACTAAGTTTCCGGACAGTGTGCGGGGACTATCTGGAGTTGGCAAATATTGCAATATGTCTGCTGCTAGTTGTTTGTCTATTTCTGTGTTGTTCACTTTCTGTCTGTTTTACACTTTTTCTATACTTTAGGTACTGTGCCAAATACTATTTTACATCTGACATATTGCAAAGATTAAATAAATGAAATGGGAGCAAATGATTTACTGTGACAGGCTGCAAAGTACATAAAGATACAAGGTGTTCCAACCACTCAGCATTCAGCACCACCAGTACTCTAATCACCAGCCTGATCATCTGGAGTCATCCGCACCTGTTCTTTCACTGGTTCAGGCCAGTTAGATGTGCTTTGTAATGCCTGTATGATTCACACATAGATCACTGTATGGCTCAACAAACAAAAATAGTCTTCTGAAACTGCTCAAGTTCAGGCCCAGGACTGAAAATGAGAGAACTTCGAAAGTCCTTCAGGAAGCCTGGATAACTGTTCCTCAAGATTACATTAAAAATAAAAGAAAGTCTGGAACTTTGGAAGAAATGTATGCAGAAATGAGGGGGACTGAAGACGTTTGCACAGTGCTGTGAATATAATCCAGCGTTGTTGGATGATGTGTGTAGCACTGATAATTTCGTTATGCAAGTTAGGTCAAAAATCAACATCACACTTGTTTATGAGTGGGTGAGTGACCAGGTGGGAGTGTGGGGTGTTATGGGCTATTATTTTGTACAACTGTAAAAAAAAAAAAAAAAAAAGGGTATATAATTGAGGAAGGGGATCTTAATGTCAGTATGTGATGTAATATTTCATAGTTAGACTTGTTTTAAAGCCTGTGAATCCCAAGTTTTTTGGTTTGTGGTTGTTGCCCCCCTCCTTCCAACATTCACCTGAAGTCCTGTGTTGTTCTGGCCGCGTTTAGAGACAGAGAGGGAGTTTAGGAGGGGGGAGGGGCGGACTTTCTCTCTCTCTCTCTCTCTCTCTCGCTCGCTTTCTATGTCTCTCACCCTTTCTCGCCTAAGCCCAGCCCACTTCAGCGATAGACCAATCAGAAGCGCGGAAGGGACCTGATTCGACCAATTACACGCGAGCTGCCGTGGCGTCGGCTAGCAACAGAGCATGCGAACGCGCGTCAGCGAAGGGATGGGGGGGGAGGGGCCGTGCACGCGCTTTAGCACAGAAAGTTGGCTGAAAGTCTGAGGAACCAGAAGAGAAGTATATCACACGGTTTGTTTACGTTTAAACTCCTCAAAAATCACCCCAAAATCGACCAATATATGCGCATATACGCTAAACATCTGACCCGTCATCACCAGATAAATGCTGCTATCTTAAACGTTTATAATATTATTTATCATAAGCGTGCAAGGAAATAAAGGAGGTGGTAACTGTCATTAAATCGTGTAAACGTATTAACCTCTCTGAGGGAGGGATATAACTGTTTGCTTATTATTGTTATTATACACTGAAGCTGCCACCTCAAACGTTTATAATAATAAATAATAGAATGAAATGTACGTAAAAGGCTTTACAGAGGTGGTAACTGGTATCAAATTGTAAACTTGCTAAAGCTTAATATAATTTTTTTGCAAGTTTATCGGCCAATTTATGCATTAAATTTAAGATTAAGTAGTTATTCACTAAGCTGCATCAGCACTCAGATAGACTAAATATCTATATTATCATTACCTATTAACTATATGATTACCTCGCTTAGGATATATATATTATTTTTTTAGCTTTTATCATTATTGTTATTTAAACACTGAAGCTGCGTCAGCTGGCCGAGTGGTTCTAATATCCCCCTCTCTGAGATGATGGAACAGTCGTGTTGTCGTCGTCCCACCCCCCCCGTGTGTGGAGTGGTTCGCTCCGTTTCGCAGGGTGTGGAGTCGGAGTCGGTGCCGGAGCGGCGAGACAGCGCGGGCGACAACAACGGCATATCAGCCCAGGCCGTACGGGACACGTCCTTATCCACTCTTCAGCCAGCCGAGGAAGGACCTGCGGTTCTCCCGTAGCGCACGGAGAGCCGTGGGAGGTCTCTGGAACCGGGACGAGGCGGCGCGGCTCAGGATGACAGAAACGGAGGACTGAAGTTCACTTTTTTCCTGACCCGGGACCTGCAACCGAGAGGATCGGGACCTGGATTTGACAGAGGCAGCTTCAGCTTATAGCACCTGAAGTATCGCAGACCCCCTTTCGGAACCCGCCCCCGGAAGGAAGGACACGAATAAGCAGAAGACCCGTTAAAGAAAAGAGCATTTCTTGCTGCACTTCAGCACTTTGGCTGCGTAAACACCTGTGTTCGGATGCCCCTCTAACCCAGCAGTGTGGTGGTGGTCTTGTTGCTGTTGTTATTTTTTGTGCTTGTGGTTGTGATTTTTGAGCCCCTTTTGACCTAACAGGGCAATTGTGTCTCCTCCACCTCCTCCTTCTCACATCTGCTGACTTTGAGCTCGTTTGCAAGGAGGTGGGGGGTGGGAAAGTGTCCATCACAGAACCTCCACAACGGGAGAAAGGGTCAAAGAACTGGAGGACCGGAGTGGCTGCCCCCGTCGCACCTGTCTTGCTTACCACCCCGCTGTAGGAAAACGCAGACGGAACCCAAGAAGCCCCTGCTATTTTTGGAGCTAGTGATGGGGTAAATGGTGTTGGAACTGAAGACCCCCCAGCCCCCACCCTCAACCCACCAGCAAACCCGGGTTTAGCTCTGGCCCTCGCTGCCAGCTGCTGAGTTTTCTGGTCTGGAAACGCTTGATTACTCGTTCCCAACTGGGTTCTCCCTCGGGTTCCTTCTCCAGGACATTTTAGCCCCTTCAAGTGGATGGCATCTTCTTGGCATCGGAGGATGATGAGACTAGCTAGCATACAAACAAAGCAAACTTTAATAACCAAATAACTTCACCCCCCATATAAACAGAGAGATCTATATATATATGTAACAGAGTATATATGACAGATATATATTGCAGATTCGTAGTTTGAATATGTATAAGTCTATTTTTTATGCGTAAAGTGAGCATTGTTGCCTGAAACCCAATCCATTGCCTTAGATTTACAATAATAAAAGGGAATAGCAAGTACATTAGCGGAACAGCAGTGAGGGAAGTAACTTAAACGGTGCCTTTTTCGTTCATCAGTCTCGCAGGATCTTGCTAGCAGCCGAGAAATATTTTTGTGGTTGAGTTTAGATCATTATTGCATATATAAATATATACCATATATATAACCTGCCTACATGGCTCACACTTGAGTTTCATTGCCATTGGATGTACTGTGCTGTGCTGAAGGTTCTTGGCTGAAGCATGTGGAAAGGATTATGTTGTACTTGATTTCAACGACTTTTTCCAAAGTGATTTTTTGAACACCACCAACACCACCCCCCACCCTCCAAACAAACTCAATTAATGTAATTCTTTAAAGATCACGGCTCAACACTAAAGCATTTCCGATGGTGATCACTTCATCCGTGGAGGAGAAGCCACAGCCTTCTAACAGGATGGTCGCCAACCTGTCGACCGAAACGTGGATCGGCAGCCCGGATCAGAGTCGATACCTTCCGCAGTCTCACCTGCTCCGGAAGCCGTCAAGAAGTTAGTATGGCCTCTATCTCTCCATCTACATTGTCGTTTTTGCAGCTTAAACTTCCGAGCGAACGCGGTCTAGGCCGGTCTGGGTTTGTGCGTGATGGGCGTGACAAAAGTTGTCCCAACTTTGGGACACTTGTTTTGGGTAAACCTTTGGTTGACTTTTGGTAAACCTTTAGTAGATGTTTTGTAGATTTTGGTCAAATTTTAGTAGACCATTTGTAAGCTTTTACTAGACCTTGGGCACACCTTCGTTAGGTTTCGCTAGACATTTGATAAACCTTAGTTTGACCAGTGAGCTATTTAGAACCACCTCCTTCGCTGGGCCCCAAAGACACATTTTCGGCTTGACTTTTCGCGCTTATGTATGTTTGTTTGTTTCCATGTTCTAAAATCCGCCGAGTGACAGCCCTTCGGCGAGCAAGCCTTTAAAAAAATAAAAAATGCAGAGTAGTAATGACGCAACAATGCGTGAGTGGGGAATCCTGGTTAAGTCCCACTTGGGTCTTAAATCAGAGTTAGTGCCACGACTCTTTACAACTTTAAACATGGAACCTTTTGGTATTTTAAACTTTCGTATAAAAAAAGTAGTATTTTTGCATGCTTTGGAGTTGTGTGAAGGCGCCTGAGGAGGTTATAACTGAATAAACCAATTTCTAAAAAGTAAATTAGCATTCCAGCTTTTAGTGGTGGGCGGGGGTTGGTTGGGTCACGCTATCCTGGATGTGGATTGGCCAGTTAGGGTTGGGGTGGGGTTTGGGGCCGGGCGTTATTGGTTGGATAAAACTATGCCGGATGTGGATTGGCCTGTTCTTTCACACACTTTAGAGACCTCCACACACTCTGGTTCCTTTTCCCACCATTGTTTTAACTTGTTCAGACAATCATGTGAACCTTTATGCGTTGCTGCAGAGGCGCGCTGAGATTGTTTGTGCGGATTCAGTGTGTTTTGATGTGTGTGTGTGTGTGTGTGTGGATGCGCACTGCGCTGCACTGTGAGCTCACACTGATGATCACTCTGTTGCTGGGAATGCTGGAGCAGAACACTGAGCTCCAGAACTGAGCGTTTTGGATGAAAATGAAGCCAACTGTGAAACCTGACAGCCAGGTGAGGCTGGAAACGTGATCGACTGCTTTAAAGGAACAGTTAGACCAAAAAAGGCTGCCAGTGTCTGGGAATTAGTTACTAATTAGCATAAATGTATTTGCATAATGCAGTGGTCACCAGCCTTCCTTCTCTTCCTTCTGTTGGAGATCCACTAACCTGCATTTAAACCTCACCCCCTTACTTAACACTCCAGTCAAGCACTTCTGAAGGAGTTCATTAGCCAGAGCAGGTGCTGCAATGCTTCTCAGGATGGTGGATCTCCCGGACCAGGGTTGGTCACCACAGGCAGAGTTGCTTATTGATGATATTTGACCTTGACTGGGTGTTCTTGACTGAACTTTTTCTTCAAACTGTAGTTTCTGTTTTGACTGGTTGGTGTACTGTTTGTATTGCTGACCAGTATTTGATATATATTGTCCTATGTTTATGTTCAATAACAGAACAAAACAGACACAAAATAAAGACTAAATCTCTATTTGAAGTCATAAATTCCTTAGTTGGGATTCGATGATCCAAGTGTAAAGGTCCAGAAGTTCAGTAAGTTGCTAATCAGTCATTGTGAGGCAGACCTGTGTCTGATTGATACTCTCTTTTCCCCTTTATTATTTGCTGTTCATCGGGTCATCTCCTTCTTGCTTGTGGAATTAACAGACTCGATTACCCATCAGGCGTTAAGCTGGGTAATGTCGTTAAGATATAATTGCTTAATTGGCCAGTTACTCAAAAGTTTCCAAACATGAGATTTGCAGAGCAGCAGAATCAATGCAGAACTTTATTGTTGTATCTTTCTTTCTTTCTCTCTTTCTGGCTAAAGCTTCAGAGATCAGGACGACAGGCAGGTTGTGGGTTTCTGTTCCAAAAATGGTCATTACTCAACCCCCTACACTCTTGTATGAACCTTGTGTGAAATGACACTGACAGCACCTTTGGGAACATTAAAAGAGGAGATCTTTTTAGAAAAGAAGATAAAGAGAAATGCCACCTATTTAAATAGGGGATTCCACTATTCTCAGAATAAAATGAGAGCTGCACGATATGGACAAATATTAATATTGCGATTTTGATGTCTTTCAATATATTAAAGGACCCATATCATCCCCATTTTGAAATTAGGGCTTAATAACAGTCCATTCTTTTTACATCACAGTTTTTGTGATTTTACAAAACCAACACATTTAAATGTATCTCATTATTCCATTTACAACAGTTTAGCCCTACCAATTCACGCAGTTACATTTACCAGACACTTTTATCCAAAGCGACTTCCATTCCCTAACTACAGGGGACAGTCTCCCTGGAGCAACTTGGGGTTAAGCGTCTTGCACAAGTGTTGTGCTGAAGGTTGGATACGAACCCATTAGGCCACCGATTCACCAACACCTTTAATGGTTAAAAGTTAGACTTGTATTTACATGAAGACCTTGATTCATCAGAACCTTGATTCATCGATTGATCACCCTGTCAGAGACAAAGTGATTGGTTAGAGGATCATTTGCATATTTCAGCCTTCTGTGATATCAGAGACCAATATTGTGATAACGGTTAACAGATATTAAATATTATGTAAAGACTGTAGAAATGGCTCGAAAAGAGATTTTATGATTAAATATAGCTTGTTGATCTCTGTGAGTTTGGAACTGTGGTTTAGAGAAGTGAACACTCCATCCATTTGAACTTCTCTGCTGTAAATAATTTTGGACTGAACATGTAGACTCATTAATCCACAGCCGGCAATCAGTTCTTCTTTCCTCCTGGACCAACTGCTTGCTGTCCTACTTTTTATACAGTGTGGAATACAGTCAGGACCATTTGCTTTAACGGGAATTGGATTCTAAAGTGGTCCGTTTACAGTAGAGCTACTCAATATATCATCTGTTAATCGTTATCAGTATTGTCTTTTAATACTCTGTCTCTGCAATACTGATATCACCAAAGGCTGCAATATGCAAATGAGCCTTTTACCAATTATTGTGTGTCTGCAGCCAGAATAAGGAGGTATATTTTAATGTGTCGGTTTTGTGACTCCACTAAAACTATGATTTGAAACTGGTCATTTTTGTAGCTCATTTTCCATGGGTTGTATGGATGAGAGGAGTAAATGCAACATATTTGCATGTTTTAGCCCTTTTTAATACTCGAAAGTAATTATTTGTGCCCTTTAATATCACATCCTCGAAATGTTGCACCTGCAGTTGACCTTGAAACTTTGTGAACGTCATTGTGTACCAACCAATAGAAATGGCCCAGAATAATTTCAGATGTCTTTCCTGCATATAACATTATTGTTTGGAAAGAACAAAGCCATGACATAGAGATTTTTTTAGTTTTTGATTTGTGCGGTCAGATGGTTTAGAGCCGTTTTTTCCTTTCATGTTATGAATTTATCTCTATTTCGAGTCCTGTTGACCTTCTAAAACATTCATACTCACTGATGCGTGGGTGGTTCGAAGTGAAATCCATAAATGGTCAGTTCAGGTGCACGAAGTATAAAAATCCACCCCTGGATTTTGTTCCTACCACTGGGATCCCTCAGCTGCTTGTTCAGGCAAAATAGGAAGCCCTGTGGTTTGAGTGAAATCCTGGGGTGGATTTCTTTGGTTTAAACAAACCATTAATTGAGACCATCACTAAAATGTGATAGAGCTAATAATGTAGTACTAATAATCTAGAACGAATGCTTAAGCCCTTCAGAGGATTCAGGAATCGAACCACAGCGACTTCTGCTCATCACTTATTGTGTTTGGTTATTTATATCCATGTTTCCAACTGACTTCTATCCTGTTGGCTATTCCTGTCGTGCAGCCGTTGCGCTCTGTGCGTGCCGGAGATTCAGAGGTATGACTAACTGTCTTAAAGATAGACACTGCCACCGTCGCTGCAGTGAGTGACCAGTGAGACCCACCAATGCTCAGAGAGCACCCATCCACAGGCTCTGCGGTGTCAGGTTCCACTTTTATTGTGAAGTGAAGTCTTAAACATGATCCCCGTCACCATGCCAGCCAAATTGAGGGGGTGTTCAGAGAAACCGAGTCCTTTCACATATGCACACACGTCTTCCGGGGCCGTAAGTACATCACACCCTAATATAATAGTTCTGGCATCCAGCAAACAAGGCATCTCAAAATAAACTCAGCAACAGAGACCATTTTGCTGGGTCACAGGTTGACGTGCTCAGTTTGGGTCTGAGTGCCTGGTCTAGTGTGCCGGCCGCTGGTGCTGGTATCGGGCTGGTCTAGTTCGGACCGCAGGGTTCACTTCTGCGTTGAGGTGGTATTTTAGACCTGATGTACTCCGATGATACAAAAATTCCTTATTGCATGAATTGCAGTGAACAATGCTCCTATGAACCGTTCTGTCTGTCCAACTTTCCACTCATGGGGCCGAGCAGCACATTCTCATCTCCTTGATTTTACAGAGCACCTGTGGCTAGATCGTGGCCGGGTGCACATAGTCACGTAATGCGACTAGTCATCGTTAATTTTTTTGTGATTAATTGGTCGACAACCACACACGCACACAGTAAACAACCCAGATTGGAAAGAGGTTTGTTAAGACCAACGTCACTGTAATGGTTGATAAAGTTATGTTGTACGTTGTTAGCAGGGGGGTTTGTTGGGTGTGAGGGGTGTGTTGGGTATTTGTGGGGGGGGATCTGGAGCCCAGCTGTGCGGGTGGTGTGTAGAGCAGAGGCTGAAAAGAGAGCAGGTCCAGGAGAAACCTGACCTGACTGTGTGGAGTGTGGAGTTTGGACCGTCAGTGTGTGTAACTGAACTTTCTCCCCCCACTGCCTTTGATGTGCAGCTCTTAAGTCTGAAGTCTGAAGGTGAAGAATCATTCTGGACGATGCTGGACACTAGTCTGGCTAGAGCACAGACGGAAGTTCTGTTATAAATCTGTGTGGAACCCAGTGGGTTGGAAGTTGGGA
Source organism: Alestopetersius hilgendorfi (assembly GCA_037577075.1). NCBI lineage: Eukaryota > Metazoa > Chordata > Actinopteri > Characiformes > Alestidae > Alestopetersius > Alestopetersius hilgendorfi. Next base: position 754,975 of record JBBIGB010000001.1, on the reverse strand, counting down.
GATATTTCTGGCTCCTTAGAGCATAAATGAGAGAATTAAGAACATCAGAGTGTTAATCTGTTGCAGATCAGGGGCACAGTTAACAATATTTACAGTTTTCTTCAGTGATTCTGAAAAGCTCAGTGACTCTGAGACCTGATCAATGCAGTGATTATTGATCAGTCATCTTTTAGTTATAGGCGTCGGTGTAACTGTTTTTCTTGTCTTTGATCAGAATGTTTTGAATGTGATTGGTCAGCATACAGTTAAAACGCTGTCAATGGTTAAAGGGTTAATTTACATATTGCAGTGTTTGGCGATTTCATAACTGACCAAGGTAAATCCTGATAGCGATTACGGACACTGTGGTGAAACCATGGGTGTGTTGAGAGGGTCGGGGGAGTTGGGCTGTGTTTGATCACTCCCTGTGATTGGTTGCTTTTACCCGGAAAGCTTGGAGAGAAATAGAAAATGTTATTGTTTTTCAGGGAACAAAAAACCAAACCCTGCTGAGCATCCCTGAGACACACACACACAATGAGTTCTAACATACGTAGTATCGGATTCAACAAAACACTGTAAACATTTAGCAAGTCTTGCTTGCTCTGTTTAATGTGTTTTCTCTCTTTTGAGTGTGATGGTAGCAGTTTACAGATTTTTAGGTCAGGGTCCAGTTTGATTTGATATTTAAATGTAGTAAAGTAGTAGTAGTAATAATTGTAATAAAAACAATACGTCTTTTTGACCCCTCCATACTAACCCCCTATACACTGACCCTCTCACAGATCCCCCACACCAACCTCCTACACACAGATCCCCCACACCAACCTCCTACACGCAGATCCCCCACACCAACCCCCTACACGCAGATCCCCCACACCAACCCCCTACACGCAGAT
>JBBIGB010000001.1:734473-745887 GCA_037577075.1 Alestopetersius hilgendorfi | reverse complement strand
TCTCTCTCTCTTTCTCTCTCTCTCTCTGTCTCTCTCTCTCTCTGTCTCTCTCTCTCTCTCTCTCTCTCTCTCTCTCTGTCTCCCTCTCTCTGTTAGGTGGAAGCAGCTCAGGATGCAAGCCCCCCACCTCCTCTTCCCTCTGCCAGCCTGCTCCCGGCTACTCCCCCGCTGAGCTCACCATGACCAGCCAGCACACACACCCCCCCTTCAGCAACATCCAGTCCATGGCTGACCAGCAGCAGGTACACACTCTCTCAGCCCCTCACACACACACAGTTCTCACATAGACACTTCAGTTTCTGTCATTTGGACATTTGGAAACTTTGGTGTCATATTAGTATTAATTATTATTATAATTGCTTTATTAAGATGCCGCTAAAAGACTAAAAAGACTAAATTGTTAAAAGTACAAAAGTTGTTGACAAATCAGTGTATGACTGGGCGGGGCTAAACTGCTGTAGACAGAATACAATGATAAAATGTGGCTTGGTGACATCCCAAAACTATCATTTGAAAATGGGCTGTCTATGTATTGTATTTGTATGTTTGCAATTTTACTCTGCTACATTTACAGACTTTGAGGCGTTTTCTTTGCAGAAAAGTAATATGAGCATTTAATATACTGAAAGGCATTTTTGTAGCAGTAGAATTGCCATACTGATCCTTTGTCCATATTAGCCCAACTAAATACCTGAGATGATTATCCCAGATCTGATCATCTGGTTCTGCCAAATGGTCAGCGCTTACTTAGTCACAGTCATGCAGCCTTTGAGCTTTTTAAGCCAAACAGCAAGACTGAACTGTACAGTATATCAGCTCACCTCTCATTTTAATTACTGTAGAACCGTTAAATAACCTCAGCTATAGGGAACCTTGAATCTACCTCGATGGACCCGCGCCATGTTTTCTTTGCTGATCAACTGATCATCCTTTTCCTCCCAGTTGTGTGATGTCATAAGCCAATTCCACCCCCAGCCAAGCCTTACCTGTGAACTTTGCCCACTCAGGTGCTGTCTGATATGACGATTCTGCAGAGGAGGATCCCCCCGAGCTTCAGAGACCCCGCCAGCGCCCCACTCAGAAAACTCTCCGTAGACCTCATCAAGACTTACAAGCACATCAATGAGGTCAGTTCATACGCGCATATAAACACGCACACAAAATGTAAATCTTCAGAAAGTCCTGAAAAATCTTCGCACACAAACCATCCTTGCAGTGTAAAACAATGAGTTGCTCGGTTTGAGAACTTTGTGATAGATGGATATAGAAAGACAGACAGACAGATGCACTGTATAAATGGACAGACAGACATGTGCTGTTGGAATGATTTGATGGATCAATGAATAGGTATATAAATAGATAGACAAACAGATAAATGTTTCATATTCATAGATAGATAGTTAGGCAGACAGATAGATGGATGGATAGATAGATAGACAGACAGGTGTACTGTATGAATTAATAGATAGACAGAGGAATGGGTAGATGCATTCTTTTGGTCCATTCACCTTGTGTAAATGAATAATAAATAAAATAAAATCAGCGAATTATTGATTTGCAGGGTTTTCTGATGACATCATCGGTCCGTAAACCTCACATCGCTTTACTTTGGTGTCTTTGTAAAACAAGATCAAATAGAGCTAAATTTGTATTAGAACAAATCTGACCGTGCTTTTCGTTTTCCCTCTTCCCTGGTCATCTCTTCATCCCCCTTCTCTGTTCCCATCCCCATCCCCTGTCCTCCTTCCTTGTCCCTGTCCCTTTTTCCTATCCCCTGTCGTCCTTTCGTGTCCTTATCCCTGCCCCTATTTCCCCATCCCCTGTCCCCCTTCTCATCCTCGTCCCTTGTATTCTGTCCTCCTTCCTATTCCCATCATCTCCATCTCTGACACCCTGTTCCCACCCCCCGTCCGCCTCTGTAGGTGTACTACACGAAGAAAAAACGGCGGGCGCAGCAGGTGCCCCCGGAGGACTCCAGCACTAAGAAGGAGCGCAAGGTTTACAACGACGGCTACGACGATGACAACTACGACTACATTGTGAAGAACGGGGAGAAGTGGCTGGACCGCTACGAGATCGACTCACTCATCGGCAAGGGCTCCTTCGGACAGGTGAGCAGCTCGCGTCCCGGGACTAACTCATCTGGTACAGGAGCCGCATTAGAACTGTTTTTTTCAGCCTGGCTTGAGGTATTTATGGCCAGGCATGTTCTGGAGAAAACATGTTGGTCCTGGATTGTCATGTCAAGTTTTCTTTTCTGTAGCCCATTATCGTACACAAAGGTCACTCAATGTAATAAATCATAAAACATAAAACCAGTAGAAAGTAAAAGAAAATATAAGAACTAAAAATATACATAAAAAACGGAAGATTAACAGTATTTATATTTAAAAGGCAGAGGAGAATAGTCTTTACCAACTTTTTAAAGCTACAGTTGGTGCTGATCTGATATTGATCACTTTGAAAACTACTAAACTGGAGGTAAAGTTTATTTTTTACCAGGTTATGGACTCTCACACCACACATCTGCTTAACTGGGGTTCTGGGGAGACTTTTCATCCCATACATCTATGGACCAACTACAGGCAATTTCTTAAACTGGTCAACCATGGAAAGAACTTTTGTGCTAGAAAGCACAATGGCAAGAACCACAGAAATAACTTGCATTAGAAGAATCATGGAAGGAACTGTCGCATTGGAAAGCACCATGGAGGAGCCAGGCTAGCACTTACACTACTAATCTAATAGTGGGGAAACTATCAGAGTTGATTAACTCCAGCTATGCTCCAACACTGGAACATTTTAATATTCACAACACAACGTTCTCCTATCTACATGTCAAACATAAGATGGTTTGATGGGCAAGAAATAGTATATTTGGCCCAGCAAGGTGATTCAAAGCAAAACATGAAGACTTTTGCACAGTACTATGGATATTAAGGCTACGTGGTAAAGCTGAGGCTACTTGTCCTGAAATGTCCCGTTGTTCCTCTGCAGGTGGTGAAAGCCTACGACCACCACGAGCAGGAGTGGGTGGCCATCAAAATCATCAAAAACAAGAAAGCCTTCCTGAACCAGGCCCAGATCGAACTGAGGCTTCTAGAACTCATGAACAAACACGACACAGAGATGAAGTACTATATTGGTAAGTAAATGGGACGTTCAGGCTGGGGAACCTCAGGGCTCGTTAGAGTGAATCAGAAAACTATTAATTCTGTAGGAATTTGTTTATACACAGATACTGCACAGATACACAGAGAGAGAAAATTCAAATAAAAGTAATAAAAAAATCCCAGAAATACTCGGAAAATGCTTAGTACTAAATATATATCTATAATTTTATTGCACGTGATAGCGATATAAGTAGTGGGACGGTCATATCAGGCCTCCATTTTAAAACACATGACCAAACACAGCTGACACAATTAAGAACACTCTCAAATCAGATATTTAATAGCTGCATGAACTATAGTGATGAATAGGTATTATTAAATTATAAGAGCAGGGAATGGACATCTGGACCTACTAGCAGAAGGGTTAATCGATTATATTTGAAGGGCAATAGTTTATATTTGTATGTTTGTGCTGTTTATATGTGCCTATGAACTTTGCAAGGCACAGTTTAACCGAAATCACTGTATTCCGTTTCATTTATGACCTTACTATTCAAATTTTGAATTGGCACATCCTGTGCTGATTTTCCAAGAGAGAAATGCCCTCTTCAGCAGGGGGTTCTGGAGGGTCCTCTGTCCAGCACAGTGTGATGATCTACCTGGTTCAGCTCACTTGTTCATCTCCAGGTTTAGTGAGTATTTGAGGAGGACTGTGCTGGACACCTACTCTCCAGAACCGGATCTGGAAACCCTTCTTCGCAGACACTCTTTTTTCACTTTGGTGCACAGCTTTCATTTATACATGAAATATAAAATGCTCCAACTTTTGCACAGTTAAACAAGAGTTGTATATTAATAATCTTTTTTCACCACTCTTGACTTCACTCTCCTCTTTTCATTTCTTGCCTTCTCACTCCTTCTCTGTCTCTTCCACCCCCACATTGCTTTCTTTATATCGCTGTCTCTCATCCCTCTCTCATTCTCTCTCCATTTCTTTTTCCTCTCTCTCTCTCTCTCTATCTCTCTCCATTTCTTTTTCCGCTCTCTCTCTCTCTCTCTCTCTCAGTTCACCTAAAAAGGCACTTCATGTTCCGGAATCATCTCTGCCTGGTGTTTGAGCTGCTCTCCTATAACCTGTATGATCTCCTTCGCAACACCAACTTCCGGGGTGTCTCTCTGAACCTGACACGGAAGTTTGCGCAGCAACTCTGCACGGCGCTGCTCTTCCTCGCCACACCGGAGCTCAGCATCATCCACTGTGACCTCAAACCCGAGAACATACTGCTGTGCAACCCCAAACGCAGCGCCATCAAGATCGTAGACTTCGGCAGCTCCTGTCAGCTCGGCCAGAGGGTGAGTAACTCCCCCCCCCCAGTATAACTGTCCTCACTCTTTCTAGGTGGGTAGGGTAGTCCTTCCTCTCTCCATTACATAGTATAAGTATCTCTAGGTCAGTAGAGTGGTCCTCTCCCTCCCAATTCACTCAGTATAACTGTCCTCCTTCTCTGGGTGGGGTAAGGCAGCTCAGATTGTGTGGCTTGTGATTTCATGATTTTGGGGGCCCTGACCAAGTGTGTGGAGGAAGCAGGTCATTAGCAGCAGTATCACAGCATTTTGGAGCTCCACACCCTTTTTCTTATGATTCTGATCATCCATGGACACTACTGTGTGTGTGTGTGTGTGAGAGAGAGAGAGAGAGAGGGAGAGGAGGCAGAGCTGTAATAGGCTTCAAAGGGCAGAAAGGGCTTTCCCTGGTGCAGCACACAATCGTGATCAGCGCATTGTCAAGGACTCTCCCTGAGAAAATGGGTTTGGGTGAAGTGCCTGCGAACGGATTCCCAACGGCGCTGCTGCACCCTCTCCTTCTCACACCCAGTTTCTGCTACCACCCAGAGGCTGAAAAGTGTCACTACATGCAGCCTGTGCATAAAGCATCATCTATGAGGAGTCTTAACGTTTGTCTAGCGTTTACGGTTTGTGAGGTGTTTGTGTACGTGTGTGTGTTTGTATATATTTGAGCCCCCCTCATTTTTATAATTTAATTTTAATCACATTGTTAAAAATAAAAAATGAAAATCTTCAAAAGTCCTTCAGTCAAGACTACATTAAAAATACAAGAAAGGATCTTTCCCAGCAAAATATGAAGACATTAGTCGCAGAAGACTCTTGCACATTATTGTACTGATATAGTTATTTGGCCTGGTTGAGAGATCACCAGGCACTTTTGTTAGTTCTGTTTGTTAAGAGCTTTTGTTAAATGTAACACTGAAAACTGTGCATTGGTATAAAGCATGTGTGTCTGTTTCAGATTTACCAGTACATCCAGAGTCGTTTCTACCGCTCCCCTGAGGTTTTGTTGGGGATGCCCTACGATCTGGCCATAGACATGTGGTCCCTGGGCTGCATCCTGGTGGAGATGCACACGGGCGAGCCCCTGTTCAGTGGCTCCAACGAGGTGCGTCCAGAGAAATAAAAAAGCCCAAATACAGTCATATATTATCATACAAAATATAGCCAGCATCATAATAGTGCATTCTTAAGCCATTGCAGGGATACAGCCTAATCCTGTACAGCATGTGTGTCAAACGGGACTCTGTTCAGGCTACAGCTCTGCAGAAATGAGCATTTTCCTGCTCAGATCAACGCATGAAGGTCTTGCCAATTAACAGAGGAGTTCATTCAGGACTGATTCTGATTCTAAAGTAGCCAGTAGCATACCATTGCTGTCTAAAAATGCATGTATCTTTTTTTGTTGTTGTTCATTTGTACACAGCAAGAGGAAATAATGCAGATTTATTATTGAAATAAAAAATTGACATTGATTTATATTAAAAGTTAATGATGGTTTCTCCTGCAAAGTGGCTATTTTGGACATACATTTTCTTTTTTGATTGAGATTATAACAAGTACAGTATATAACATTCTGACATCTGCTAAAAATAGTAGTGTATATATAACATACTAATATCCTACAGCGTAAAAGTGTATAATAACACGTTAACAGGCAATAGCATACCAGAATACATGATATATTAACATTCTAAAGCATAATAGTATGTATAACATGCTAACATCCTTTAGCATAATAAGCTACATGATATACATCCTGTGGTATGACCATGTATATAACAAGCATGTAGAGTGAGATCAGGCATGTTCCCCATCGCTGATTTTCTGTTTTCTTCTCTCAGGTGGATCAGATGAATAAAATCGTGGAGGTTCTCGGGGTTCCCCCCAACCACATGCTGGACCAGGCCCCCAAAGCACGCAAATACTTTGATAAGCTCTCTGACGGCCTGTGGACCGTCAAAAAGAACAAGGATATAAAGAAGGTACTATATCCTTCAGCCTCTGTGAGTAAAACTCTGCTTCTAATTAACCCCACCCCTCCTGACCCCACCCCATATCTCCATAACTCCTGCCCATCTCCACCAGACCTCGTCTCATCTTCACACCCAGCACTGCAGAATCACCGGCAATACCTTTCTGCTGCAGCTGCAAGGCCAAAGAGGACTAACTTTTAAGAACTCAAATATTATTTTTCTCTGTACGCTGATTAGGTAAATTTGTTTGAGGATGGTCACTGTACTGATTGCTCCACATCACCTTCCAATCAGCATTCACCATGTCTCAGACTTGCTCAAAGGTACCTCAGAGGTGCCACTGGCAGCCCTGGGATTCAAACCTTCTGACCACAGGGCAGACTCCCTAACCACTGGGACACCAACTGCCCCACACACTTTAGTCACAGCATAAAAGCAGCTAAACCGCACACTCTTTGACCTGCTCTTCACCTGCCTTTCCTGTCCGTATTCCTCTCTCACCTGCATGACCTCTAACTACCTCTTAACCATTTTCACTGTATTAACAATTACTGTAATGAATATACAGTAAACCGCCGACAATAAAGTAAATGACGGTCTCTGATTGGCTTATTTCAGACCTCCTGCCACTGAGTGCAGCGGTATAGCTGAGCTTGTTAATATTTGTTACAAATTATTATGAAAAATATAATAGTAAATTATATTTTTCTTAATAATTTAGCATTAAAATGCCCCCAAAAATGTATATTTCCATGAAAAAGCCAAAAAAATTAAATATCTGCTGTTTCCGGAAACAATTAGTTCAAAAAAAAATCTGCTGATGACTGAAGCCGCGAACTCAGAACCACGACTTTGTGGTGGTTTACTGTATTACTATGCTAACTTAACACCTCTTTATGTCTTTAATCAATTAATATTTCTTAGTCTGTGTAATGTCTGATCTGTTGAACTGTGTTAAAGGTTGTTTTTTGGGTCTGATCAGTAATGGCTGGTTTTAAACATCACCCCCTGCAGGAATATAAGGCTCCAGCGACGAGGAGGCTGCATGAGATCCTGGGGGTGGAGACTGGGGGTCCTGGAGGGAGGCGGGCTGGTGAGCAGGGCCACGCCCCCTGCGACTACCTGAAATTTAAGGACCTGATCCTGCGCATGCTGGACTATGACCCGAAGACTCGCATCACACCGTTCTATGCCCTGCAGCACAACTTCTTCAAAAAGACGACGGACGAGGGCACCAACACCAGCAGCTCCACCTCCACGAGCCCAGCCATGGACCACAGCCACTCCACCTCCACCACCAGCTCTGTCTCCAGCTCCGGTACATACACACACACACACAAACAACCATACTCATACACTATCTGCTATTCATTAGGGTTATCTAGTTATAATGTTATCAGCTGTATTCGCATGTTACAGTTGGTGGCCTAGTGGTTAGGGAGTTGCCCCTGCGATCAGAAGCTCGTGGGTTTGAGTCCCAGGACTGCTAGTGGCACCTTTTGGAAGTACCTTTGAGTTAAGGTACCGTCCTCTCACACACACACAGTGTTCCTGGCTGCCCGCTGCCTCACTTGGTGAATTGGTTTAATCCAGAGAAGAGTTTTTGTGCTGTTCACACTGTGTGCTGTGGTGTGTTCATATATAACAAATGGGCACTTTACACTTAGACTTGTTTACTAAAAATACACTCAGAATTGTTTATTTTATCAATATTTTATCAATCTTAGAATATGAAGTAAATCGATAAGTGGTAAAAACCTGTGAGGTGTAAAAACTTTTGACAGGTACGGGGTATGTTACATAAACGTGACAGTTGTTTCCACAGTGGTTCCTAAACTGGTCCTGGGGAACCCCCTACACATTTTAGTGTTTACACACCCAATTCGGCTCAGAAAGAGATGGATAATTGACTAATTGGACTAGGTGTCTAGGGAGTGATTAGAACACTAAAAGTGCAGGTTCTCCAGGACCAATGTGGGAAAAGCTGCTTTATAACGGTCCACTGTAATATATAGAGGTGTAATTTTACTGAACCACAGTAGGTTTTATATCAATTTTAGTAGATTGGACCTTTCAGTGCACAGTGTGTTTGTGTCTTACCTAAACATTCTTTTCTCTCCAACCCAGGTGGATCTAGCGGTTCTTCCAATGACAACCGAAATTACCGGTACAGCAACCGGTACTACAACAGTGCCGTCACTCACACGGACTATGAGATGCAGAGCCCACAGGTACCATTCAGATTATCACTCTATCCTGATTATTCGTCTGTGGACCTGTGTAAGTATAGCAGTGTAAAGTTATTGCATTTCTCACTTCTCTCTATTCTCTTTTCTTCTCTCCTCTTATTCTCTCTTATTTCTTCCTTTTCTCCTCTTCTCTCTTCTCACTTCTCTCTTCTCTTTCTTCCTCTCCCTCACTCTCCTCTCATTTCGTCTCATCTTCTCTTCTTTCCTCCTTTTCTTTCTTTCTCGTTCTCGTTCTCCTTCTCTTCCAGGCACCCTCCCAGCAGCAGCTGCGGATCTGGCCAGGCAGTGAGGGGGGTTTAGGGCAGCTGTCGAACAGCGGCAGTGACTCCTCTTACCCACAGCTCCTCCTGCACAAGCCGGCTGCCTCGCAGCACTCCCGCCACTTCCTCGGCAATGTAGGGGGCATGATGGAACCTCCTCACCACCCCCACCCAGTGTACGGCGGTGGGGGCCACCACGGCAACGGCCGTCAGCTCCGGCAGCAGCAGCAGCCGCAGAGCCAGGCGCAGGGTCAGACTCCCCAGGGCCCACAGGGTCAGGCGCTGATGCCCATATCATCGCCGCAAATGCAGGACAGCATCGAGCTGAGCCTCACACACCACCACCACTTGGCCCAGTCTTCCATCGTGCAGCCCCCGCCATCGAGTTTGGACTCCAGCCAGTACGGATCCTCCAACATCCACCTGGGCCTCTCTGCCTTTCGGACTAGAACGGCCCTGGCTCCGCCCCCCCAGCCTCCCACCGCCTCCTCGCAGCAACAGCTGGCCCCAGCCCCGGCCCCCCAGGACAGCATGGTGCCTGCCTCCGGCCTGGGCTACATCCCCCCCTGTTACCCAGGCAACAACAATAACAACCCGCCGCCCCAGGGCAGTGGGATGCTCACCGGCGCCCCGTCCAGGGGAGGGGGCGCAGGGGCAGTGCGGCCGGATTCAGAAGAGTCCATCATGATGGGCGTGTGCGGAAGTGGGGGGGGCGGCCAGAGCGCAGCCAACTCTTGATAAATCTTGAACAAATTCCAAAAGCCATACAAAAAAAAAGAATTTTAACGAGAAACATAAATGATTAAAAACAAACAACAAACGCCGCATACACACATACATGTAGTACACATGAAAAAAACACACACAGAAAAACTTGTGAAATATCAAAGGATTTTTTTTTTGTTGTTTTTCTTTTGTTCTGTTTTGCATGGGGTCGAGGGGCAGGAGAGGGAAGATTTTATCTTTTCTTTTTTTCTTTTTTTTGGAAAGAAAAGAGCAGAGGTCGAGTCGGCCAGGGCAGGATGTTTTAATCGTTATTATTATATTATTGGATTTTATGTGATTTAAGAATAGGTTTGCAGCGAGGTTTTTTTTTGTTTGTTTTTGTTTTGTTTTGTTTTGTTTTTCGCCATTTTGGTGGCGGCGCTCCGGGTGAGCTGGGAGCGGAGCGGTGAGTGAGTTAGAGGGAGAGAAGACCCTGTGAGCTTTTTTTTGTTGTACATTTGTTGTACATTTTTAATTTATTAAGAATCACTACAAAAGAAGGGGAGAGAGAGAGAGGTAGGACGATGGAGAGGAGTTCTAACGAGGTGGGTGTTTTTTGTTTTGTTTGTTTTTTTTGCTGGGTTTATTTATTGGATGTGTTTATTTTATTTATACAGGTTTGTTTTTATTTTGGAGGGAGAGACAACACTCACGCATATACACAAAAACAAACAAACAAGCAGACAAATGGGATTGAGTTGTTTTTCTTTTGACTTTCTCACCCCGTGACTTACGCAAACACTTTTGTTACTGTTTGACCTTTTTTTTTTTTCTTTCTTTCTTTTTTTTTTTATGTTTCCAGTCTTTTTCTCGCTTGACACACTGGCTTATATATTCTCAAACTATGAAACAAATCTTACGAATAAAATAAAGCAAATGACAAAAAACCGTAGTCACACCGCGGTGAGAGAAACCACGCCAGGAGGAGGAGGCCCAACCACTTTGCCCAGGCGAGGCGAGCCACTCCGAAAGCGAAGAGGGGGGACCTTTAGCTAATCTTTACAGAAAAAAAGGAAGGAGGAAGTGAAAAAAAACAACAAAACACTCGGCCAGAAGGAAAAACCAAAATGCTTCCCTGATGTTTGTTTTTCGGAAAAAAAAAAAAGTCTGCCTTCTTCATCTTCTCTACTACACTTTCTCTCCTCTCTTCTCAGTTTTGTTTATTCTCTCTCTTTCTCTCTATTTCTTACTCACTTTTGTTTTTGACAGAAAACAGTGAAAACATTTGTATTAACTCTTTATATGCTAAGCCAAATCCCTCTATCTCTCTTCCTCTTTTGCTCTTTCTCGTTTTTTCCTCTTCTTCTCTTTCCATTTTTATCTCTTCTCATTTTCTCTCTTCCCTTTTTTCTCTCTTGTCTTTCTCTTCTGTCTTTTGGCTTTTTTCACTCTCTCCTTTTTCTTTCATTTTCCCTCTGTCCTTTTTCTCTCTTTCTCCATTTTCTCTGTCTTTGCTCTGCTGCTCTTTCACACACTTGCTTTTTCGATCTGCCTGTAGCTTATCACAAGTCCCTTTTTTTTCTTCTTTTCTTTTCTTCCTGGCCCCATATTTGTGTTGGACGGAAGAGGAGATGGGCGAGAAAAGCAGGAGGGAGGAAACCGTAAAAACGAAGGAGACTCTTTCATTCCTCCTCCACTGAGCCCTCCTGCTCTCAACCTCTCTCTCTCTCTCTCTCTCTCTCTCTCTCTCTCTCTCTCTCTCTC
>JBBIGB010000001.1:504465-515244 GCA_037577075.1 Alestopetersius hilgendorfi | reverse complement strand
GTGTGTGTGGGTGTGTGTGTGTGTGTGTGTGTGTGTGTGTGTGTGTGTGGGGTTGAAATGTCATTCTTTTGGCTGTGCATCACCAGATTGTCTGCTTACCATTTAATGTGACAATCAGTCAGTATTAAATGGCACATTTTCTGCACTCTGATTATTTATCACTTTCTGTCATGCTTGAGTGCTTTGAAAGGCACCTATAAATAAGTGTTATAATAATCTTTGGAAAATACTATTTACTCATAACATTAATGTTGTATACACCGGTATCTCTTATACTTATTGCCAGAAACACATTTGAAGGACCTTCTATGGCTCACAGTGTTCTCTTTTTCTTAAGTTAGTCTTTGGTGTTAAAATGACAAAGTAGAAAGTTTGATTACTCAACCTTGCATCCCATTAGAAAAACATAAGTCTCACTGTGCGTTTTCACTGAAATCCCTCTGTCCTTTTTTCCCCCCTCCCCTCATTTACTTTGGAGACACTGCATACGGTATTTGTGTGATGCAGGTGCCCTCAACATGCTCATCTCTTCTTTCCCTTCTCAGTGTTCTTAGAAATATATTACAAAGAAAAACTTGGACTCCTTTTTTGTCTACAAATGTATTACATTTTTTCTCTTGCCGTTTTTGTGTAAAATTTGCAGAAACTCTAGCATCCTGCTCTACCAAGGTAAAGTGTCTCTCCAAGGCTGTGCTTCTCTCTCCTGACTGTATTTCTGACTGTTCTAGCTAGTGTTTGCCACGTCTTGCTTAATAATTTTGCACTGATGTACATATTAAAGCTGGTAAACCTCATTCTTATTGTAGCGGAACTGAGAGTTGTTCTATTAACTGTGATAATTTAGCTCCAGTAGCAGTGATGTTTATGATCACTGCTGGATTGATTTCTTCTTCTATTTTGACAGTTGTGAAATATAATACAAAATGGTGTCTGTTAGGAAGGTTTGGATAATATTTGCTTGTGTACTGGTTTAAGAAGTCCAGTGTACACTCCAAACTAGTCACACCATCATTATTTAGGCTTAATTGTTAATATGAAACAGATTAATGCTGTGTAAACTGTGCTGGTTGTGATTGTTTTACTCTGAAAGATTATAACTGTCGTGTGTGGAGCCAGTTTTCCACTTGTTGATTGACTGCACAAATTGCATGACAGGTGTTTTCCTCTGGCTTAAATTGTTCTCCACTTTCTCTCTCTTTCTTACATGTGTATCGGCTGATCTGGTGGGGCTTTCCTTGTGTCATTTCTTCAAAAACAGAACTACGAAGACAGCACCGCACCTTGATGGGTAATTTAAATCACAGTTTATTGTCAAAAGCTTTACACCTGATTTTTATGAATTAAAGAATGTCATCAGATGAAATTTCACATTGATGTCTCATCTGTAGAGTTCACGTGGTCTTCGGACTGGTCATCTCTGGGTTTGAAGTGATAAAAAGAATCGAGGGCCTGAAGACTGACTCCGCCAGCAGACCCTACGCTGACGTCCGAGTGATTGACTGTGGACAGCTGATTACAAAATCTGCTAACGATGGTAATTCTGTCACTTAGATATTGTTCAGACCTGAACTACAGACCTAAGTGATGGTGGCCTAGTGGGTAGTGGGTCTCTGGACCAAGAGGTCCTGAGCAGGACCCTTAACCCCATGTTGCCCCAGGGAGACTGTCCCCTGTAGTTAGGGATGGAAGTAGCTTTGGATAAAAGTAAATAGAAATGTAAATGTAAGTGTTTGGCCTTTTGTGTTCAACTGAAAAGGAGAAGGGTAAAAGTGTGTCTGATGGCATACTCTTTCTCCACAGTTTATCAAGTTTATGTACGATTTTTTTTTACTTGTCTTGATGCATCAGTACAGCTCATTGCATGTATGTATTTAATCTGCAAACGAGGCACATGATCCACTAAAATAGGTGCTGGATTTTATCTAGGAGGTGTGAGAGAAGAATTCTGCCTCGTTCCCACACAAAGTTAGCTCTGTGTAGCAGCATAAGTTTAGTATTTTTTTTTTCTATTGAGCCTATATATCTCATTTAGATTTTGCCATTTAAGGATTTTATTACTTAATTTACCCTTCTAATATGTTTATGCTATTTGTGCCTTGGCGAAAATCTAAATGCATTTCTTTGCATATATTTAGTCATAATGAAACAGATGGATGTCTTTTGCTATAGTACATAATTTAGTGCTGTTATACAGGGGGGACGTTATGGACAGAAAACAGATTTAATGAAGCCTACTTGTGTTGTGTGCAGTCTCAACATAATGTTGAACTAGAATTGTTGTTGAGAGTGTACTTGTTAATTGTGGTGATGTTTTTTTAAAGTGCTCGAAGGCAAGAAGAGGAAGGTTTTCCATTCTGAAGATGACTCGCCAAGTTCTTCAGAGTCACACTATTCCTCGTTCGAGTCTGGAGAGGAATCCGATGAAAAGTATGTGCGCAAAAAAAGGAAAAACCCATCCAAGAGCAAACACGCAAAGAGGAGAAGGAAAGATGTAGAGAGGAAGGAGAGAAGGAATGAAAAAACGACAGGTCAAAGGAGGTTGGTGTTTGCATTTTGCTTTTTATCCTCAATGGAAATGGTTCAGTGCCCTGAATTCACACATGCTTTACTGGACCGTCCACAGCCCTGCTGAGCGAGTGAAGGCAGAGGAAGGGGATAGAGAGAAAGAGCAGAATATGAAGAGAGAGAAACCTGTGGTTCGACCAGAGGAGATCCCGCCTGTGCCAGAGAACCGCTTCCTGCTCCGTCGAGACATGCCAGCTCAGGAAGAGATAGCAGTCACGTGAGTCTCTTTTAGTGCAACTTGAGCATAAAACACTCAGCAGGGCTATAAAGTGGTGGTGTTTTAAAATAGAATAAGGGCGTAGTGTTTCTCTTGATGATAAAGTGATAAAACATCTCTTGCTCTAATTCTCATTACTTTTGCCTTGTCTTTATTTTAGGATCGAACAGGAGAAAGCTTCAGCCCCCATTGACCCCAAGCCAGCTGTCACAAAATCTGGACGGAAGCTCAAGGGCCGCGGCACAATGGTATGACCCCTCACAAACAGCAACGACTGAAAATATATAGAACAAGGCTGTTTTATTGAGTTTCACCAAAAATAGACTCTAGACACACTGTAAAATCTGCCATTTTCTTTCTTCCTCTTTGAACTCTCTCTGTGTAATCCCTCTTTCTGAGTCTCTATATTTTCCTTTTTTTTCCTCACTGTTACTGCTTCTGTCTGATTTTGAACTGTTAGATTCATTTTCTACTTCCACAAACGCAAACCTTTGATGTTGACTCCCTGGATCCAAGGTAATCGGAGCAATTTTAGCTATGTGGAGAAAGTGTGAGAATAAAGGGAGTCACAGTCTGTACAGCAGGTAAAAGATAAGTCAGTGAGCAAGCATGATTGTTTTTCACTGCAGAGATACCATACCCCTCCTCGGTCAAGGTCCCGTTCCGAGTCTGAGGAAGAAAGCGGGAGCAGTGAGACTCCCCCACACTGGAAAGAGGAGATGCAGAGAACGAAGACTTATCAGCCTCCCAGTGTAGAGAAATGGAGTAAAGGAGAAAGGCAAGGCTTTATTTTACACAAAGATTCATACAGTGCTCAATAAATTGACTAAATAATTGAAAGCTACATGAGATAGAAAAAAAAAACACGGTAAATGTACTGTAAATACAAGCTTTGCAATTTATATAGTTGTTTATTTTGTTGGACGGAAGGATGACGAAATCGTTGTTTAACAGATGGGACGATGGAAGTGACACCCCATGGTCAAGGTCACGATCAAGGTCCCGGGAGCATTCTTCGGATCAGACTTCAGATTACTCTGCCCAGCACCGCCGACACAGGAAAGAAAAGAAAAAAGCCAAGCGAAAAAAGAAGGCAAAGAAACGTAAACATTCAAAGAAACATAAAAAGAACATATTCAGAGAGCCCTCTCTTTTAGAGGGAGAGAGGTCTGCTTCATCTAGTAGGAGGTCCAGAAACTCCAGCTATCATGAGAGATCTCATTCACGCTCTCACTCTCCTTCCACTTCACATCACTCTCGTAGAACTTATGGATCAGGCTCAAACAGGAGACATTCCTCATCACGTTCATCTAGAGGTAGCAGATCGTATTCTAGGTCGAGAGGCCGATCCTATTCCAGAAGTCGCTCAAGATCCGATCGAAGGTTTAGATCTTCTTCAAGGTCTAGGTCGAGGAGTCGGTCTATTACCAGGACACATTCTCACTCAGGATCCAGATATGGGACAAGATCCAGGACCAGATCTAGGTCCATGTACAGGTCACCTTCCTCACATTACAAGAATAGGTCAGTATCTCCTAAACGAGCAAAGCAGAATGAGAGCACCACACAGAAGATTAACAATCCTTTACCCACCACGACTCAAGCTACAGAACCCAAAGCACCTCCAGCATCAACTTTGGAGGGTGTCCCTGTGCTGCCTTTGAGTGATAGCCCACCGCCATCTCGATGGAAACCAGGACAGAAACCCTGGAAACCCTCTTATGTCCGCATCCAAGAAATCAAACCAAAGACCGACTCAACGTCTCATGATCTTTTGAACCGAACACCAGGTGCGGATCTGGCAAGGGAACCGGCGTCTAGTTTGCAGACTCAGTTGCACAATCCAAGGGACCCCAATAGCATTAGGCAGCATAGAGCTAATAACATGCAACATGGTGATCTCCTGCAGAGAGGCTCATCCAGAAGTCCTTCGTCTAGTCAGTCGAGAAGCAGGAGTCGCTCAAGATATCGGTCCATGTCACCTGGTCAATATCAAAACAGATCATCCACTTCCCCCACTTCTTCCAGCAGGTCAGACTCTTATGATTCATATAGTAGAAAATCTTCAGAAAAGTGGCGAAAACATCACAAATCTCATAGAAGAGGCCAAAAGAGAACCAGGAGTTCAAAAAGTAGCCATGCCAAAGATATATCTTCTCCGTACACAGACAAAGAAACTGATAGTACGCACAGTCCCATCCACCAACGTAATACTACTGAGGCAAAGGAAAATGCCCTTGGCCCTGTGTCAGATCTTGGCTATAAGACAGAAAGTGCAAAGAATCCCAAAAGTGAAAACAAAGCCTCACACAAGGTTTTAATGAATTGTAAAATGGGATCTGGATGGGAGAGCGATGGTGATAATTTGAACAAAGTGGGCATTGGGGTTGAGCTTAACACAACCCAAATTCAGCCTAAGGAGGAAGGTGGACATTCTGAAGTGCAAAAAAAGGAGATTTTGACTCGCTCTTGGGAATCTGAAAGTGATTCTGAAATGCCAGTATCCAATACTAAAGCTGGTGAAACTAAACATACAAGGTCAGACAAGGAGGAGGGGGAAGCAAGTTCAGAATCTGAAAGTGAAGAACCTGCCGCGCTCAACAAATCAAACCAAGTCTCGAGGGTATCAGGAGAATTAAAGAGTACCGAGGAGCATTCTGATGAATACACAAAGGCTGAGAAGCACAAGAGCAAAAAGGCGAAGAGGAAACACAAGCACAAGAGGAAAAACTCTGATAGATCTGGCTCTCACCGATTTAAGACTAAATCAAAAAAGTCCAAGAAGAAGCACCAAAAGCCAAAGGAGACGTTCCACTGGCAGCCACCTCTGGAGTTCGGTGATGAAGTGGAAGAGGATGATTTACGTTCTCAGGTGAAGCAGACGGACAGTACCGTCAAGAAGGAATCGTCAAATTCAGTAACACAGGAGAAGTCAATAGATCTCGAAAACAAGGATCGTGAAAAAGTGAGTCTCGATTCATCTAAAGACATATCATCTGATTCTGGGAACATGACTAAAAACCAGCGACTGAGGCTAAATATTCAAGTAGCCAAAAAAACAGCACAGAGTGACCATTTCCAGATCAGTTCAGGTCAGTCAAATACTAACGTCCAGCATGTCCAACACCAGCCAAAAGATAAAGAGAAAAGTGAAATATTGACACCGGAGACCAGCACAGAAAAAGAAGTGGTTGACTTGCCATCATTAAGCGCTATTTCTAAGAATGGCAATCCACCTCACACAGATCAGAAAGCTTCAGTTACTGCTCCCTCTGCTGTACCTCTTTCCAACCCAGCGGGAGACGTGGGAGAACCTGGCAGCACTGGCCTACCAGTTGATACCAAATGGAAACCGTTAAAAGGAATGACTGCGATACAAACAGTCAGTGCAGCACCTCTGGTTATGAAGTTTAACAGGCCACAGGAACTGGCCGATGGTAAAACTCAGGGCCTCAAGATTGAGATCAAGAACAAAAGCAGAGTCCGACCAGGGTCCCTTTTTGATGAGGTGCGGAAGACCGCTCGGTTGAACCAGCGGCCCAGAAATCAGGACAGTTCCAGCGAAGAGGACACTCCCACTGCTAAAGGAGAGCCAGCTGCGTCCCACAAGCATTCTCGGAGCAAGTCCCGTTCTGTGTCCAGTCCCAGGTCCCGACGGAGAGGCAGGTCTCACTCCTACACTTGCTCCAGGAGTAGATCTAGGAGCTCCAGCTATTCTTCCAGGTACATGAGTAAAGCATGTGTTCGCTCGATCCCACAGTAAATGGTGAGCTGTTTCTGAACCTGTTTAAATCTTTGTACTTACAGGAGCTACAGTAGAAGCAGAAGCAGAAAGAGATACAGTAGAGAACGTTCACGTTCTCGAAGTAGTAGCTACCATAGCTATCGCAGGTGAGTGTGAATTATGTCGGTGACTGTTAGACATTACCTTGGAAGTATTATTGGAGACAGCAATCCCATGAAATAGAAAGTAGAAAAATGCCAGCAATGGATGAAAGCAAGAGGGCCAAGAATTGGTTCTTGGGCTATAGGTGCTAGGCCTGGGCCTTATGATTACCACATATTTTCTGGTTTAAAAAATTGAAACGCAAAATCAACATGTTTTGGTAATACACCATTTCATGTGCATTCAAATCATTTAAATAAAGCACATTTTCTTCTAGTCAAGGCATCCTGGAACACACCACACTTATAGGTGCTTTTCATAGTCTCATTACTTCTGTAAAACCTGTTGTTTTAAACTGAACCACAAGATGTTTGACCAGGACATCATCTGTACTATCAAATAAAATAATGCAAATAAAAAATGCAAACACCATACATGCCTTCTTACACTATTAAATTAAATTATGCTAAAATATGTACATGGTATGGACACAGGCACTGTTGTTTGCCAGATGTAAAGTAGATAAATCGGTCGTTACTGCGGTCAGTATGTCATCTCATTATTGGTTTTATGGCATACACTAATCTGTGCTGGTGGTTTTCTATTCCTTCTATTTTTTATGTCCTCCAGTCACACATACAGCAGAAGTCGTTCTAGAAGTCAATCCAGGGGGCGCCGGAGGTCAAGGTTAGTAATTAGTTGTAAGCTTCAATCCCATGAAAACAATTTGTACTTGTGCCAATTTATGGAACATGGCTTATTTATTTTTTCACAAATTCAGATCCTACACTTACGACAGCTACTCCAGCCGTAGCCGCAGTCGCAGCAGACGCCGGAGACACAGAAGAAGCGAGAGTTCAGGCCGCAGGTCCGGGTGAGTTGGCCACACATGATTAAAATGAGTACATATACTAAATAAAACTAGAATAGAAAGAAATACAATGCAAATACATTATACACTGATTTTATGTATAGTATCAGTGTGATCTTTGTGGACGTCCAGACTTGTTGTTTCATCAATCAGTCCTTCATTAAATTAAATCAGCAGCTGCTGATCGAGTTTCACAAATGGATGGAGGAACCGAGGAAGAATCTGGAACTGAACCTGTGTTCTCCTCACCAGCTCACACAATATCAGCTACTTTTACAAACCAATACTGATACTTTTTACTGCTTCCTTGTTTGTTTGTATTTATTCTAATGTTAACTTTACAGACAGAAATACACTTTATAACATGCTAAAACAATAGCTTAAAACAGTTTGCCTATTTGCCTATGACTGTCTAATTTTTTTATTTTTTTATTTATTTTTTTTTTAATATTTGTCACACAGATCTTACCGCTCCTACAGTCACAGCTCAAGACGTGGAAGTCGAAGCAGTCGATACAGCTGAGATTCTGCATTGTTGTTTGATCCATTTTGACCTGTAAATACTTGAGTATATGATTTATATACTGTTTATTTCTTTTTATTTTTTAACAAATACATTTACAGACAATGCTGGATGTGGAGGAAAAAGCATTTTATGCAGCCCTGCCATTGTGATTTTGCACATGTGAGCATAGTCCAGGGATAGATGTACCCCTTCCACTAAAACACTCTGCCTATCACACACCAAGAGGAGTTCTGTTGTAGAGCAGTGGGGCGTGATTTGAAAAATTACTTCACTGGCTCTTTTCTCTTTTGAATGTGAACTTTTTTTATGTCTAACATTTTCTTGTGGAGGGGTACAGGATAGCTTTGACCGGCCGCCGTCATATCTTTAAATAAAAGTGAAAATAACTTTTAATTGGTGAGTTTGGAACAGTTATGTGAATTTTGTTTGTTTCTTATGGTAACGTCCTCTTTCTTTTTATATGAAACATTGGCATATCTCAGTTTTTGGGCACAATAAATAAAAAATGGTGTAACGAGTTCAGCTCATCCTGCTCTCTCCTAATAAAAATGGTTCTTATATGCTGCTTATTGGTACAGAGTAATAAAAGTTGCCAAATTACTTTGCTGCTGAGTGTTATATGAAGTCTTTATTACATATTGGTTTGAAAGAGAAAGTCCACAAGTCTCTGGGGCCCCATCTACTGCTGAAATAGCCTGATGTGCTTCAGACATAAAGTAAAATGCATGTTTTAACACTATTTTAACAGTCTTTGTAGCAGCAGAGGCTCAGTTTGCTGTGGTCTTCACACCAGGAACTGGGACAATGCAGACCTGGAGGGCCCCTGGCTTCATACCTGAGTGGACACAGCATCATGTGACCTCGTCCTGGTCCACTGCGGGTTCTCGGACCATCTTTTGGCCGCAGGCTGCTCTGAAGGCTGCAACGCGGCATCCTGTCTGTCCCCACTCATGAGTGACTTATCTGTGTTCAGTTTTTAGTATTCACAATACACCAAACTTCTAGAATGTAATGTATCGAATATTCCATTTCTAGTTCTTTAAATTCACATTAGATGGCAAGCCCATATTTCTAAGCAAATTACAGTGCCAAGGCATCAGCAATGTGTTGAATTCTGATTTAAATGAATGGAAATGCATATAAAAAACTGATTACTGTCAAAAAACATATGGGCAGGGAGGGGGCGGGACATGTGATTAACACACACACACGCATACCTGTGTTATAACAGGCACAAATGTCTGCTTTGGGAAAGTGAATGTGTTCTTCCTTTAAACCCATTTAAGTGTAACACCTGGATACGAAGTATCATGTACCTTTAGTGGGACATTCACATTGAGGAGAGACTGTTGGGAGGAGGATGCTGAGGTGAGTCTGTTGGGAGGAGGATGTTAAGGAGAGACTGAGTGTGTTGGGAGGAGGATGTTGAGGATGGAGCTGCAGAGAAGAGGATGGTCTACTAGGAGGTTTATGGATGTGTTGAGGGAGGACATGCAGGCAGTTGATGTGTGAGAGAGGAAGATCCAGAGGAGAGAAGAAAATGGATCTACTGTAGAGACCCCTACTTGGGAGCAGCTCAAGGCAGAAAGGACCTTTTTTTCACATGCTTAAACAGTTGGGCTTTTTCTGTTCATAAAAGTTGATTTGAGCCAAAGCAGGCTGAGTAGTATATAATCCAAGCTCAATAAAATTAACATTTTAATGCATAAACCTTGATAACTGAACCTAAATCTTGACCTCATCATGGAAAGTGACAATAGGTCCATTGTTATACCCCTAGTTTTAGGGACAAGGTTACATTATTGTAATCTGCAGCTGTGATCATGTACATAGTGTGATGAGATGTTTCTCTATGGACCACAGAGCAACATTTAGCAATTCAACATAGTGCAAGTAACGTAACATATACTATACAGATACTATACAGATATACCTTACGCTACATAACACTCTTGCATTATTTTAAATTGTAACAATTAAAATAGTGATGTTAAGAGATGTTATTTTTTACACAGCTCACACTACAGTAGTTCAGAAAAGAATAGCAACCTGTGCATCTTACACACACACACACACACACACACACACTACTGCAAATTGTACAGTAAACAGCGAACAGAGAAATAGGGAAAAGCAGTCTATTTTTTTTCAGTGGCTGTATATTACACAGGAGACAGGTAATAGCATAGAGGCACCTGGACTGCATGTAAATTTTAGCTTATCAAATCAAGTGACAGGGCATAAGAATGATGTGCAGGTGCTAATGAAAGTCCAAAGTATAATATGAGGGGTACTGAAGGTATAAGGTGGGATATTTCACTGGAATATACTTTAGTTTTACAACCAAATAGTCCAAAATGTGGTGAATTCTTGAATGCCTCAAATAAACTAAAAGGGTTTTTTTTTTAGGTTTTCATAGAGTTGAGCATTGCTACTAAGTAGGGGTGTAACGATATGCCCAGGTCACGATACGGTACATATTTCGATACTGGGTTCACGATGCGATATGTATCACGATATTTTGAATACAATTTAAAAATGAAACAAAAATTCAAATAACAGATTAATTTCAAAAACATTAACACATTTCAATAACTTTCTCTGTTGTACATACAATACGCATTTCAAGGTTTGATTAAAAAAAAACTTCTGTATTCAAAATAACAACGGAATGTCTTTCTGACAATGAAAAAAAAGGTTAAATTTAACATGAA
>JBBIGB010000001.1:456616-468247 GCA_037577075.1 Alestopetersius hilgendorfi | reverse complement strand
ATAAAAGTCCCAAAACACGAACAGAAACAGAACCAAAAAACAACAGAAAAGCAGTGGCCACTACTGGCCACTGACCGGACCGTGACATGTATTATGTTTGAATGATTGTTAGAGGCCAGTTATGTTTTTCCACAGCAGCTCTATTTCGCTGTCATTAAAGGGCCCATATCTTTAAATATAAAACTTTAAAAGCCTAATCGATGTAGTTCATATGTGAAAATGAAGTTACAAATACGACACATTTTGCCAAATAAGAAAACAATTACACATATTTGCCAATTCAGCATCGCCCATTCACACTGACCACAAAACGAGTTTCAGCTTGAACTTTTTGAGGAAGAAAAAAAGAGTCAGAACAGAACTCATACATGCATACATCGCACCTCAGGAAAATAAATTAACTGGTATGATACTGGACCTATTAAAACCTTGCTCCTCACGAGTGTGAATAGGCTGTCGGTCTTGTGCAAAAATGTTAGCGCCCCTGTCTAACCGTACACACCTAAATATGGCTCTTTCTGACAGTTTAAGTTGATGGTTTTCATTTATTTACGGCATTTAGCAGTTAGCATTCCCTACCTACAGGGGACAGTCTCCCTGGAGCAACTTGGAGTTAAGGGTCTTGCTCAGGAACCCAGTGGTGGTATGCTGAAGGTTCAAAGCCATGACCTCTTGGTCCAGAGGCAAGGATCCTACCCACCAGCCTACCACCATTAGTTTTTTATTGATTTCAGAATCTAAGTAGCGGTAATGCACAAAAACTCTGTAGACAATGTGTTAAGGCCACTTCGAGGGCATCATTTGACCAGAGTTGCCAAAAGATTGTGTGTGTAAACGCCTTATGCTCCCTGTCTGCTGTAGGAGAGAAGCCGTATATCTGTGAGATCTGTGGGAAGAGCTTCACCAGCAGGCCCAACATGAAACGTCACCGGCGCACGCACACCGGGGAGAAGCCGTACCCCTGCGACGTGTGCGGCCAGCGCTTCCGCTTCTCCAACATGCTCAAGGCCCACAAGGAGAAGTGCTTCCGAGTCAGCAACCCTTTAGAAACGGACACCAACCCCCTGGGCTTGGACCCCGCATCACCTGGCCCGCTGGCCAGCCGCTCCGCATCCCCTCCCACTGAAGAGTCTAGCCCCATGTCCCTACCCCTCCACTCCATTGGGGGTCTTCCCCCTCCCCCTCCCCTCTTCTCCACCGGAAGGCTCAGCTCAAACAACAACTAACGGCCTTCTGTAGAAATTCTGTAGAAATTTGTTTTTGAACCCAAAGCAGTAGGTCGCTTGACTTTGTACGGGCAGTGCGAATTGAATGATGGGCGAATGATTAAAGACAAGAAGCGTTTCTGACCTGCTGAATGGAGTCTGAGACATGTAGCGGGCGTTTTTAACAGTGTGCGACACTGTATGATCCTTTGATGCTGTGCAAACGATGACTTGGCATTCTCGTAGAGATATTTTCTATATTGTCAAGATTAGCTACTTATATTATTCAAAGAAATATGTTCTCATTTTTGTTCATATATGCTTGTTTTTAAGAGCTAAGGGACTAGCACCGTGCTGGTTAGGTTCTCAAGTTCAGCTGAGGGGCCTGGGGTCTTTATATGGTGAAACTTTCATGCAAGTGGCTGCAGGTTGCGAGTTGCAACTATTCAGTTATTCCATTACCGAGCAAGATTAGTTGCTAGCATTTCACAAATATCATATTGTTCTATTAGCCTACATTAATACCTTATGTATGTACATATTAATAACTATGTATGTACATGACCTACATAACCTAGATTAAAAACTTAGATAAGCAACTGGTTACCAGTGTTTGGTAGTATATTTAGTAAAAGCAGTGTTTTGCTAAATACTGAGTACTGTGTACTGTCCTAAATGTATTTAGTAACATTTCATTAATGGAAGTGAAGTATTCACAATACATTTAGAATGAATTAATTTGGAATACATTTAGCCTGCAGTAATTATTCATTATTCATTTGAATGACAACAATATAAAATAATACAATATAACATGCTGTACTTAAAACAGATACTTAATACACACTTCCTTTCAATGAATTCCCAGTACCTTTACATTTTAAACCCACTGCTAGTCAGCAAGTAAGCAATGTTATGCCAAGAGATTCCAATTTTGTCCATGTGAAATCAACTGAAATGGCATCAGTTAATCTGTTCATGTGGCAGTTTTGCAAAGCTGCAGCTGTTGGTTTGAAGTTTGAGTAAGTTTGCAGTGAGTTGCATTAGGCTTCACATTAGTGTTGGTTAAATTTGCACTAAAATTGCATGCAGGTTTCACCATATAAAGTCCACAGATGTTATAGAGGTTCAGGGATGTGGACAGTGGTACGATAGCTTGTTTATCCTGGTTGTACCAATGACGTTTTCTGCGTCAAGACTGTCTTTATTGATAGAGTGGCCTGTTGGCGTAAAACATCAGTATGTGAAACAGTGACGTAATGGCAGAGGCACCGCTAAATGCCTTCTGCTCTCCAGCCAACAGAGGGTGCCATGCGATAAAAGATTCTTGCAAAAACTTGTGTACAAATATTGTTTGCATAGGAGCGATAACCAAATCCCAGCATCCCTGGACTCGTGCATATCACATCGCAGTAACCAAATCCTGCTCGCTCATACATTATGTCATTAGATATGATGCATTTATAATCACTCCTGCACCTTATTTTTGACCATAGAGATCTTTATGTTGTATTCTTTAATGTCTTCTAGCCCGGGGGCTGATATGATGGCCCAGCTCGTGCCCTGTGTAATGTATTCCGAAGGAGTTGTGTGTGTTTCCTGTGCTGTGCATAGGTTAGACAGTGGAAAAGTCGAGAAAACAAAGGTAGAAAGCTTGCAAACATACGTTATGTGTCATTTTTCCAAGAAGAAGAGCACTTTATGAACATTGGTCTGTGTATCGGCCATCAATGTGACAAAATCAGAAAATTCATTTATTTTTTATCTCTGACAAGGATAGTTCTTAGCACAGCAATAGAGCATATATATATCCAATTAGGAAAAATTGTAATTTGTACTTGCGCAACATTAAATTGCGCACTCGGTTTTGTCCATAGTTTGTGGTGCACCATGTTTTGAAGGTGCTTCATGTACTATTGTTTATGTAGGTCATTCATTCAGTCAGTTTCATTCCATTGATTTCTTTGGGATTACTGATTTTGGGGCTTAAACTGTTTCACAGAAAGTAAGTAGATCAAACTATTGATCACTGCAAGCTTATTCATATATTTAATATCATTTACACTTTAATAGCTCCTAGAAATAGTGTGACCTCATTCAGAACCACTTATTCAGTATGCGCCCTTCTTTTCCCGTCGACAGGCCTGCTGTGCACTTTTGACTCTTGTCACACTGAGATTCATGAACGCTTTAAAGGTTCACTAAGTTGACTTTTGTCCTAAAACATATTGAAATAGATTTTATGAGCCATGTTATATAGAAATCTGCATAGAGTTCTGTTTAGTTTTTCTCACAAAGTGATTGCATTATAATAATGTTTTATAAATGCTGTTTAACAACATACTAAGAATTCTCTACCTCCACCTTATCTTAGTGTAGAATCTTAATGGGTTTGGAAAGCCACACTATAGGCAAAGGAATGTAGTTCATGTGATAAAGCTGCCTTCATTATCAGTGGCAGATAACAAGTAAACTAGAGGTCCAAAAATTTCAGTTTGGCCATTAAAAAATGAACCCATATGCATTAAAAACCTCCAGAGAAACTATAGTCAGTAAAAACCTCCAGGACATGATCTGCTTTTCCAAACATATGCTAGCTTTCAGAAGTTTGAAATCTGTCATCTTACTTTGAGCGCAACTTTTGATTAATAACTCGGCACTGGAAAAAAAATTTACCCAATTCTCCAGATTACCCAAATTTTGTTGGATCCAGAACCCACTAGCTAGGATTTTCTTCCCTCCATACCACCAAGCTGAGAGAGTGAAGGTTAGCAGGTGCCGCCCTGCATCTTTTCAAACTGTCGCAAATGCAGCATCATCATGCTTGGAGGAGAACACTAACTGCTCATTCTGTTATGTCAGGTAATAGACGCTTGTTTTAAGATGCATCCTGCTTGGGTGAAAACAGAGGATTATCCTTTCCACTCAGAGAGAGTCAAGACCATTATGATCCCTTGGACCACAAACCGCTGTGGCATCACCAGGGATCCCACCATGATATATTTTCGAGTTTTCAAATATTTCAGATGGTTTGAGAACATCAAGAATAATCAGATGATAAATAATGTCAGTTTATAGTAAAATAAATAAATAATGTCCACATATAGTGATTATAGAATCGTGAGATTTGCCACTTATGATGTTAATCTTAGTTCATTTATATACTTGACCCATGTACATTGTCACATCATAAGATATATCATAAGATCATTACATTTACCTGTAGCCGCACCAAAAATGGCTTGATATGATTGAAAGCAATGACTTTTGAACAGTAGTGTACCAAACTCCCCTTCATCTACCTCCTCATGAGCATACGCAGTTGAGCCAGACCGATGTCTGTGGAAAGAGCTTCCTCAAATAGAAGCGTAGTGAATTAGTAGTGGTATCACTTAGTGGACCTTTAAAGAGTCTCTGTGGAGAGGTCATGAACGGTCAGATATGAGAAAGTTTCTAGAGATAGATATAGATCTTATAAAGAGAAAACTTTAACCTTCCTGCAGTATACTATAGTCCCAATAACAGGTATTACAAACTATATAGATCATATTAAGATATACAGAACAGTATCTGTAGTCTGTAAATATGCCGTGTACTCATTTTCTGTATAGGCTGTTTTTTCCTTTGTTTACATTGTACTGAGTGTCAGATGAATGTGGCGGTGGGGGGTCAGTACCATTGAAAGACTTTGGAAGTTGTCAACAAGCTTTTGTATATGTGATGAGCTCCAAAATGTTTCTTTTCTTTAAAAAAAAAAAAGAGAAAACAATACCTTAAGCACCTTAAATTTTTATAGTCGCTCGTATTGCCCATTAATGTGCAAATGGTGAATTTGTAAGACAATATGTGAGATGATATGAATTTTTGGTTGATACCAAATAGATTTTATGTCGGTACGTTTTTTGTTAGTTTTTTTATGTGTCTTAAAGCCACAATTTCGGAATTAGAGCAACAAAGTGGCAGCTTTAACACTTCATAACAAGTTCCATAACAGAACCAGATATCAATAACCTGAACAGCTACAGTTGTATGCAATTGTTTGAGCACCACCAGTTAAATGTGAAAATGAATGCATTTTTTCTTTGTATTTGCTGCATTTAACATATCGAGGGGATAAAAACGAAACATAAAACATTAAAGGTGCCATAACTTTTGCACAGGCCACGTTTTACATTTCTCCTGAAGCATGTTACATGCAGAAGCCATTAATTGTGCATTAAAACGTCCAGAAGGCGAGGGCAAGTTTATTTTAGCTTAGAAAATCAATTAAATACACACTGACTGGGGGTGCCAAAACTTTTGTGTACATCAGCAAGACATATATGGGTTAGGGCTGCACAATATCAGAATCAGAAAAAGCTGCCTGGAGGAAATTGCTTGTGTAATGACTGCAAGGCACACAGAGACAAGAACAGTATAAAATATAAAGTCGAAATTATGTGGAAAAAAGCAGCTCAATTTGAAAAAACACCAGGCTATACACTGAAATGCTGGATATAAATACTATAGATAAGTAACACAGTTGAGTGAAACCTACTGATACAAATGGTAGTGTAGAGTAAGTTGTTGCACTTGGTAGAGAATCCAGTAGTAATAAAAACTGACATATGTAGTGAGCAGATATAGACAGATTACTAATATTGCAAATAAATTGCTACATATTCCAGTTGCAGTCTACCATACAATACATTACAAACTCATTGGTGAATCAATGAAACCCTTTCACTGGATTACAGTCTTCAAAACACAGCGGCAATTATCAGACAGTTTATTGTGCAGACCCCTCCTTAGTAATGAATGCGAACAGACCACAAAACTGTTGCTAATATGATTTTCCCAAATTGTGGCTTTTCACAGAGCGGTTTGATCAATCGGCTGTAATTGCAGCCTCTGCTGGGAGTGAGCTCAATCATTTTCACTTTGATTGATAAGAAGCTGCGTGCTTGTTGACGTGACAATGTGTGTGTGAATGTAATCACAGTGCATCCATCCGCATTGATTAGTTCAGTGCAGCCTGAACTGTATATTAGTGCTTTCCTAATGTTACCTGTAAAAGCTCTTCTAGGTCCAAGCTCTTGTCCCTGCTTGGCTAAACTAATGAACAGCCACATTTTTAATCAGTTGATGTAGGTGTTGATTGGAACAAAGCTTGGAAGCAAATGGGAACTGCAAGCTGCTCGTAGGGGGTGGTCGATATGGTAAACATGTAACTGGGAGACTTTACAGCTTGTGTGCATGCATATACAGGGGGTCCTCAAGTTCCGACACAGATCTGTTCCTGCGACAGAGATGTAAACCGAAGTGGAAACATACTCTAGCCTCAGTCACCTGTAAACACAGTAAAATCCTAATGTAGAACATTAAAACAAAACGAAGCCATAAAAAAAAGGAAATTACAAATACAATGTACTTGTACACTGTATTGTAGTAACAGAAAAAATGACAAATAATGAGTGCAAAAACACTTAACAGTCCAGAATGGCAGAGGTAAGAGTACCCAGGAATGCCAACTCCCTCATTCACATGGCGCTTTACATATGCCGTGTATTCGGCGTATTCTTCTGCTTCGCACGTGTAGTCCATAAGTACAACGCTAACAGGATTAGCTGAAACACGTCTCAATTTTTTGAAGTTTTTATGTGTCACTGAGATTGCAATGTTGAGTATCAAAGCCAATACCATCCTTTTCCCTCTCTTAAATAATTAACCAGTTAATACATCCTTCTGGTGGTTGTGGAAACTAAATCTCTTGACTTCCTCTAGAGGGCGCTATTTATGTTATACAATTCCACTTTCTACACCTATATAGTGCACATTATGGATATATGATTACATATATATGTAATCATGCTGTGTATAATATATTGCCACATTGCCCACCCCTTGCTTCAAGCAATGTGTTCCCAATTATCGGTTCCCAGTAACTGTTGCCCAGCAATGAAAACAAATCCAGTCTTATATCAGTCTTATATGCTGGACTGTTTTGCAACTACAACCTTGGTATAAACCTAGAAGGTGCTGTGGAGGTTCTGTTCTGTTGTGCAGTGAAATGGTGCTGTATTGAACATGCCTTAAGTGTTAACAGGAAAGGAGCTGCCATGGTAGTGAATGTGTTCACACGCTAATGCGAATCACAGTGGCTTGATAATCAAAGAGCGATGCTACTGATCTGTGCACTTTGGTGAAGGCTGGGAAAAGAAGAGTAAAAAGAGGTTTGAGATGTATGTAAAATTGTGGAGAATAATTGCAATAATGTTTTGTGCCAGATGAATCTGATTTGCCAGCCTTTTCGATGCTAGACTGAATTTTCCTATTTTCCTTGTTCTTTTCAATAGAACACCATAGATGAACCGAAGCTGAAATTCTTGTTTCTTCGGATTGTATTGTGTTGGCGTTTTGTGTTTGAATGTGTGGGAGTGTTTTAAAAGTCTGTAGAAACTGTCAAATGGCCAAACATATATGGAAAGAAATGTAGCATGTTGGTTTACTACCATTGTTTTATATGTAACTGTTTCTAGCAGCACTATTCTATAAGAAAACTCAATATAGTGTCAGTACAAAAGTTTTAGCACCCCTGATAAAAAGCCCTTCAACAGAAACACACTTCTGCATGTTTTAATGCAGTTTCTTTGCTGAGTTTGACAAAGCCTGTGCAAAAGTTATGGCACACATTTATGTTTAGTTCTTTTTTCAGTATGTTAAACTGGGCAAATAAATAGAAATCATGCTCAAAGCTTAGTATAACTGTTTACATTTGTTCAGTTTAGAGGATGTGTCCTTATTTCCAGACATCATTTGAACAAGGATGTTCATAACTTTTGCATATTGCCAAATCTACCCTGAATATATCGTAATATATTTTTTCATTTATTACATACTTGCTTTGAGCCCTGGTGTTGATTAGTGTGTTACAATTGCACAGACCTAAAACTGAGAGTTTTTCTTTTTTTAAACAAACAAGGCACCTTCATTAATGGTCTTAAAGTGAGAAAGATGTCTCTTTTTGCAAAGCCTTTTTTTTCCTAAGCACTTTGTGTGGTGTTGAGATAAAGTCTAGCTTGTTAATAATAAAACTAAATGAATAATAAGTCTAATAAAGAGGGTTTTTTTTATGTTGGTTAGGTACAGTTTTAAAAACGAGTGGCCAAATCTGATTTTATGAGAGAATTTCATTTTAATTATATGGTGAAAAATTGCTGGAAAATGCAGTGTGTTCTCCCTCTCTATTATTAGGTATGACACTGTGGAGTATCAGTTGGGTAGAGTTATCGTTTTGTGGCCTTCTGCTATTACCTGCATCGATTAATTAATTAACAAGCTACAATTACATGGAAGGACAGTTGAAATGGCAAAAGAGAAGCGTTTACATTGAAAATTTCAATCTCATTTATCTTGTTCTGTTTCGTTAATCTTGTTCTTCTGTTGAATTTACGAGTGAAAGAGAAGCGTAGAAGGATTTGCACATAAAAGATAAGGTAATCAAGTCTTATCGGTGTCCTATCAGTGTCCTAGAGTAGATCCTCACTGGCCATTCAGTTTCTGAGGACTGGACTGTGTTCCAACCAAATGAAAGATGGTATCACTGTTTTCTTTTCTTTTTTTTAAACAAGCATTCAGTACCTAATAACCTACTCCTCATTCTCATGTATTAAACCAGTCTGGAGAGTGTTCCTGCATTATTTACTGAACTTTTTTCCTGTGTAAACCCAATGTCTTAGTCAGCCTGTGTGTACAAAGAACACATGTATGCAGTAGTCATGTCAATACTTTTTATTTTTAACACAATACTAAAACAATACAAAGACGTTAGTGTCTAGAGGTGCTAATAACAGACTGTATTTTATGTCATTTATCGTATCAGTTAGTGATTACTGTCTGTAACGGAACAAAAAAAAAGGTTCATTTCAATCGTAAAGTAAATTAAACATTATATCAAACTGTTTTTCTTGTATTTATTAAGAGGTGTGGGGTGGGGCAAAGACAATAACCGCCATTGCACATTAGATCAACTGCTCAGAAATAAACATTCATTAAAAAAAATACCTGAAATTAAACAAAACCCAACACTGTAATGTGGCATCACATGTGTGTGAAGTGTGTTTACAATTCACAATCTTTAAATTTGGCTGCATCGTGTTACTGGAATGAGTTTGAAAGTATTTGTGGGATCTGATGTTTGCTGGGACTAGGGCTGCACAATATATCATGTGGCATTTATTTTCGCGATATTGGCCTTTGTAATACCGATATTGCAACAGGTCACATTACGCTAATGGTCCACTAACCAAGTGTGAAGTGTGCGTTACCAATTAAAGTTATACATGCATTTTTCTATAGTCATTTTGACAAGTGAAGGTAATATCTAAAATTTTTCATTAAAAAATAGGGGTGTCAGATTGTCAAATTGACACATTTTGAGTGCTGCTAACGCATCATTGGTTTGATGCTTTGTACCACCCATAATAGGGTAGGCTGAAGCTTGCTTATGTAGATATAACAGTCTGTTAATATGGCTTTTAAAATGATAACATCTTCAGCAGACTATGCTGGGCGGTGTTCTCAGGAGACCTATAGATAAATCACTAAACTAAACTAACAAAAACTAAACTAACAAAAGCAAAGCTGTTCTCCCCTTGAGAGCTTCCACTATAACAAGAATCATTCATAGAGGAATTGGAACCATATATACATACTCATTTTCTCTGTGTATAACATATATGAAGTCCGGTTCAAGCATTTCCACAATTAAGTCAACGTTATTGTACTACTGAAGATAATAAACACGCTCAGGTAAAGCCACTCATGTAGCTGTAACACAATGTGCTCCTTGCTAAAGAGAGAAAATCTTTTTTTTTTTGGGTCAAAATGTAGCAAATGTGATTATGATTAGCTACCCAAACTAATTGCGATTTATTATTTTAATTGTTTGACAACCCTAATAATTACGTCAGGTATTGTCCAATATCTTTTAATTTATTGCAAAGCATATACCATTGCAAAATAATCATAATACTAACTGTGCAGCCCTAACTGGGATGTCGTCATTCTCTTATGATCACTTTCACTGTTATTAGAAACAGTGATTTAGAAACAGTGTCAGTAGAAAAGGGAAAATAGTTTGTTGACTGCTGTTTCAGCAGAGTGCTCCAGTTTTAAGTTCACATTTTAGTGAGTCTCAGAGTGTTGAGGCGGACGCCCAACACTGTGGCAGCGGATGCATAGCGAATATCTCTCAGAATGCCATTCCACTTCCTCTCCCCCTCGTCATACCTGTAAAGAAACATTGTGGATTTTGTGTGACTGTGATCAGTGCTTTCAATTTATCCAGTCCACCATTAGTCAATAATGTAAAGTGGTGAACCCTTACAGTCACATGCGAACAGTGTGAAATTCGTTCTCTGCATTTAACACATTCACCAAGTGAAGCAAAGAGTTCCCACCGATGGGGGGGCCCCTGGAGAGCAGTGTGTGAGGACCGTACTTGGCTTAACCTCACTGGTGCCAATAACAGGCCTGGGATTTGAACCCGCAACCTTCTGGTCGCAGGGACAGCTGCCCCTGCTAATACAGCTCTTATCAGGATTGTTTGGGTGTCTTACCTCCAGATGTCTGTCATCTCTTTGGGGCTGATCTCCTCACCATCTTCACTAGGAATCATCGCAAAGCCTCCAACGCCAAAGATGTTGCTTCCCACTGTGATCAAAGTGAGGGAGCTTCTCTCCTGAGGAAACTCCACAAACTCAGACCACCTAGGAGGAAAGCACGCAATCAAACCAGGTTGTATTTTAAGGTCTGATCTGAAATGGTTCATTAGATTTCTTTGCAGTGGTGGTGAATGGAGGGGTTGCAATTATAGGGGAAATAAAATATTACTATACAAAATGAGCAGTGAACCTGCACATGTATTCTGGAATTCTTTTGGATTTTTAAAGTCTATTTTTTATCAGTCGGTTCATCAGCACTATTACCAGTTAGACATTTTGCACTGACTTGTTCTTTGCAATGTCATAGACCTCCACAGTCCCAGTCAGGCCGGTCTCTGTAACTCCTGCAGCCACGTAGATCTTGTCTTTGTGAAGCGTTATGCCAAACAGTGAGCGTTCGGTCTTCATTGGAGACAGGTCCTTCCATTCACCCTTCTTTATATCAAAGACGCACACCCTCTTCAGACACTTTCTGCAAGCAAGACAGCACAGCTTATGTTCACAGATTAGAAAGAACAAACATCTCAGCTTTATTGAATGAAATGGTTCTGAAGTTGAAGTTGAAGTTTATTGTCATGTGTACAGAGTACAGTGTACAGAGTACAATGGAATTCTTACTTGAACTCCCTCTTCACAGATAGAACATAAAGACATGAAAGACAACACAGTGCAGCAACAGTAGTCTTAAGTTGTATAAAGTACAGTAAAGTGACAGTGCCATG
>JBBIGB010000001.1:411453-423133 GCA_037577075.1 Alestopetersius hilgendorfi | reverse complement strand
CAGAATGTTTACTAATCTCAAGTAGACTGATTTATGTGGTTTCTGACACTGTGTGACACTGTTATGAAGACTGTTACAAACATCACATGGATACAGAAGTAGCTAGTAGTTTTGGGTGGTCTTGACAAAGTCACAGGTGGGCGGAACTTTGGCTGATGGCAACTATAAATCGTTTGATAACAGAAAAAACATGACTTTATATACTTAATATATATAGTATATACGGACACCTACAAGCCCCTCAGAGCAACTAAATTGTGCAGTGCTGTGCTGTTTTGTTAATTGTATGGACTTCAGGATGCATATGAAGAACACTTGAAGAAAAAGTCCATCAGTACATATAAAAACCTGGGTTTACTCTTATTCAGGCTTTCCTGAAGAACTTGTGCACCTTGACTTGCAGGTCCTCTGAGTTTTGTGTGTCCAGATATAGATTGAGGAGTTTGGGGAGCACGTTAGCTGCTGCTACAGCTCGAGCATGTTCAGGGGTGTGGTGCCCGATCTGCCCGAACGCCCATGCTATGGCTGCCTTGATGTGGTCCTCCTGTTCCTCTGCCAGGCATATAGCCAGCTGTGGCACCCCCTAGAGGAGAGATTTTTATGTAACCAGTGAGAGGAACACAGAAGTTTTTGCAAAACTATTTTTTGCGTGATAACAAAATTGACATATCAACAAAAGAATCCGAATCATAAAACATTATTAATTGCTTATGTGATGACTGCCACAACACACAGACACCAGAACTATATATAATATAAGTTTAAATCTAAAATCTAAATAAAAATCTGTAGAGAGAAAACAACCACAAAATGAATAGACTATATGATATAGTTATGATTACACATATATGACACAACAGCTCATACTAAACCATAGTAGCACACCTTAGACACAATGACGGCCATGGCGAGATTCTCAGAGTGTGCAGCCACGTAGCCCAGCATCATGATCCCAGGCAGGCGCACGTTGCCCCTGGAGTCCCCGAGGTAGTCAATCACAGCTGCTACACCGCCAGAGTTCACAATCAGTTGGGACAGCTAAAGGTGAACACACACTTATTTTTAAACAGTGTCTGAATGTGGGGTAGCGGTCCCAGAGCATGTTGTTGGTTCTATAAAATGTCATTTTTGCCCTGCAAATGTACAAAATTAAACAAATGGATTCAGATATTTGTGAACTGCATTTTTGATGAGTGTCAGCCCGTTTTGTGTACAGACATGCATCACAAGAATGTCTCAAACACTTATTTCTGTAGTCTGAACTGATTCAGTGGGGGTCTGTATGGCAGGTACCTCAGGTGTATGTTTTGTGATCTCCCTCATCATTGTGGTGACGTTCTTCTTCACATACTCATCCGAGTCTCTTAAACACACGAGCACACCAGGAAAGATCTCAGCCTCCACCACCATCTCCGCCAGGTCCACTGAGTGTTTGGCGATTTGGCCGAGGGCAGAGAACACTTGTCTCTGAAAATGACGACTTCAGTTAGAGGATTGTTTTTACCATGTAATATGTTCTATGTGAAATATACCCTGAACTCTTTATGTGGTGAAGCTGGAGGCCTAGTGGTTAGGGAGTTGCCTAGTGGTCATAAGGTTGTGGGTTTGAATCCCAGGACTGCTAGTGTAATCACTATGGTTCCCTTAAGCAAGGTACCCACCCCACACACTGCCCCCTGGGGACCCCTCATTGGTGGCAGCCCCCTGCCTCACTTGGTGAATGGGTTTTATCACAGTGTGTGCTGTGGCGCATTCGTGTATGAAATGTCATTATTTGATTACATGAAAGTAATTGCAATCTGCTTTAAAGGTGACATACACTAACACTAGACCTCTAAGGGCTGATGTTGGGTTTAAGTAGGCTTAGATACAGGAGATCATACTGTTTCTCTGACCTTCAGTTTGGCATCTGGGTTGAGGGTCATCTGTGCAAGGTGGGCGATGGCTCCTGTGTCCACCACTGTCTGAGCCAGTTCTGGGGAGTGTTTGGCAATGTCACTCAAAGTAGAGGCAGCGATCCTCTTCAGGGCAATCTCAGGCTCCTGGATGCACAGCACAAGCAGCGGAACTGCCCCAGAGTCCACAACCGCCTGGGCCAATTCTGCAGTTCAGACAGAAAAAGCATTACATCATTTGTCTTGTGCTTTTTTCCAGTAATTTTATGGGTAAAAATATTGCAGATTTCCACCCACTGGACAAAAGGATAGTGTTATCTTACATTAAAACTATCATTATGAAAATTTCCTATGTATTTATGATGAGAATAAATAAATTCTTGTCATCATCTTGTCATTGGCATGCTCAGTGCAAGAGAATAAAATATAAGACAATAGAAAGACAATAAACAGTGCAACACAATGACAAGGACAATAGTGTAACAGATGACTGTAACACTGATATTGCTGTATGAACATATAGTTAAATGATAATCAAATGTGCAGCTAAACAACAGTAATAAAAGCTCTTGACTTGCGTCCATTATGCCTGGCGATGTAGCCCAGTGCCCAGGCCGCAGCCTCCTTCACTGCAGGGTCAAACTCCTCCAAGGAAATGACAAGGGCATCAAGAGCACCACAGTCCACCACCGCCTGGGCCAGCTCCGCTGAGTGCTTAGCAACGGCTCGAAGGACAAACGCAGCCGCCTTCTTATAGAAACGCTGCCGGACAAGCAGTTATGTCAGGATTAGAGAGAAACACGACAGCAGAAACCTTCACTGTAGAATCCTTTTATATAAGACATCAAAACCATTTAGTATTAATTCATCCGAGTTGCAGCATAAAAGCAATTGTTTATAGCCCTTGAAATGCCACTTCGTTGTTATGGTCTATTTCGTTATAGACCAAAAAAGTACTGGTGTTAGATTTATCTATGTCCAGAAGTGGGGACAGTCTGTTGCTCAAGGGTACCTCAGTGGTGCCACTAGCAGTCCTGTGTTTCAAACCCACTACCTTTGCATTGCAGGGGCAACTGCGATGCCCCAAATATGTGTTCCTTTATAGATCCTACAACTTCAATGGATTATTTTGCTGCCCATCAATATCCAGCTCCTAAAGCAGTGGGGGATTAGGTGCCTTGCTTAAGGCCACAATCAAAAATAGCCAGTCAGTCCTGGGATTTTCACTCTCTAGACTACCAGCCACCCTGGGATGATACCCTTAGCAAAATGAAGGAGAACCAACAACTGTGAGGGGAAAATAGAGATTGTAAAATTGCTATCAAGAATTATAAAACCCTGAACTTTTCACCAGCATGGCTTCACACTACTTTTCTCTATTCTACATTTCTGTTCTATTCAACTCTGCTGCAAACTGGTCCTTTGAAGAAAAAGCTGTAAGTCTCACATTTTGCTCAGCCAGTGAATAGACGAGCTGAGGGAGAATGTCTGCCTTTACTACCGCCTCAGCCAGGTCATCATTATAGTTGGCAAGCCTTCCAAGAGCCAGTGCTGCTGTCTGCTGAACAGTTGGGACCGCGTCCAGCAGGAGAGGCCTCAGAAGGGACATCACACCTGCGACAGAGAGATGACATTTGTAAATGGAGGAGACAAGGAGTGTACAATGGCGAGCAGATCAAAGACAGTTCAGGGTGCACTTTTTCTGTATATAAGGCCCTTTCAGAACAAGAGAAGCTACAAGGAAACTGGCTCTAAGGAGAACTATGTATGGATATTTAACTATGTATGGATATTTAACTATATCCTGATATATCAAGTCTATGTACATCATGTAAATCTGTCTGTACAATTAAGTGCTTTTGTAGATTAGTAATGAGGGCCAGTGATGGTGAAAGAATTACAGAATTGTATCAAAGGCAATATAATCTGATTCTCCTATCCATCGTTCATCATGAAGGTTTCATACGTTGCCTGCAAGCTTACCTGCATTTTGCAGAGTTTCGACATTTTGCGGCCTTGTTGCGAGTTCTGCAACTGTTTGCACAAATTGTATCCTGGCCTTCTGGTACTGCTCAAACACTAAAAGGGACAAAAATCAGTTCTTTTTTAAGTGGACGTGGGCAAATTGACACTGTTTTAAGTGAGTTATTGTGCATTGGTGATAGCTGATGTTTCAGTCTTATGATTAACTTGTTATTTGTCAGTCTTCACTAGAAGATTCTTCTTGTTGAACCAAAAACAGTTAACTAGAATAAATATCTGAAATTTGCATAATGTTTCTGAAAGAACATTCCCAGTAAATGGAAAATCATATATTTTTTTTCATATTTATCTGACATTTTTACATATGGGTTACACATACTATATGGACAAAAGTATTGGGACACATCTTTTCAGGGTTTGGGCTTGGCCCCTTACTTCAAGTGAAGGACAATCCTAATGCTTCAGCAGACAAAGACGTTTTGCACACAGTTTGAAGAAAAACCTTTTCTATTCCAGTATGACTGTATCCCAGTGCACAAAACAAGCTCCATGAAGACATGGCTGGATGAGTTTTGTTTGGAAGAACTTGACCGGCCACACAGAGTCCTGACCTCAAACCCATCCAACACCTTTGGGATGAACTGGTTGTCGTCCAACATCAGTGTCTGACCTCATAAATGCTCTACAGAATGAACGGACACAAAGTCCCACAAAAATTCCAAACTCTTGTGGAAAGAAAAGTAGATTTAAAGTCTATGCATTTGAATTCAAGGTAATTAAGTCCCTGCTTGGCGTACTAATGCCTTTGTCTATATAGTGTATGTGTATTTGCAGTACAAAAGCTCAATTCACCTTCCTCGTGAATTAATGACAATTTAAGACTATTTACACCCCTGCTTCTGAAAAAAATATTGCCAGTGAAGGAGAAATCATAATGTTGAGCTGATTTATACACATTTTTCTCTACATTTTTACAGATGTATTTGTATTTGTAGGTTACATGTGAACAAGTGAAAAAATAAAAGGGAATTCAGTTCAAATATTTCAAAAAGAGTATGCCTCTAAAAGTTTACTTACCTTGCAAAACCTGTCGTTGAGTCATAATTGTGTAAATACCCCGCAATCAATCAGAAACGGATTTTTATTTCCACTCTCCCTTTCTCCCTGTCTGTTTGGAAGAGGCGGAACACTGTCGCCATGACAACCAACCGGAAGTTAGGGCTCTCCTAGTGTTTTCTTTTTGTTTACAATCTTAATAGCAGTTTTTATTAAAAATTATTCACTTTTATTACTTTTAGCTTCAAAAGTCTCTTGTAATCTGCAGTACTATACAATAAGTATTTTTTGCTTTAAATCACCTTACTGGTGCAAAATACAATTTTATTTCTCTTAAACTGTATTATCTTTGTTTAATTAAGTAGATTACATGAAAGAAATGGGAACACATGTTTTACACATCTTTAGGAACACAAGTGCCTAAAGATGCAAGGAGCCTAGACAAAGGAGTTCCAACCACTCAGCATTCAGCACCACCATTATACTGATCACCGCCTGATCATCTGGAATCATCTGCTCCTGTTTCTTCATTGGTTCAGGATTTCAGTTAGATGGTCTTTGTTGTGCTTGAATGATTCATACGTAGGTCAGTGTGTGTCTTAACAAACAAAAACATTCCTTGAAAACTGGTAAAGTTCAGGCAATGGACTGAAAATTAGTCTTTCATGATGCCTGGAGAACTGTTCTTCAAAATAGTCTGGAACTTTGGAAGCAAAATATGAAAAAATGAGGTGTGGCTCAAGACTTTTGCTCAGTACTATAGATGTCATTATAGGGAATTGAGTTTCTGTGGTAGTCGGATTCTTCTTTTTAGGAATTAAAGTAGTTGTGTAGTATGTAAATGCTGATAAAGTTTCACTATTCACTCCCCACTCCATAAGGCCCATACACAGAGTTAATGTTGTAAAGCCACACTTGAATCAGTTGTCTTTGCGGTGTCACAAAAACAACCACCTAGGCAGCCTCCAGTGAATTCTTGCATTGAAGTTACAAGAAACTTTTTGGGTGACGCTCAGTACAGTGCAGCCAACTGAAGCAGAGGTCATACAAAATGTACAACAAATGTTTACAATTAGGGGAAAAAAATATTAAAAATATGACAACTATGAGATATGGGCTCTTAAAATATGCATTATGTTGAAATATGACGCATAACTAAAACCTGGATGTTTTTGTGAATGAAACATATTAAAGGTAGACTCAGCAAGGCATCTTCATTTTTAAGCCTACTCAATTATAATTATAATAAAGATCTAATAAGTATTATAATATATGTATTTATATTATTGTCTTTGTGACTGTGCAGTTTTTACGGAAGCAGTTTGCTCCAGTAGCTGATTCTGATAATTATGGTTAAATTCTTAGCTGGACATTAGGTTATTTATTTATGTATGCATTTATGTATTTAGTTTTGTTTTTTAAATATTTTTTTCACTGTTTTGACATACTTATCTGCGTCCCAAACCACACCCTTCTATCCTTCACACAGTACGAAACACTAGGTACTGAAAATGTGCTTAACTTTACCTTAATTTACCCCTGAAAATACACCAAACCCCTTAATTTGAATTAAACGGCCACCACTTAATTTTACATTAAAAGTAGATTTAAGACATGATTGTGAAACCCCTTAATCTTAAACATAAACGATTCATTCAGGAGTTTATATTTTTTGAGGAGCAAATTTGAAAAAGGGGAAAATTCCGTAGTTTTACCCCTTAATTAGCCTTAATCCGTGCGATTTTCCCCTTAATTTTCTGGAAATTAAGGTAATTTTAAGTGTTAAAATGTACATACTGCACTACTGATTGCATTAGCCGTGACTTTGTGCTATTTTACACCACTGTAAATTACTGTAAAACACTGTTTGGCTATTAAGCCAGTAGATGGCAGTATAAGCTCACATTTACACAATCAGCCTGTTGAAAATGTTCACAAAAACAGGGAAATGTGAGATGTGGGTGTAGTTTCCATGTTCTGCTTGCTCACTCAGTTTTTAGCCGCGTGTTTATTTGTGCTTACACTAAAAATCCTCTTGCTTCTGTTGCACCTGATGGAGAAAAGAGAGGTTTTATTCATTCTGTCATTCTGTAGCTGACCAATGAATAGCTGCATTAAAAAAACCCAATAGTAATAAGACTCCAAAGTCTGGAAAATCCTGTTTGGGTGAAAGATTGTCTACATGGTGAAAAAGAATTCAGTGCCGGAATTTAGGAATGATGTGCCACTTTATTGCTAAACAAAATAGGGAATATGACAAAGAAATTCTCTCCCACCTAAGGCACAGTAAGGTTATGAAGTGAGGCTGATAAATTAGTCCCAGTGAGAGCTACGCCTCTTTCCTTTTAAAGTCTGAGACCAAACACCCACCTTCATAAAACATTCAGTTTCCATCCCACTTAACTTAGCTAAAGGATTTCAGGACAGCTGGAAGCACAGGAGGCTGTGTGTGCTCTATCATGGGATCAGAACCTGAATAGGCAACAGTGACTTGATTAGAACTGTAATTTATACTATTAGCACAAAAGCCATGCATTTAATTGCCATGCTATGTGGACAAAAGTATTGGGACTTTTATTACATTGTATGTAAATCCATAGACTTTGGTCCCCCTTTGCAGCTACAACTGCTTCCACTCTTCTTGGAAGGCTTTACACAAGAATTTCTGTCTGAATTTGTGTCCATTCATTCTGTAGAGCATTCGTAAGGTCTGGCGCTGATGTTGGACGAGAAGGTCTAGCTCACAATCTCTGTTCCAGTTCATCCTAAAGGTGCTGGATGGGGTTGAGGTTAGTGCACTGTGTGGACCAGTCAAGTTCTTCTCATCCAGCCATGTCTTTATTGAGCTTGTTTTGTGCACTGGGACACATTCATGCTGGAAAATGTCCACAAAGTTGGAAGCATGGCGTTGTCCAAAATCTCTTGGTCTATTGAAGCACTGTAGGTTTACATGAATTTATGCAGTGTCTCTGTATATAATATCTGAATAAACTGATTGTTTATAGCCTCTCCTGCTGATGCCCTGTTGTTTATATGGTAGTTATGGCACATGACGACAATAAGTGTGTGAATAAGTCAGTCTACAGCAATAAATAGAGAAAAGCTTGCTGCAGCATTAGCCCAGTAATGTTCATTTCCCTTAATCATATGTTCTTGCCTCAGCACAGATTTGAAGAAAATGTTCAATTCAACAAAATGGCCAAAAAGTCTCTAAATTTGACATATTTGATCACATTTAATCACATGGTGGTATTTCAAATGAATGAAAGTATGTTAATACAAAAGGATTGAAAATATAAGATGCAGTTATGGTGGTCAGACTAGTTCTGTGGCATTGTTGGTTGTTAAATTACAGTATATTGCTACTCTGATAGTTTTATGCTTTATATGTTATACTCCACATTAAAGTCATTGTAATTTGCCATGTTATCTATTATTTTGTCGCTTTCACTTTAATGTGACTCTCCGCTCTCCTAATTACATCCGTTTCCCTTGGTTCTCTGATGTTGCCTTGGAGAACACCTCCTCTGGTGTTCTCTGATGTTGCCTTGGCACAAATTTAAAGAAAGTGTTCAAATCAATTGTATGACCAAAAAGTTCTCTCTTAATTTGGCATATTAAAGTCAGTCTTTTATTAACTCGGGATTACTACGTTTTTCAAAATAATGTCTCAATCAAATTTGATGTATAAAATAATGAATGAAATTGCTAGCATTAAAGGATTGGGACTAAAAGTATGAACATAAGGCTGGCTTTTTTATTGTTGGACATGAATAAGTTAAGAAGACATCTAATTACCTTACAGTAAAGCTCTGAAAAGTGAAGTCAAGGTATGTTCATGTCACTTTCCCTTTATTTGACCCCTTATAAGATCCATTTCTTGTGGCCCGTATGTTCCCCAAGCTTGCCTTGGCACAGATTTGAGGAAAATGTTCAAATCAAATCTAATCAATGGCCAAAAAGTTAGCAACATAACAGATGATTTAAAACTGACTCATAAGAGTGAATTTAAGATGTCAATAAAGTAGACAAGCTTGTTTTTAAGTCATTTATAGTAAGTTGTTGGACATAAATGGGTCAAGAAGATATCCAACATCATACATACTGATTAGTAATTCTTTTATACTCCGTACTTGACTCTCCACTCTATGTCTATTTCACCGCAGTAAGGAAAGGGAGTCTATTGGAGCTGTGGAAACATCCAGAAAGTTCTAGTCTTTCATATGGTATTTCAAACCTCTGCATACTTTCACAAATTCTCCATCCATACACGTAATTCTGTGCAGAGCGGCATCTCTGTTCTCGGAGCGGCCTGATTTTTCAGGCTTTTTTCCACTGAGGGTGAGGACCAGCCAACCAAAGCCAGAGCAGATCAAAGTGGAAATCCACAGGCATCGGCGTCCTCACAGCTTCAGCCTTTATGCCCACAACAAAAGGGAGAGTCTGGGCCGGACTCCAGAGTTATGGTGCCGTTATGTTTGTGATCAAACAGGGAAACTCGGCCTGGGAGGAATA
This sequence comes from Alestopetersius hilgendorfi, assembly GCA_037577075.1. Classification (NCBI taxonomy): domain Eukaryota; kingdom Metazoa; phylum Chordata; class Actinopteri; order Characiformes; family Alestidae; genus Alestopetersius; species Alestopetersius hilgendorfi. The sequence goes on along the minus strand of JBBIGB010000001.1, from coordinate 413,684 downwards.
TCCAGCGCAGGCCTCATGCTGGTGGCAGAATTATATGAGGAGAAACAATATTAGAGCCCACAGCGTTTGATGATGATGAACTATTTACTCTGAACAGTAATGTGAGCAATCCGAGTACTTTTCTAATCCGACGAGAGCCGTTCCAAAAGAATTATGGATGCAATTCAAACATTTATGTTTCTGACTGGAGCCTTTACAACAATATGAATTCCACCAATTTTTACAAAATTCATCGTAATTAAATCACTGAGATGTTAGTCATACAGAGTGACTTGGTGTGAAATAATAGGATCTGTAGTATTTATACCCAGCATTGTATATATAGCATAGTGTTTCATATTGAGTTTTTATTGGATTTATTCAAATTTATGATGATCTTATCTGTGTGCCTGTGCAGTCGTAACAAAGCAGTTTTCTCTGGGGTTCTGATTCTGAAACTTGCAGAGTCATGAGTTGTTCAGAGTGGTGGTGAATGGAACCAGATGTCTAATTCCTTTAAAAGCCCCTTTACAGAAAGTTGTTACATGAATGTTGAATGTTTCTTTGATATTTTTGGAAAGGTTTTGGCCTTTAACATTATATTTACAATCCTTTAACATTATATATTTAAAAAAAACACTATGGACAGAAGTATTGGCATTGAAATACATAGACTTTAATATGGAGACGGACCCTCTTTGCAGCTTCCACTCTTCTTGGAAGTCTTACCACAAGGTTTTGGAGTTTCTGTGGGAAATTTGTGCCCATTCATTCTGTAGAACATTTATGATATTAGACACTAACGTTGGAGGAGAAGGTCTGGATCACAATCTCCGTTCAGTTCATTTGGGTTGAGGTCAGAGCTCTGTGCGGCAAGTTCTTCCACGCTGAACTCCTCCAACCATGTCTTTATTGATCTTGGTTTGTGCACTGGGACACAGTCATGCTGGAATAGAAAAGGTTCTTCCCCAAACTGTGTCCACAAAGTTGAAAGACATTTACGGCATTTAGTAGACACCTTATTTCAAAGCGACTTCCATTCTCTATCTGAAGGGGACAGTCTCCCTGGAGCAACTTGGGGTTCAAGGTCTTGCCCAGGAACCCAGTGGTGGTGCTGAAGGTAGGATCCGAACCCATGACCTCTTGGTCTGGAGGCATGTATATTTCCCTGTGGAAATGATGGTATTGTTCAAAATGTCTTGGTATCATGAAGCATTAAGATTGTCCTGGTAGTATGGGGCCTTTCCCAAACCCTGATAAACAGTGGTCCTAATGGTCCTCAGTTACTGTGTGTTTTGTTCCCTCTTGCCATACTTTTGGTGACACACTTTTAAAGATGACCCAGCAATTCTGTGTTGCTAAGAAAGAGCAAAAATGGGCCTTAAAACTTGGTCAGTCCAGATGTATCATACATTGCATAATCACACATACCGCATTATCTGATAAGTCTGCATAATCATCGCTCAGCCTCAGGATGATGGACTTATCTGGATTAACCCTGTCGGGAGGCTCTTTACTGTGAGCTTGAATAAACAACAGCGACAAAGAGTCTGTGCTCTTAAATGGGTTTTATAGAAACCATGTTAAAGAGTGCAGACTGTCTGCGGCTGGTACTGTTCAGCACTGTTGCTCACTACGGATGATGTAAACCCATGTAATAGGCTGAGCATCCACTAAACCACACTGGCATTGCCCGTGGTCCATTTTTTCCTCTATGATTTCATTCATTTTGGATAGTTCACCAGCCCTTAGAGTTTAGGTAGGATTTTTAAGTGCCGCAGTATGTCATCATACGTGCAACCCTGGTTAAACAGGTCTGTTAAAAGTCAATTTAAAGTAGCATCTTAATGTGACTTACTTACTATTAGCTTCTGTTAGGGACATTTGGTCACGAATGTATTTTTTATATCTAGAATTTAAAAACAGTCATGACTGTAATTTTTACAATGTTATTTAGGTCTCTGAAGATGTTTGATGGACCTGATTTTATTTTTTTAATTATTGAATTTCTTTACAAATGTGATAGAAATAAAGCCTACTTTAAAACGAATCAGTACAAAGTCATTATAATTGTACCTAAAGATTTTTCCAGATGTCTGCATAATTAAGTGGTAATGTTGTAAACAAGCCATTCAGAGTGGTTTAGGTCAGGGGTCCTCAAACTGGTCCAGAAAAGGCCGCTGTGGGTGCAGGTTTTCTTTCCAACCAAGAAGAAGCCACACCTGAGTAACTGAAAACCAAGACCAACTGAT
>JBBIGB010000001.1:398994-411353 GCA_037577075.1 Alestopetersius hilgendorfi | reverse complement strand
CTGAAAACCAAGACCAACTGATTACAGAGGTGGAATCAGGTGTGCTTCCTGCTTGGTTGGAATGAAAACCTGCACCCCCAGCGGCCCTTTCTGGACCAGTTTGAGGACCCCTGGTTTAGAGTGAAATCTGTTTTTATAGAAATGGCCTGAATTTGAATTGTGTGCTGTGATGGTGAATGGAACCAGACGTCTGAGGAGGGCACTTGATCTAGATGATTATGAAAACATTGCGGAATGTCTGAGCCATTGTTTTATGGTAGCATTACATATAAAACCTACAGGTTTATGTCATTTAGAAGACACTCTTATCCAGAGAGACATACATCACCGCATAAGTTGTCTTCATCTGTTCTTCATACCTGTAAAGCTAAACTAAAATCAACACCTGCTTTTATCAAGTTACTGCCAGCTAAGTCAGTACGGAAGAACCTTTTCTACTCCAGCACGACCGTGTTCTCCATATTGAAGTCTATGGATTTAAGTGCAATGTCATTAAAGTCTCTGTTGGTGCGAATTATCAGGTGTCCTGATACTTTTGTCCGTGTAGAGTATCAAGTCACTACAGTTTTAGATAGTAAATAATTAGTGTGTAGACAATGTGTGTAGATTAGTGTGTAGACAATATGACTCCTGGTTCCATTCACAAACACGGTAAAGGAATCTGTTCATTCCTCTAAAAATGAACTGTTTTCACCAAACCCCCTCTGAACTGATGTTTATGTTTCAGTTATTGCATTATGCAGAAGATGGAATTTCTCTTCAAGCATTAACTGAATAAACGTAACTGATTTGATTTTCACTTGATCCTCTGACAGTGAACAGGTTCATCAAAGGAACCATCAATAGTGAATGAATCTCCATCAGAAATATATGAAATAAAGTGAAGCAATATGGTTTGTTTGTTTTTTAGACAGTTCAGGTATCTCTAGGGAATAGACTGCATTTTTTAATATTAGTGTAATGCTCTTTTTCCTGCTCTCTCATTTCAAAACCATTGCCAGGCTTCAGAATGCACAAAATTGCTACACATTTATAAATATATCCATATCATATCGTATTCAGTTTAATCTCGTTACCTTTGAAGCTCTACATGGTTCTGCCCCCCCACTACCTCACTTAATTGCTTCACTCATTTACTCCTTTACTCCTCTGTACATTCATCTGGTCCTGGCTTGCTTAAAATCCCCATATTCCAACTCTTCAGTGGGAGATAGATCTTTTAGTGTTGTGGTTCCCAGATTATGAACTTCCCACCCTCAGAATATTTTAAATGCTTCATCTCTTGACTTGATTTTGCCTGATATTTTTTCCTGCTACTGTAATGTTATTGTAATTTACTCTGTTTAATGCAAATCACAGTCTGTTGAACGCTGTTTCATTTTCTGTCTCAACTATTTGTAAAGTTTGAAGAGTACACTATATAAATCAATATTATTAGTAGTAGGAGTAGTATTAGCTATTACTGAATGCTTTTACTGCTGTACAGTTTGATGTATTTTATTAGTTGTTGCTTATGGTGACTGCCACAACACACAGAGGGACAAGAATAATATAAAATAAAATGCAAGACAAAATACAATAATAAAATAATTTTAAATAAACCTAAATAAAATAAATTACCAAGCATTAATCAATGAATCATCCAGTTAGTTCATTGACTATTTGGTTTATTTCTTTCTTTATTTCCCTGTTCGATTTATTCTTTTAATTTATTGGCTGTCTATCTTGTCCTGGACGTATTTCTTTGTTTGCTGTTGATTGATTGCTCGATTAATTTGTTTATTATTACAAATATTGCATTAATATTATATGTATTCATAAGGAGCTCTGTCTCTTCTTGTTGAACCTATTATTTTCTCTGAAACGTTAATGCCGTTAAAAGTGGATTTTTTCGACGGTGCTTTTGTTTACATGGACCCAAACACAATCTCAGTCCAATAACACAGCTTTGAAGTGTGGCGACCGATTGGGTTCCCTTTTTCTGCGTTGTTTTTAGTTTCCCACCCATATTGCGGATACTCCCGCCTTCCTGAGCTGCGATTGGCTTGCAATGTCCCCTTTAGCGCTTTGTTTGGTTGATACGTTATTTTCACTGAACCTCTAGCCAATCAACGGCGGGAAGGAGGCGGGCCTTTTCTGAATATGGGTGTAAAACGAAACATTTCATCTTTCTGCGTTGCTTTTGCTTCCCACCCGTATTGAAGACGCTACAGGCTTCATACGCAAGGGTTGGCTGGCAGGGTCCCGCTTCTACGATGTGATTGGTTAAAACGTTGTTTTTACTGAGCTGCTAGGCAATCAGAGCTCGAGAGGAGCCTGCCTTTACCTGAATACGGCTGGGAAACGAAAAAAAGCTCGTCTTCTGGGAGGTGCTGGTTTTTACGAGTGTGTGTGGAGAGCAGAATGCAGCAGGATTGAATGAGCCGTTTCTACTCATCCTCCCGGAGCCGAGATGTTGACCGTAGATGCGGCTTAAGGACGAAAAATCACGTTCTAAACCGGGATCTGAAGGATTTTTAATGCGGAGAGACAGCCGTTACCGTTACCGAGCGCGAGACGGTCCGGGCTAGCTCGTTAGCAACCAACTCACGACAAAAACGAGTGACTTTAAATAAAAAATACTAAAACCCCGTTTTCCATGGACAACACGTCCATAATCACCCAGGTAGCGAATCCAAAGGAGGAGGAAATCATTTCGAGTCGTCAAGAAAAAGGTGACACGCTTTCCTTGCTTTGTTTTCCATAAAATGCTGATTTTTGTTTTTGCTGTGTTGTTGACAGCTTAGCTGGGGGGAGCATCCTAAACGAAACCTCTTTTGTAAAAAAAAAAAAAAAAAAAATCATAACATACCCAAACTGTGTACACCTATTTAATCAACACCTGTGCAAGGTAAGAAAAATATTCCCCCCAACTTCAATGCAGCATCGTTAAAGAAGGTCAGAGAAATGCACTACATGGACAAAAATACTGGGACCGTTCCCTCCATCAGGGACTTTAATGACATTGAATTCAAATACATAGACTTTAATATGGGCTTGGCCCCTCCCATTTTTTTGGAATGCTTTACACAATATTATAGAGTTTCTGCGGATATTTGTGCCCATTCATTCTGTAGAGCATTTACGAGGTCAGGCACTGATGTTGGATGAGAAGGCCTGGCTCGCGATCTCCGTTCCAGTTCATCTCAAAGGTTTTGGATGGTGCTGAGGTCCGGTCTCTTTGTGGGCCATTCAGTTGTTCTGCACTGAACTCATCCAGCCATTTCTTTAAGGAGCTTGCTTTATGCACTGAGGCACAGTCACAGGTTCTTCTCAAACTGCGTCCACGAAGTTGGAAGCATGACCTTGTCCAAAATGTCTTGGTCTGCTGAAGAATTAAGATTGCCCTTTACTGGAACTAAGGGACGAAGGCAAAACCCTGAAAAATGTGTCCCATTACTTTTGTCCGTAGAGTGTAGCTTGTTTAATAAAGAGAGATGACCTGTACACAGTTATAAATGACGTGCTGTTCATATCTGTAATTCCTCCTTTTAGCTGTGTATTTTATTTCCACAACCGCCAAAAAGAGAATCCGAGTGCTTGAGATGACTGAAATTAAATTCCTCTGAGCCACTGAGGTGTGGATTTAAGACACTTGGCCCTGAGGGGGAAACACACTGCTCCTTGTTATTGTTTACACTTTTTTGGCTTTAAACTTTGGTACATTTACAGCAAAGACAATAGGGAATTCAGTCTGTGTCCTGATTTCATTATGGTGTTTATGCTTAAACTGTACTTGTTTTGAGCCTATAGCGTGGTGTTGCAGTGTAGGATGTGCTTTACCTCGTGTTTAGTTCCCCATTGCTCCTAAATTAAAAGTAACTAGACTTAATTGCATTTGTTGAGTAAGTCAGGCAAATTTCTCCTGTTGCAGGATTCTTGTTTTCTCAAATGCTCATGACCTGTATTTTGAGTTTCTATGGTACTTGGGTTCTGATCTGTATCTGTGCACTATATTCTATATAATATAATACACAAACACACACCATGAGTTAGAGTAAAAGTATTAATTTGCATTACAATATTTAACTCTTTATTGCCATTATTGATCTTACTGACCAGTTCAACCAGAATCTTAACAAAAAAATTGTTGTGCAGAAATTGTGCTGTGATCTTAGATAATCTCTGATATATGGTTTGTACTGTGATATTGACTTGCATGGAAAATGCTTTTCAGTTTTCACAATTATTTTAATGGGTGTTTGGCTTTGCACCCATGGTATAATGCTCATAAAATAGTGCTGCACCTATTTTGTTTTCAGTCAAGCAGTTTTTCACTTTTTAAATTCTGTTTTGTGCATTTTGCGTATTGTGTCCAGGAACTCGCTGTTGATATAGTGCAATTGAAGGGGAGCTTCAGATTGTTTGGAAAGTTTAAAATCAATTCTAACTGTTTTTTGTTTACATTCTGTAAAGGTTCTTTCTGTCCGGTTGACCTTTTAATTTGTATATTTGATTAGCCTTTAGTTTAAGCAGTCTACTCTGAGATCAGGTTTTCTGATTCTGATCATTAAGAGTTTGGTTATAGCCCAGCACTGGTGAGAAATGAGTTAAACTAAACAGCTGCCTTGCAGGGTTGTGACACTTGACATGCAGCACTGTTTGGAGGATAAGCACAGTAACGTCTTCCTGAAAAAAGCCTGGAGCCTGGGAACATAAACTGACCCCCGCTGCTACCCTGAGTCTGTTTTTGTGCCTGTTGGATGGACAGATAAGATGAGGATAGCCCTGCTGTGTCCAGGTTGCAAGAGAGTGTCACAGAACAAAGAAATTCCTCTTTTGTCGACCGTTTCTTGTCGCTGTTGTACTTTTAAAACCGTTTTGACACATTTTGAGTTAAATGCGGTGTTTCATGGACACACTCCCTACCATTGTGCTGATCTAGTGATCTGTAAGTCAAGAGTTTTTTTAAAAAAAACTGATAGCATCTACAGACTGCAGTTTAGGCAAAGGTCGTTACAAATGACACTGTGGAACATGTGTATGTGTGTGAATGGGTGTAGGTGTATGATGGTGTGTGTGAAGGGGTGTAGATGTGTAAAGGTGTGTGTATGATGGTGTATGTGAAGGTGTGCCATGATGGTCGTGAGGTATAGCAACACACACACGGTGAGGTGGTCGTCCTAAAGTTTTGACATTATCAGAAATAATTGCAGGCTGTCTTTGGGCGCGGTGATGAATGGAAACGGAATGAGTTGATTACTCCTTTGTCACTTTTTGACCTGCCTCATTCACACCTGCAACATTTTCTAATAATCTCACCTGGACCAACCTGGCCTGCGTGTCAACCCGCACATGAGCATAATCAATGCTTATTTATGCCTGCCCATTTTGTGTTTCTGTGTACTCTACTGTACACACACAGCATGAGGCCAAGCTGTCTGCAACCAACATAATTAATGGGAGGAAAGGACCTCTAAGGTTATAAATAGATCAATTGCGATAATTGCGTTCAAAGGTTGTAATGAGATTAATGATGGAAAGGAACAACCTTCTGAAGATCCATGTGGGTGTTTTTGTGCCATTATCGATTTGTCCTGGAACCATCGTCCATACTCAGTTATTTACTATTTTATACTTAAACCGTGGAAAATATTTTACAGTTCAAAACTGGCTCATGCAGACCAGGTAGGCTGGCAGTAAGGCTGGGAACCAAAATACTAATATTCAGTACTGACTACTGAAAAGATTTATTCATTCAATTCCATATATACTGAGGAGGAATCTGGAACCAAACTGGTGTTCTCCTCACCAGCTCACACAATATCAAATAATTTTACAAACTAAACAGATCTGGGTATTGTTAACTAATTTCTTCTTTGTATTTATACTAACGTTAACTTTGCAGGTAGAACTTGGAGAAAAACTGCTTTAAAGAATTTGCCTTGGTGACTTTTGTACAGTACTGTACATCAATATAACCTGTGTAATAATATATAACATTTGTTAAAAGGCCATGAAAACTTTTATTCAATATAGTTTTGTATTTAAAAGGAAAAAAAAGGCCTGGCATCTGTATTGAAATTGATATTAGTGTTTTTAATTAGGGAAATTTAATTAGGTCTGAACAATACGTGGCCCCAGACTCAGTCAGGTGTCGTCTGTTTGCTCTTTGTTCTTAAAGGTCAAGGGCTGAATAAATGAGTGAGAAAAATGTTTCCGTATAAGCATTCAGACTGTACTGGAGTCTAGAGCTTAATAGGCCAGCAGCCAGCAAACCACATAGCTGCCTGTAGCCAGGTTCACCCACTACTACTGTATTACCGTAATCAGAATCCTGTGATGCCATTTTAAATGACTCATCCCATGAAGATGCATCCTTTCATAGGCTCCAGCCAAAAGGGGATCACCCACAAGTGGTGCGGTAGATCCTAATACAGAAATGTATCCCCTCTAAATCAAGGTGCAAATGTATCAAGCTTCTCTGTGTAAGAGTTCTGATCTAAGATCAGTTCCCTTCTGTTTACTTAATCAAATTCATTCGTTTGGGAAAGGCAAAGGCTGATCGTGGATCTTCGTCTGAGAAATCTGATCCATTCGACCTCAGGTCTCGCAAACCAGTCCCTCATATGGCGAGGAGCCTTTCTGCCACACTGGCTTTGGAACCAGGCCACACTTGCTGAATATTTCAAAGTCACTCGCGGCTATTTTCAGAGCCCTATCGGTTTCATTGTATGCGACAGAGTGGCTAACGGATACAAGGCGTGTTTCTAAACACCTAGATTGAGTGAGCGCTTATAGATTTTCTCCTCATGCATTATAAATGGGGTTTAATGAGGTTAACATCAGAAAGTCCTTTGCTCTGGGTTTTAGAACAAGCACAGTCAGGAATACAGGTGGTGATAAAAATGGAGTTGTAGATTTGAGACACGAGCCAAGAAATGGCAGCAGTATAAGGTCAGGGAGACGGTCAGACGCTGTTAATAACCTTTTTATTTCCGAGGTCCCAACAGCAAAGCAACCAATCATGGTCTGGCAATTTTGTCCTCCTGCTTTATTTGCTGTCTGATTGCGCCCTCATACGTATTTCACTGCAATATACAAGAAAAATGGTTCATCCCTTTGGGTGAGCTGTAGCATTTTGCTTTCTGTCTGATAACCAGTATACATTGTACAATTGTGAGCTGTTCCCAGATGATAGACGAACAATCGTGACACAAGCGTGTTGATTTCTTTGGTCGTGGCTCCTAAAAGTTCGTCCTACATCACACTGTGCGGGAGGTTCAAAGACTGCTGTGGTCACAGCGACCAAAAACAGCCGGAGATTATTTTCTGTCGATGTCAGAAATTCAGGTTGACCCTCTCCGTGTGTGTGCTGCTACAACCTATGACTACTGAGCAACTAATCAAAACACAGCATGAAATGATGTATTTATCAACAAAATCCAAACAGCATGGAGGAGAAACAATAGAACACCTTCACACAAACCATCACTTATCATACACACCTGCACACATACACACCATCGTACCCAAGTCGATTGGATCCATGTCACACAGTGTGATTTTCAACGATCTTATAAGATTGCTGATGTCTCACAGTCTGTTGAAGGCATTATATCTGCGGTAATCCTCAGAACAATCTTCCTTCTGACACATTAGGTTGATTTAGATGTAGTTCATTTCATGCCTTGATAATGGAAACGCTCATTCACTCGCCCTTTTCTTTTGACCAAAGACATTTGAACATAACATACAAAGATTTCAGAGGAGACAGATTCTACACGTCTGTTTGGACGAAGTTCAGTTTCTCACACTAATGCAATAAGCTGTAATCAGATGTACTGTAGTGTGGTTCCTTGTCTCGTGTCTCATTACGACCGAATGACTGCTTTGCTCAAATAACTCAAATCTGTCAGGTATCATTGGATGAGCAGTTTACCTTAATCAGATTACGACGCATCTGAGCTTGGATACTTTATCCCCTCACAGTGCATGCTGACTGCTGCGTACACTCATCCTGGCGTGTCCCGCTGATTTAGATTTCACAAAGTACTTGTACTTGACTTCTCATGAATAACTGCGTTAGAAGTGTATTTGTGTAGCAGAAATGGAACATTTTGGATAAAAGATTGTTGTCTTTCTTTATTGCCTGGTATAGTTTATAGCCTGATTAGGTGTCATTCAGTAAATGCAATGAAATAAGAGGTTTTATTGTGAAGCTTGATTTGAAGCTTACTGTTTTTTGTTTAGTTTAGTTTTTTTGTTAAATATCTCTTTCCACACTGCTTGGCCAGTTCTTGCTGGACTTGACAGAATTGAAGTGGTGACTGATTCATTTTTGAGGGCTTTCCTGGAGCCTGCAAATCATCTATTTTCAGCTGTAAAACTGGTGCGACAGATCGGGAATTGAGCTGTTATGCACCCAGCTGTCAGACTGATGAAGGTTTTACAGCACATACTGCAACTGCCTGAATGACTGTCCAGATCCACCTGCACGTTTTGTCAAAAGCTGCCCTGGAAAAATTTTGTAATCGAACTGAACAATATTAAATTAAATAGGTTTATTGTCATTTCAGTCACCGATCACAATGAAATGCAACAACAGGGCCGTGATGCAACACAAGAACAAAAACAGAACACCACAAGACTATAGAAGTGGAAATAGGACAGATGGACAGAAGAGAGAGTGCAAGAAAAACACAAGCAACAAATCAAAAGAACAAGTGCTGTTGTTTTATTCATGCCAATAAACAGAATGAAGCTAGACAAAAATAAATAAATGGGCAAATAATAGCAGCAGCAGGAAAGAGGATGTGCGTTATACAAATATAAATAGGGTAAGTACAGTGGCATTTGTTGTGTAAGTTGTTTAAGGAAATGTGAAAATATAATGAAATATGATAATCAAACTGATCAATATAATAATCTATTCAGCATCATTTATAGTGTAAGGGTCTAAGGGTTATGTACATGGACACATCCAGTGGACTGGGACAAAGTGAGTGCCGCTCTTTACCTTTAAGGCCGCTTGTGTCATCTCATCCGCAGCCAGTGAGAGGAGAAGTTAATTACAGAGTGCCCAGTGGACCTGCAGCCGCTGAGACTCTGATGTGAGCGGTTAACGGGGGAGATGCAATCCCTCTGCAATCCGGCCTGTCAGGGGCCATCTGGGCCAAATGGAGTAGGTGGACTTCTCCCCCCAGTGGTTCCGGCACTTAGGTTCAGAGAGAAAGAGCCGATAGCTAGCTACAAGCAGCCGCTTGGAAAAGTGCCCTCAATGCCCTTGCGAGACACTTTGTGTATTTGTTTGTGTGTTTGTTTAGCTTGTGTTTGTGGTGCATTGCACTAAACATTTGAATTTTAAAAGCTGGACTAGAGCTTGATTTTAAACATAAACATTATCTGTCTTTCTAACATTGGCTTAGAGGTGGCAGTAGTTGACATTGTGTCTTAATTACCCTTTCAAAATAAACAGATTTCAAGTAATTGGCCCTATAACCTTTTCATTGCCCTCATTTGTATTAATAAGATAAACAAAACACTTTTGGATCAGTCACGTAGAGCATCATTAGTTCCATATACATATCCTCTAATTTGTTTTGATATTGCGGTCATGGTCATTATCTCTGACTGTGGATTTAATAAACATGTAATTGTCTTTATGCAGAAAAGATCATGAGGCCCATTAGTGTTACAATCTGTTACACGGCTCGGCTTTTATGGAATTGAAGATGAAACTCGAAATAGGATGATCCGTAACATCTTTCTTTGCTCATGTCTAAAGTCCAATATGATGATTATGGTCACCCAGTCGTAGCATGAAGCTACTCAAGTTTGACAGGTTTTGAAACAGTGCCAGACTGGCTTGAATAGCCCTTTTATCAATACCAGGTATACCCAGCCCATCTCCTGGAGATCTGCCTTCCTGTGGAGTTTCATTCCAGCCTTGCTTTCAGCACACTTGTTCCAGGCCTGGAGTTTTAGAGCTAAGTAACCTGCTCTTTAGAAGGATTTCTCTGTATGAAAATGTTTTTGCAAACAGACTGCGGTGGCCTGTTTCCCAGTTGTTGGGTTATATTATAGAAGTAGTAATAATAGAAATAATTTTAATAAGATTTTATTTATAGGCAGCGTTTAAGGTGGAACAGCAGCTCAATGCATTTGGAGACTAACCCTAAAACTGATATGTCTGCTAACAGACTACTGTAAAATAAGGAGAGAGAGAGGGAGAGAGACACACAAAGACATAGAGAAAGGTATAGAGAGGGAGGCACACATACATGCAGAGAGAGAGAGAGTGCACACAAGTTATGCTCAGTTGGACTCCTGGCCACAGGGATCAAACTCTCAAAAACACCTTCAACACTTGGATGGATTCACCACTCCTTGTGAGTCTAGTGATGTTTTTTCTTTTCTTTTTTTTTTTTAAAGGCCTCTTGTGGTGGTGATGATAATAATAGTAGTAATTTATTTAGTATATATTTATAGGTATCTTTCAATGTATTTCTTACAATACACAGTAAAGACAGGCTTACAGGAGTTTGCAACAGTTTAACAAGACATAAAATGCTATAATAATAGCATAAGTGGGTAGCACTAGAGTCAGATAGAATAAGCCAGTTTCAAGAGGTGTGTTTTAAGGTGGGACAGGGTCTTCAAAAGGCAAGAGGCAACATAGTGTAAGAATCTGAACCCAAACAAACAGATGCAGTGGAAGACAATTCAATTGTTCGAGAAGATGTGAAGTAGAGCAGAAAGATACGGAGGTTATGAAGTGTCTTGAAGGAGGAGAAAAAGGACAACGGGCACAAATTCCCACAGAAATGCTCAAAAATCATGTGGAAATAAATTCTTCCAAGAAGAGTGGAAGCGGTTATAGCTGCAAAGGGGGTCCAACTATATATTAAAGTTTTATGTATTTAAATACAGTGTCAAGTCCCTGTTGGTGTAATGGACAGGTGTCCCTATACTTTTGTCTATGTAGTGTATGTTATGCTGTTAGGGGTTTCCTGTTAGGGGCCTCCAGCAGAAGCCTCATGCAGCCGGGGTTCATTTCCCAGTTTATATTTTTCAGATCATATTTAATGGTGACAGAACGCATTATAGCTGTAACAATACACAATTTAATTTATTTCACAATACTGTGTTCATGATTTCATGTTTGTGTTTAACTGATACCAAAATGTCATTTCTCAGTGGTGTATTGTCACATCTCTGTGATGCACAAAGTCGTAGTATTGCATTAAAATATCACAATGTTGAAGTAAAGATACACCCCTACTAAGCATGGACAAGCACTCCCCACGAGCTGAGGATTAATTGAGCAGGGAGTGAACAGGAGATTGTCAAAACAGATCAATACCCTGCTGGAGTGTGTAGCTGGGGGCTGACTGGGATTTGCTTTTGTGCAGAGCAGAGGCTCCTTCAGAAGACCTCAGATAATTGACACAAATGTAGAGATGGGATCGGAGACACAAAAACAAAGCCACGCACATACAGTCCCACATTAGAATGTATTTTAAGGAAGTGGCTGAAGTTTGATACTCTGAGAAGCAGGGATGGCACGGGGGGGGGGGGGGGGGACAACGTTCCTGTGTAATGAGCTGAAGTGGAGGCTTTCTGATGAGCTTGCTCCTTAATTCATTTAGGTTTGTTTATGTATGTGTGTGACAGAGAGAGAGAAAAAAAGCGAGTCACGGTGGCACATTTTTAAAGTGCTTTGCTTCGTCGGGACACACGGGAAAGTGCCTGCGTAGTCTTCAGAGTTCAGGGTGAACTCCATTTAATGGTGAGTGTGTCTCCAGGGAGAGTCTCTAAATGGGACAAAAGCAGACTGTGTGTGTGGAGGAAGAGTGGTTCCTTTCTTTTAATGGCTTCAGAGACGCTTCACTGAGTTTACCTCACCTGTCATGAATTGAAGATTGCATATTCTTCTAGGATGCATCAGATATATCAGAATTTCAATTAGCATGTTAGACAAGTTATTTAACCCTTAGAACTAGGGATGTACCGATTGCAATTTTCTTGGCCAATTCCGATTACCGATTTTTGTGTAAGTGTGACCGGCCGATACCAATTTCCCCCCCCCAGATAACAGAAAATTAGAGCTGCTGCGACATCTACACAAAAAAAACCTTTCAACTTTTTTAATGTTACTTTCCCTGTTTACTGGTTACTTTTATAATAGTGGCAGCTCTAGAGCAAATGCAAACAAAAATCTAATTTTCCTTAATATAAAGCTTTATTTTCATAACAATTGTTTTACAAATTTAAATAAGTAAAATAAATCCCCAAATAAGTCTCAATATAATGCAAATACAACTAAAGTTTAACATATGCTTTCAAATAAGAAGGTGCAGTGAGTGAACAAAAAATAA
>JBBIGB010000001.1:321268-331754 GCA_037577075.1 Alestopetersius hilgendorfi | reverse complement strand
ACTTAATGGAAATGGGAATAACTGGAATTGACTATATCTGCTTTTTCTATTCCAAACCCCATTTCTTTAATTGTTTTTTAAATTCATGCATGTTTTGGAGCTCATTTAGACAGTAAATCCAGTCCTTCTTCAGCACAGGCTTTCGGAGCTATCGGAGCCTGTCTGCTGATTTGGTTTTTGTGCGGTTTGGCGATCAGCCAGGCAGGGGCGTGTAACCAAATAACGTCAGCTGGCTGGTCTTTACTTAATTCTCTAATGTGGTAACCTAGTAACCTAATATTGAATTATTTGAATTAGCCAGGAATCAGAAACAGACCTCCATTTAAAAAAAAAAAAACCAAAAAAAAACAAACAAAAAAAAAGACTCGTATTTTTCCTATAATGAAGCCGCTAGTTGTCTGATGTCCATTCATGGAGAAACACACCCTGGGCTTAACTTGCACAAGCCTGCGATGAGACAACAACTGATGACACGAGCTTTGTTTGACACGCAGCTTTCTTAGGTGGTGATACAATTCTAATAGTTGTACTCTGTAAAGCCTAATGAAGATCCTGGGCCCTGGGCAAATGAATCAATAGTGGTCAATCCGAATCAGAAAAGTTTATTGATTCCAGTGTGGTCCTTCGTTTGACACAATATCCTCCTACCCCCAAGTCGATAAAATGTTTAGTGCCCCCTCCCCTTACCCCCACCCCTGGCCAACAAAATTTTGGGATCTTCTCCAGATTTACCCCCTTCCTTTATTTGACTACCAGAAACCCCATCACTGGACTGAGGTACACTGGAAAATCAGAGTGTGCTTCAAGGTGTGTGCCATCAAACTACATTGCATTACATTGCAATTATATAACATTACATGACATGACATTATATTACATTCATTTCCAAAGTGACTTAATATTTGAAAAAGTTTCAGGATAGTGTAAGAACCAAAGGACAGTTCTAAGTGCAAGAAGATGCGGAGAGACAATGCTGTCTTTAGGAGGTTTATGAAGGTAGAGAGATTCTGCTGCTCCTGTCAGCTTAGGCAGCTCATTCCACCAGCGGTGGAACCACAGAAGACAAGAGTCTGGACTGGACAGTTTAGTACAGGCTAGGTACCAAGCAGTTCCTGTACGCTAATGGAAAAATGCCTTTAGTCTGGACTGACTTGGTTTTGATGTCAGAACACTACAAACTTTATGACTCTCTGTAATGGTAGAAGATACAGGTGTTCATGTTTGTCCTCTGAAGTCACAGCTAGTACAGGCTCAGCAGGTGTGTCTACTGGAGACTTGAAGCTCAGTTTCCAGTGTTCATTTATCTCCTCTCCGAGCTACACTATACTTTCTCATGATCCTCAGAAACAGATTGTAATTGCCAGCATTTGATTGTCAGTTAAGCACAATACTGTGCAAAAGTTCAATTTCTTTATGTTTTGCTTTGATTTACCTTGTTGGTGGAAAAATACTATTTTCTGGCTCTCAAACCGTCTTTTCTGAGTCATACTGAGTAGATTAAACGAAAGAAATGTGAACAAGTGTTTTATTGTGACAGGCTGCAAAGAGACAGGCTACAACAGTGTTGGGCAGTACTTTAGTAACGTTACTGTAATTTGATTCTTGTGTAGTAACGTAGTAATTTAACGTGATATAATTTAAAAATTGATATTTAGATTTTTGTCACAATTTCAAGTAACTTTACATTACCACTGCATTACCAATAAATCAAGTGCCTTGCCATCTATATTGTAAAAACAGAAATAATAATTCACAGTAAGCTGTCAACGGCCAGCAGATGTCGAGTGACGTCCTCTACGGGAGACCTACTAACTCATGGAGAGAGAGAGAGAGGTACACGTTCAGTAACTGGAAGTATAGGCATTACTTTAAATTCATCTCGGTTAAAGGTAACGACATTATTTTGAGTTGTTGTAGGTTTGTAACACTTAGTAATAAAGTGTGTTTGAGGTGATCTAAGAGTTTCTTCAGGGTGGAGAAGTCACTAGTAATCTAACTGGTAATGTAATTAATGACTGTTTAATCCCTTTAAAAGCAATCAAATTACTAATGTGATTACTTTATTTTAAAAAAAATTCCATTTTTAGAGAAACCTGCCCAACACTGCTTAACAAACAAAAAACATTTCTTTGAAAGTGGTCAGGTTCAGGGTTTTTTGTGTTGCACTTTTTTTTCTTATTTCTTTTCCCTCTGTGTTCTGTGGTATTAACCTCTTATTTTGAATTATGTTTCTTTCCAGTTTGGAATCATAAACAGAATGTTGACCATCACTGTGTTTATTTGAGAGGAGATATTTAGACAGTGATTGAATGTAAAATTTTTTATAACACCTAGGGCTGCACAATGGATCTCTAACACTGATCTGCAATATGCAAATGAGCCCTGAACCAATCACAGTGTTACTGACAGGGCGACCAATCACAGCTCCAG
Source organism: Alestopetersius hilgendorfi (assembly GCA_037577075.1). Lineage (NCBI taxonomy): Eukaryota > Metazoa > Chordata > Actinopteri > Characiformes > Alestidae > Alestopetersius > Alestopetersius hilgendorfi. The sequence goes on along the minus strand of JBBIGB010000001.1, from coordinate 329,324 downwards.
GCGAGTTACAGGGTAGTATAAAGAGTCGAGGTCTTCATGTAATCCAACAAAAGTTGAGTTATTAGCCAATAAAGGTGTTGACAAATTGGTGAATGAATGGGTGGAATAAGGAGATATATATTTAAATGTGTTGGTTTTGTGATGTCACAAAAACTATGATTTCCTATAGATGAACTGTGTGGATGGGAAGAGCTGAAGTTCCATTTGAAACAACATTTTTAGTCTTTTGAATTCTAGAAAAGTGATTGCATGGGTACTTTAATAGTCTAAATGGCATTGCAATATGTAGCAGGAAAATACTGATATTCTTTGCTCTAAAAACAACATTACACTGGAAATGAACTTTAATACATTTTATTTTTCCAAAACTCGATTGTGTATATTTTAATACTTTTACAAAAATGGATTATGTTGGAGAATAAACTGACGTCTGACAAATTCAGTGCACTTGTAATCAACACTTTCAGATTGGTATGTGCTGTTTCCACCCTCTTAGTGTCTGCACGACTCTAAAACACCTCTTGAATGAAAGGCCTACGGTCCTTCTGGCATCAGCAACTCGATCTCAACCCCCCTCTGCGTTTATAACCTCACCATTCCTGCATGTCATGTTTGGCTGGAGAAATAAATATAGCCCTGCTCCGGACTGATGAAAGTTAGTCATCCTCTTGTTTGGATGCTCTGCTCTCTATTTTAAATGTGAGTCGGGTAGCTGTTAACTGTCCGGGGACCCAACATCATGTGGCTGCTACAAATAGCTGTCTTTATGCCAAAACATGACCAATGAGGTCACTGGCTGAATTAAAAGGGATCAATACATTCATTTAAAGGAACATTGTCGCTCCAGCTCCTGTGCGGCGATCACACAGATTTAGGCATATTTTCAGTTCTTTCCCCTTTTTTAGGGCTGCTATAAATAATCAGTCAAGTCTGAATTAAAAAATAATTTTAAACTAATGAATGAGCGCCATGATGAATTTGCAAAATGCATATTTTCAGTTTGCCTGGTCTATCTTATAGTATGAAAACAATTATTTGCAGTCATTGCATATTTTTTAAAAAGTGTTTACTTTGATATTTTCCAAAAATGGCAAGTGAAAATGCCAAAAAATGCTTTTTGGTTTCGGCCTAATTTTGTTTTACGCGCCCGAAACAGTGATCATCAACCACCGCAACCTGCTGACGCCATATTGGATTAGAGTCGCCGTGTCTGCTGTGTGGGCACATTTCAATACATCTAAGAAAGACAAACATAAAAACGTTTGTAAAGCATGCAGTGGTGAAAATTTCTTGTGGGGCTTCATCCACTAAGACTTAATTAATTTATTATATAAAATCAAAACATCCCGATCGAGCCCAGAAGAGGCGAGACCCTTCGAGCACACCCACTCTGTCTGTGTTTTTGAAAAGGCAAGAATGTTTTCCAGTGATTCCAGTTAATATATGGGCTGCCAGTCTTTGTTTTTGTACACTATTTTGTTAAAGGCCTACAGAGAAAGTTTTAAAGCACTTCATGCACTTTGTTCTGAATATTAAAATGCACTTAAATTTTGTAGTTTTATGAGAGAAGTTATTTAATTGTATAAGATTTCAGCTATCTTGCATTTAGGCTATTCATTAGCGGGGCCAAGTAAAATTCAATTTTAGCTTATGTTGTGCATTGTTTAAATGCTAAATAAATATTTTCATAGTTTTGTAACAGATTTTTCTTTCAGCCATGGATATTAATTTATGCAATTGCAATGCTCAACTTTAGTGAGGTAAGTACACACAGTCCTAGACATAACGGCAATATTACAGAAATTTGGTTTGGGGAAAAAAGAGTTTTCCCATTTTCGGTTTTCGGTGCATTCCTGATATTTTCCTTTTTAAAGCGTTGAATTCTTGATTCTACAAAATATTCTGTCGATAATTTGATTGGCATTCCAAAAGGCCTAGTTTCTTTAGATGTTACACTCTGGATTTAGGCTGGTTTTGAATCCAGCTGTTGCATCATGTGCTCAGAGTCTAAACAGGCATATGAATATGGTTTTAATTAAAAAACGAGGCTTGAGGGTTTTGTTTGTTTCCTTTATTTAATCCATGGTGCCCTGAAGATTCAATCAAAATGTTAAACAAAGAGGACTTTGTTCACAGCTGGGTGTATGGAGAGGGTTTTTGGAAGTTGATGAAAGCTGATTGAAAAAAATATCTAATAGAATAATTGAACCACCCCATGTTGTACTCCCTGTATTGGGAGGAATGTGGTCATGGTTCTGTCGTTTTCAGAGTGGAAACATGAATCCCTATTCATTTATGAAGCCTCTTAATCCTGAGGGATTTACCCAGGCTGTAGAGGGAGGGAATAATTCTGCACACTATCTCCCATGCAGATACTTCTCCAGTTGCTTGTGATCTTTAGACTGAATGACTGTAACTTGCTCCTGGATAGCCTTCCTCTGAAGACCACCAAGCCACCATTCCACTACTGAAGACCACAGGACCAGAACTCTACTGCTGAAGACCATCGGACCACCACCCCACTACCGAAGACAGCCAGAGCACTAGACCTCTACAGTATATCCAGAATGCAGCAGCACGTCACCAAACTTCTCCTCCACCACTCCACTTCTCGGCTCCTATGGTTCTCCATTAGATTTATAGCTCTAATGCTCATCTACAAACCCAACTGTTGTCTGGCTAAACCTGACCAATCATCACTGATCAGACCACAGGCCACAGCTCTACCCTGTTAGAACATCAACCACAGCCTGACTCCACCCACCTCTTCTCAAAGATCCAAGACCTGCATCAAGACTTTCCTCTGCTTTGACATTGAAGTGGTGGAACAAACCTCCCCTGATTGCCCAGACCCTTACTGTCTTCAAACAGAGAGTGAAAACTCTCCTCTGAACCCTGAGATGTTCATGTGAAACACTAACTTAACCAATACAAACTTCAACAATATCTTAAAAAACCTGTCTTCTGTGGTGGTAGAATCTTCTAGCCTGCCGCATGCTGTAAATTGAAATGATGCGGGCCTAAGATTTCAATAACCAATTATATTGGTCGATATCATTTTATGTGAATCCAATATTTGCTGTTTGCAACTGAATATTGCATGTCTCTTAATTGAGCAATGGAAAGTTCTGCCAGCAGCAACTCCAGTCAGTGCAGAATGTTCCAGCAAGAGTTCTCTTTTCCCAGCTTTCACCACAAGCAATCAATGCTGGAGTAAACCAGATGCTATTTTTTATAGTTTTTTTAATTTATTAGAAAGCGTTGCAATGGATATGTAACCATTCATGTCTAATAAAAGTAAACTTCAGCAAAAACACCATTAGAAACATGAATGTGTGTCCAAAACACTTTTTACGATGCTGGTCAGCATTGTTTTGCCCGGCACATGCTCAGGCCACTGATGTTCCAATAACACCGTCACCATAGCGACGGTTATGCGACTGATGAAGGCATGACTGTGAGGCAAACACTCGCTCTTTTCCAGTCGTCAGCATGTTCTCCGTGTTAAACAACAACAAATAAAGCAGAAACTTGCAAAGTCCTCAATTATAAATTTCCTTGCTTATGCCTAAAGGACACCAGGATTTTGCAGCTTTTCTGGTTTCTGTTAATTAGCTCCGAGATTTCTTTCCATGAAATATTAACTTGTGATGCTCATGCTATTATTACATTAGGTTCACATGAATTTACATGTTAATGTTTTTCCAACCACGGTATTGTGCTTTGGCTACTCAACTCAGACTGTATGACTGTAGTAGTAATAAAAATAATAATGATGATAATAATAATCATAACCTGAGTTTGGTCCTGTCATGTTCTCCCAGTGTCTGTATGGGCTCCTGCTGGGTTCTCCAGTTTCTTCCCATAGTCCAAACACAACGTATCTTTGTGTTTGCTCTGTGTTGGACTGTTGATTGTCTAGGGTGTTTCTCTGGATAAAATAAAGTGGTCCTTATAGTCACGTGAAAACACACCACAGCACACAGTGTGAACAGTGTGAACTTCTTTCTCTGTCTTTAAACCATTCACCAAATGAAGCAGCGGACAGCCAGGAACACAGTGCCCAGGAAGCAGTGTGTGGAGATGGGACCTTACTCAAGGGAACCGTAGTGGTGCCACTAGCAGTCCTGGGATCTGAACACACGTCTTTATCACATAGTCAACTCCCTAACCACTTATTAATTATTAGTTCTAGTAGCAGTAGATGTGTCCTATGAGTGCTGGGCTAGGCTAATACCCCCACATCCCAACTCTGTTTAAAGATAAGCAGTTCAGATAGTGGTTGGCTAATCATCAGAATCAGAAACAAAAAACTTTATTGGTCCTGGTGGAAATCACTTAAAATAATAGTATTAGTTGTAATTGTAATAGTAAACTTCTCCGTTAAGGCTGGCATAAGACTGTTCAAATACACACACATTATCATTTTTAGAAATATTTTGATTCACAGTTCAATAGAAATTTGCAAATCTGTTATCAGCAAGACTTTTCCAGATCTCCATAAATCTGTGGAGCATTAATATCTGCTGAATTTATTCCTGTAACGGCACATCAGTGCTCTCTCACTGCTCTTCTCTGCCTGTCGGTTGCACAAGCTCATTAAAAGACTCTACAGATTAACCTTAGAAGTCAGTTTGACATCCAGGTTTAGAATGCAGTCAAATCCTCTGTCCTGTAGGTGTGAGGTGTGTTGGACCTCCTCCATGTTTTCTGTCTGACTGTACTGAGGTTAAGCTGGTTGTAGCCCTTGGTTATTGTTGAGCCTTAATGGAGACTAAAGAGCTTCAGTTTGATAGTGAGGGCTAGTTTTTTACTTTCTTCTTGTCTGAGTGGTGTTCTTGAGCACCTCATCTCTGTAACCTGGATGGATCTAAGTGCCCATGCGTCTCCTCTGGCAAACAGTTCATCATCTGCTGAATGTTCTCTTAGGTGTTGGAGATGTTTCATGTTTTTCTAAGTGCTTTCACGTTTATCTTTCTACTGCATTCAGAAGAAAATAACAGTTCTGCATCGTTTTATTGTTAGAATTGGTGGGAATCTGGCAGTGAGTTGGAACCTAAGACCTTGAATCCTGTTTTCAGTCCTGTTTTGATCGGCTGTAGTCAATCAAATTGTTGATTGGACATCTATTATCATATGTAGGGCTAAATGGGTTGGGACAATATTTGTGTTTTTGACTAATATTGTGATTGCAAGCACTTAAGCACTGTGTTCCTCTTGCATAAACATCTATGTAGCTTTAGCTGTGCATGAAAAATGCAACTAGATTTTTTTTCACTGGGACAAGATAGAAGAATACTAACGGAAATCTGGAGTTAATTTGAGCTTCTGTAAGTGTCCTCAGACCAGATGAAGTGGATCACTAAGATCTGGGTGGTCCGCCTTTGATTGAAATATGACACTGTTGAAACATAAAACTGCTGAAACTGTTTAACACAAATATGTGCTGTGTTACAGGGAGTGGAGCCACAGCGGTTGTCCAGGCGGCCTACTGCGTACCCCGAAAGGAGAAGGTCGCTATCAAGCGCATCAACCTGGAGAAATGCCAGACCAGCATGGACGAGCTCCTGGTAAAGAAACGCACAAACATGAACGGGCTTGAGGTGCTGTTTAGTTGCTAAACCCAAGCACAGGTGTTTGTGCTTTTTAGCATTACTTTTATTCCGATGATAACAAGTATTAAAGAGAGTCCTTGAGTTACGACACAGATCTGTTCGTGATATAACCTTGGTGTAAGTCAGAACACTCAGTCACTTACTGATCCTAACAGTAAAATCATAATCTAGAACATAAAAACACAACTAAGCCACAGAAAAAGGAAAAGGACATAGAAATACTGTACTTGGACACTGTACTGTTCAGTTTGAGCCTATATTGAATATTAGTTAAATGCCTGGTGTTTTGCAGGTGTATACATGTTTTTGATTGGCTGCCCAGTAGCCAAGTATTGATTTCAAATATTTTTGCGGTTGAGTCATCTCTGTAATGTATGGGAAGAGAGAGTGGAGGAGCGAGTCGCCTTAAAAGTGTATAGCAGTGAGGGAGAGAGAATGATCATTTGTTGTTCCGCATTTGGAAAGCAACAAATCAGATATGCAGAGCTAAAGCCACGATGGACTCATGAACAGCCATTAAGACATTAAAGCTCTGGTCAGTTGTAAAAAAAAAAGAAAAGATGTGGGTCACTGTTTGTTGGGCAATTAGAAATTATCAGCCAAGAATGAGTGTTGTAGTGCTGCTTAGTTAGTCGTAAGCTGCTAGCCAGTTCAGTTAGCCGATTTGAGGCTGTATCTTCTTTTGGGTGAAAAGCATGTCTGAAGGACAGTGAAGTGTGGTGGTGTGACAGGTTATAGTACTGAACTGAGATGTTTCTCTGGTTCTCTGGACTGTTTGTCACCACACACGCATTCATTGTCGCATTTTTGTATCTGCACTGTAGGGGAGAAATATACTTATTGTTGAGCCTTAATGGAGACTAAAGAGCTTCAGTTTGATAGTGAGGGCTAGTTTTTCACTTGATGGCAAGTTTTTCTTCTTTTGGTTTGTCCCCTTTAAAGAGGACCCCTCTTCGTTTTCAAAATCCCTCATAAAGTTTGAACAGAGAAGTTCAGAGCAGGGTTGATGTGTGATGCTCTGTTCTGAAGAAACTGTTCTTTTGGTCAATGGAAACGTCCGCCTCTAAAAGTTCCCTCGCAGAAAGTTCAAAAATCTTGAAGTGTAAAAGGTGGCATCAGAAAGAGGCACCTAGCAAAACCATAGCAACCACAGTTATTGCACGTTGTGATTTTTTTTTTTTGTTGTTGGTTTTTTTTTTTGCATTTTCTTGTGTATTTTTTTTAATGGTGTTACAATCTTTAAACCTCGACTGCAACTCGCAAGAAACCTGTTGCTTAAGGAGTTCTTGAAAAGCTGTCATTGTGCTCCTGGGTGGAGGGAAATCCTTCTGGAGTTCATGTGGAACCTGTCCAGCAGGGTTTAAGTAGTGAAGAAATGCAAGAGTGAGTGATCAGTCATCGCAGGTTGGACGTAAGAGGAGCTCCCAAAGCCAAAGAACAAAGACCTGCATTGTGGCGGTGTCATTCGTCTTCTGACATCTACTCATTAAATCTTTTTCTCGACTCCAAAGCCATGATGCAGCTCTTCCTAAAGGCTTTTCCTGCACACCACAGATGTACAGCAGGGTTGGACAAGGCATAGCTTGGTTTCGTCTCGTCTGTATAGAGCGAAACCAGCTCTCCCATGGATTTAATCCTTCCAGCCTTGCCGCTTCCTGCTTTATTAACGTCATTTTTCATCTTCTCGAGGAGCTCAAAAGGTCATCCGCTGCTTGTAAATGGAACTCGGCATCAGGCCGTGTGATCCCTAACGTCAGCTGCTTCTTTGATCCTTCGGTGCTGGAAAATGCTGCTGATTGCATTGTTCAGGCAGGAGGAAACTAAGTCATTAGCTCACATTCATGACGTCCAGATTCTTAAGGGTCACAAGTGTTTGATAATGATAAAGTTCAGTTATGACAATTTAATGCATTTTCCAATATATGGTGTTGGTTCAGTGCCATATATCTTATTGGTTTCTTGCATTTTCTGTTTTCCTGTTTTCCACCTATGTTAACGAGGCTTTTTTCTTGTTTGCGGGGCCTTTTTTTTTTTTATTTGGTTCTATGAAAGGTTCAGAGACGGTGATAGGAACCAGATGTCTGACATTAAATCTAAAAGATCCCACATAGAAAGTTAAATTACATGAAATCATAACAATACATTACCAGATTGTTTTATAATATTTTTGATATTTTTGAGGCTTTAGTCCCCAATTAAAATGCATATTTTTAGATTTCCCCACAATTCTTTCATCAATTTTACAAATCAAATCTCAGAAGACGGCTCGACTTAATGCTCGTCACACTGTCTTATATTTGGTATACTAAGTAGATTCAATGAAAGAAATGGGAACAAATGTTTTACAATGACCGGCTGCAAAGAACCTAAAGATACAAGGAGCCTAGATAAAGGAGTTCCAACCACTCAGCATTCAGCACCACCAGTATACTGATCACCGC
>JBBIGB010000001.1:173098-183656 GCA_037577075.1 Alestopetersius hilgendorfi | reverse complement strand
TTGAATGATTCATACGTAGGTCACTGTGTGTCTTAACCAGTCAGTTTCAGGTACTGGACTGAAAATGAGTCATTGAAAATCCTTCAGGAAGCCTGGAGAACTTTTCCCCAAGAATATATTAAAAATACAAGAAAGTCTGGATCTTTGGAAGAAAAATGTAAAGAAATGAGGCGTGGCTTAAGACTTTTACTTTGATATTGAAGGTTTTTTTTTCTGTAGAGAACTTTCTTAAAAGTAATTCTGTCCTACAACTAAAGCAGGTGGAGGACAGAGATAAATGTTATTCCACTAAACTTTCGAAGGCTGTTAAACAATTACATTTATATTCAAAGGTTAGACTTCCGAGCCAGAGCGGCTTTCCATCATGCTCAGACTGGAGCCCTCACACCTATATAAGTGTGCACTTCACACACCAGAAAACGCTTTGTAGAAACCCTTTGTTTTTAATCAAATTCCCAGACTGAGTATTAGAGGCAAACACTTAACTCCGCCATAAAGGGTGCCTGGTTCACATTAGCACCGCCCTGGAAATCCCGGCTGCGTTTTAATGCTACCTAAAATTGTAACAATTTGTATTGTTCAGCTCTAATTCAGCACGGTGCTGCGGAGCGTCAGGGGGCCGGGAGCTCAGCGCTGCTTTACAGGCCACTGATGAAAGACGACTACAAGGGAATTAGCTGCTCTTACTGAGTGCACCAATTTCTAATTACACCCCAATGCCTGTAAATGGCAGCTTGAATTACAGCTGCACGGCTCCAGAGACCAAACTGCACCAAACACGCACTGCAGCCATGCTTTGGTATGATCTAATAGTTGCAAAAATACACAAATTAACCACAAATTATATAAAGTGTGTGTGTGTGTGTGTGTGTGTGTACCTGTCCAGGCTGTTCGCAGGCTGTCTGAAACTCGGCCTGCTGACATGCCTCTTTAACCTTCTTGTATTTGGGAAGGCTGTTGGTGTGCGCCGGGCTCACGCTGCCTGCAGAATCTTCCTTCTTTCGCAGGATTTTGCTGTAAAGGCAGAAACGTTGAGTCACTTTGGCGGCAGATCATTTATTTACAGAGCCGGCTTCAAATCGAGTTTGTATTATCTTAAACCATTTTTAATCTGGCACGAGTTCAACATGAGAGCAATAAATATACAAACTATGGTCCAGTTTCCCAGAGAGGGCCTACTGTATTTTCCTTACGAGTTCAAACAGAATTTTGAGGGTCTTTATTTGGATCAGGGGCTACAGCTGGGCTGGGTCCAACGTTTTGAAGGACTTTAGTCAGGTTCAGACAGAATTATGATGGACTTCAGAATTTTGAGGGTCTTTATTTGGGTTCAGCAGAATTCTCAGGGTCTACAGTCAAGTTCAGGCAGCATTCTGATGGTCTACATTCAGGTCCGACTGCATTTTGAGCGTCTCCAGTCAGATCAGACTGAATTTTGAGGGTCTCCAGTCAGATCAGGCTGAATTTTGAGGGTCTACAGTCAGATCAGGCTGAATTTTGAGGGTCTCCAGTCAGATCAGACTGAATTTTGAGGGTCTACAGTCAGATCAGACTGAATTTTGAGGGTCTCCAGTCAGATCAGGCTGAATTTTGAGGGTCTCCAGTCAGGTCAGACTGAAGTTTGAGGGTCTCCAGTCAGGTCAGACTGAAGTTTGAGGGTCTCCAGTCAGGTCATGATTACTTCTTGAGTCAGTTTCAGGCTGAGTTTGAGGGGCTTTGATCAGGTTCAGACAGAATTTTACAAGGTTAGAGTTGGATTCAGACTGAATTTTGAGGGTCTTCTTTTGGGTCAAACAGTTTTGAGGGTCTACAGTCGGGTTGAGAATATGGCCATTTCAGATGGGTTAAGCCAATTCTGAGGCTTTACAGTCGGGTTTGGATTCTAAACCTGGTATTCAGAGTTTACTCAGACTCTGGCAGAGAATATTCTTGGACCATATTCAGGTTTGGATCAACATTTTTGGCCCACTTTAGACTCTAGCCATCTCAGGCCAAGTCATCTGACCTCTTCACTGCACTCACCCTCAAGCCTTTTCCTTCAGCAAAAGCGCACTGGACTCCCACGCCCAGGGTCATTTTACACAACTATGCCCAACAATATAAAAATAACACTGAACAATAAACAAGCCATCAATTCATAGACCGTGGCTGTAAAAGCAGACCAGCCTGTTCTGAAGGGTTTTTCATGACATCAGATTAATGAAGTGGTTACAATACTAATCTCACGAGTCATAAAACAGGAACTGTCGTGGCAGCCAGCAAAACAGGCCGGATTAATGGTCTGAGTGCATGGGCCACCACGGGTCTGATTTTACGTGTAGTAGTTATTCGGGGACGGGGGCAGCCGGCTCTGATCAGCAGTGCTTTATTGATGCTCATGTGGAGAAAAACCTCAATAAATTTCACAGAGGTGCATAGCAAATGCTATACCGCAGGAGAATGCTGCTTAAAGAGTTAAAGTTAAAATAGAGTTAAAATGACATTTTCCCACTTAACGCAAAAAAGTATTAAATTCAATATTAAATGAACATCAGTATTTAAATCTTTTTGAAAACACATTTAAATCCATTTTAATTTGCTCCAAGGAGAACCGTCAGGGCTTTCTAATCCTAATGCTTTCTAGGAACATACAGAAGTCATTAGGCCTAGAAATACAAAATAAACATTGATTTTAAATGCAGTTCATTTTTATTCAACAAACCTCTGCTTGTTGTTGTTAGTTTGAAAACAATAGGGTTCTGGAAATACCCCAATAGACAATTATTCAGTAAGAAGCAATTTCTCAGGTATGCAGATACATAAATTACCCTATCGATTAGGCCTTCAATTTAAATTTAAGTCCTAATATACTGGGTTGTGTCTATGAGTTCTAGATAAGTCACTGTAAAGAGCAGTGGTTTTATGCCAGGCCTCTTTAATGAGTCCTAGTAATGCAACATGCAAGTTACATATATGTTCATATGTCTGTTATATTTAGTTCCATTTAGAACCAAGAATAGTCATGTGCAACGATGGTATCCCATGGAGGCACTATTGCTTCAGCTGGGTTTAGACTGAATTTTAAGAGACTTCAGTCTTTTAATGGTTTTCACTTGTGATCAGGCAGAAATTCCAGGGTCTTCAGTCGAGTTCAGACAGAACTTTGAGAGTCTTCGCTCAGGTTCAGACTGAATTTGGAGGATTTTCAGTCAGGTTCATGCAAGGTGCAATGTTGTTATCCCATAGAGACACTAGCAGAAAGTACTGACTCCATGCACAACTGCTGCTCCAAATGGCGTTTTCTTATGCGGTTATAGTGTTAACGTGGGCAGAGAGCCAGACGAGAGAACTGCCTTCAGACGAGGTGAAGTGCAGGCTAAACACGATACCCCAGCCACCAGCATTCCTCTGTACAATCCCAGAAACCCCGCAGAAGGTCTGAGCTATCGAGTGAAGAGTCTCTTTCATTCCACAGGTAATGGCATACGGCTACCGCCTAGGGGAGGGTTTGTTTACGTTGTGCGTGTCGACGTCCACAGAGCTACTGTAACACATCTGACAGGTTGAGAAAGTGCACCGAGCCAATTTCAGCTAATCACTCGTGCATGCAGGGTGTGTGCATTTACGGCGCTTCACATTCCCAATAGCAAATCACTCACTTTCCAAATAGCAGGGATGTGACAGAGTCACTGTCATAAAAATAACTCAAGATTTTTAGGGCACACATTTTGATTTAACTGGAAAACTAACTGCTTTTTATACCATTTGAACATTTAATGACAAAAGCAAACTTTAAGCTGTGGCCTGTATAAAGAAAACTTAACTTTCATATTTTTTTAAAAATGTATTTACATTTAAATAAAAACAAAAATCATTCCCAAGTCAATACAGCAATATATCGAAAACAACCAGCAAAAACAATCCCATTTTGAGAATGTCAAACACCTAGCCATTAATCTGGCTATTCAGTCTACAGCTGCTTAGCCCCGCCCATTCATACTGAAGTTATAAGAAGTGTTTCAGCTCAGGTTGGCGATCAGAACAGCTGGCCAGTGTTAAAGGCACAGTAACTAAAGTCTGATTTATTTCTAAGGGTAAAGAGAGGTTGGAAAAGGTTCATTAAAAAAAAAAATATGTTTTTAATACATAAAAGCATTAAAAACTTGTCAAGTGGACCTCAAACGGAAAATTGAAGCATATTTTTCCCTTTTTTCCAAAAAATTTTCCATTTCAGACATACTGTATTAAGCTGTCTTACTGCAAAAATGCAAAATGAACTCACCCTCTCTCCACGAGGAATGTGTCCCTCCACACTTTAGGTTTCCGGTTGGGTTTGAATCTGCAAAACCGAACCCAAAGTGCTTTACAGACTACACACAGAACCGCCATCACATCAAAAAGCCGTTGTGTATGACAGCTTATGGGAAAACAGCTTTAAAATAATATCTTGATCTAATATCTTAATCTATTAAACATTTTTCTTATAATTTGCTCAGTGTAATTTGTGTCCCGTGAGACGCAGGGATCATAACTCTCGGCATAGTGAACATACCAGAAAGCCTTTCCAAACAAGTTCCAAATGTTTGACTGATTTGTAATCTAAATTATGAATTGCAAAACATGTTTCCAATTTATTCATTTTTTTTATTACTATTTTTGGTAGCGGAGTGAAGATCATCACACTTTTCTGTAAGTAAGTGATTTTCTCTCTACCTGTTTCCAGTCTTTTCCTGCTCCAGCAGCTTCATGATGGACTTGCCATCCATATCTGACGGAGTATCCAGGCCAGCGATGTCCAGAATTGTAGGAGCCAAATCAATGTTCAGGACGAGATGATTGTTCCTTGGGGACAGAACTCAAGATATGATGTCTGCACCCATCTTTTTTTTTTAATATTTGACTCTCTTTTTAATCAATATTATCCAAAGACAAAGAAACAGACCTAAAAAGTGTATAAAATGGTATATGAAAAGGCATTTAAATAGTAATTTAACTAAATTACATTTTTAAAGCCCTTCTTGTAAAAATACTTTTGCACCTCCATTGTTATAATTTTTCTCACTTTGGCAAATTTTTTTGATAATCGAATAACCAACAGAAATGATGAAATGTGACCATTTCACATTAAAATGTAATATTCTTTGGGCTTTTTGAGGACTTTTTATTAATCAATATGCCATTGTGTGATTCAGATATAAGACTAGGATATGCAGCTAAAAGGCCAGGAGGGAGAAATAAAACTTACATAACATATAAAATGGGTTCAAATGTACACAAAAAGATAAAAAAAAAATCGGTCAAACCAGAAGTCACTTACAAAGCAATAGAGAAGAAAATCAGATTGTGGTTCGACTGCTTTTAGCTTACCTGGTTCCAGGCTCCACATTTGGGCCTCTCACAAAAAAAGGGACTCTAATGTCGAAGTCGTAAGGCATGGACTTCCCCTTGATGAGGCCGAACTGACCGATGTGATAGCCGTGATCTGCCGTGTAGATGATATAGGTGTTCTCCAGCTCCCCTGTGTCCACGAGAGTGTTGTATAGCTGAAGACAAACACAAGGATTGTTTTTTAATGCAATTTGTTATGCCCATGAAAAAGGTTTTATGTCTCCAAACTCTGGTTTTATAACAACTGTGCAATCCCACTTTGCACTTTCTCATGAAAATCTAATTAATTACTGAGATCCTGGACAATTCACCGAACATTCCGAGCTGTAGCCCAACAGATACCTCGGTTTAATGACGCCCCTCCTCTGAGGAACCAGACTGACCTTCTCCACCGAATCATCCACGGACATCAGCGTCTGCAGCCTCTTCCTCTGCAGGAAGTTGGTGAACTCCATGTGGATGGGCTTCATGGGGCCGGTGTATTGCATGATCCAGTGCTTGTCCATGTTGGGGGCGTAATTGTAGCTGGGTGTGCTGTAAAGAGGGGCAGAATAATCAGAAGACTTTACTGGTCCTGGAAAAAACTGCTGAAGTTATAACTTAACAGTCACAGAGACACACAGAGCCAAGAACAATATAAAATAGAGACAAGATCAATATAAAATTCAGAACAAACCCAAAAGTTTGCATGTAATCCCACTGCTGATTAACCAGGACTGCCCAGATTAAGGCACTAACTCTTGCCTACAGAGTAACATCAGGGTCGGCACCCAGCTTCCTTAATCCCATCATTCAGCCTTATGTTCCTACTCACTCTCTCGTCTCCTCAGAGGAACATCATCTGGCTCTGCCATCCCTACACACAAGGTAAACCCAGTCCAGACTGGTCTCATTCTGGTTCCCAGCTGGTGGAATGAGATGACCAGGGCAGCAGAACCCCTCTCTATGTTCAAAAACCTCCTAAAGACTCAACGATTTAGCACTTAGAACCCTCCTCTGGTTCTCAGATTGGCCTGAAACTTGAGTGTTTCCTCAAATTGTTCGTCGGTTTTGAAAAAAGCTGTGGCCAAATGAACGTCATGTAATGTAACCAAAGTCTAAGTGAATCCAACAAAACTGCAGAAAAAGCTCAGTTTGAAATACTCTATGCTAGACACACATGTGCTGGGTAAGCCATTAGTGTGCAAGTTCATTAGGCACCTGTTTACCATTTCACAGCCACAGGTGCATGTTAAGTTTATCTGCCATGCAACACATCTGACAGGCATCACCAGCGTATCACCCCACCCACTGTTTGTTCAAGAAAATCTACAAATCCCCCCCGGCTAGGTGTTTTTCCAGCACCCGCCGTCCATCTCTTCTCACACCAGAGCATGAGGGCCGGCTCTTTTGGCTCAGGGAAATCATTTGAGGGCTGGCACTTGCTGGAGTAAAATAATAAGCTCCGCGGCCTCTGGCGCCCAAAGTAAAGTTTGTAATGAGCTCTGGAACGCAAACTTAATAAGTCATTCGCATTTGAAGTGGGCTAAACGAAAGCGTAGGATAACAGCAGGGCGGGGGGCTTGTTTTTGCAGTCGGGGCTATGAGATGCCTCCCTGTTCCCCTTTACCCCTGTATTCAAGGGACTTAAGCCTTTTTGGAGCCGGATTAGTTTTACATAGAGGAGTTCTGTAATTTAGGTGATTGCTGATATGATTTTAGAGCCTGGCAGGAATAACTGAAGGATGTTAATCCAGTATGAATATAGAGTGTATAGTTTATACTGTCTGACAGTAATAAACTTTATCCAGTATGAATTTGCAGTGTAGTGCTTACAGTCTGACAGTAATAACTGAAGTGGTCTGAATCCAGTATTTGCAGTGTGTATAGCATTTACAGTCTGAGACTATACACATACCTACTGTATTCAAACCATTCCATAATTACTTCTAAGAGTTTGAATCTGAGAGTACTAACCAGTATGAATCTGTAGTGCATGTGGATTATACAGTCGGACCATATTAATTGAGTGGTTTGAATCCAGTAGGAATCTGCATTGCGTGTGATATTTACTGTCGGACAGTAAACTGTTGAGAAATTTTAATGCAGCATGAATCTGTTTTGTCTTTATGCCTTTGGGAGTAATTCGATTTCTAGATTCCAAACTTCTTTAGTAAATGAAGCCAATAGGGGGTGTATGGGCAAGTACAACCTCTCATCTTTTTATTTTTGTTTCCGTTTGTTAACGTTTGGTTAGCAGTTACCAGAACTGTGAAGTAAATTGGCGTATCAGCTATTCATTTTTTCATTCATGAGGGTAGAGGTGTGGGCCCATGTCCAGACCCTTACATATTAAGGAGTTAATGAACCAGTTAGCCCTATGGTACATTCTGACTGAGCAGCTAGCTTCTACCCTCTTCTCCTCAGACCACCTTTTGTCCACTTGCTGAACTTTTCACCCAGCTAACGCGGCACAAAAAGGTGTCCGGGGCAGGAATGTGGAGGTCAGGAGAGTGAAGCGAGCTGCATGTGGCCGGGGTCGCACATGACACCTGTCATGCTAACCCTGGAGGGATCTCAACGAGGCCCACCAAGTGACATGTTGTACAGAACACAAAGCCAAGAGCTAGGAACATTTATAGTCCTTCTTAAAGGAGATGGACAGACTGGAGCCTTTTATTAATCCTGACGGAACTAGTTACAGCCCTAATTAGTGCCCAGTTGTTGCTTTGGGGTTTTGTCTCCACTTAGTGCAGTGTTCAGAGAACACTGAAAACATGCTGAAACTATTTAAGGTGTGAGGAGGGCTAATAGGATTAACATCAACACCATGTGCCTTCGCCCCTCAGACTGTAAACACCTTATGATTGACTGCCAAACTACTTTGTGTTAGCATGGCCTTGTAGCCTTTCAGGTTAGGTTCTGTTGTTGTTACCCAACCTGTGAACTATAGCTGCTCTAGATCAGCAGTTTTGGCATTTGCCCAGTAACCACACTAAGGTCACTCAGTGTCCCTTCCCATTATACAAGTGATGGATGAACCATGATGGTGTCTGGGATCTATGTTTGGAACTATACATGGTGAAAGTTCATTGGCGATCAAAGTTATTAAGATCTCTTTGTTATTGCTGCCATGCCTGGTGGACTTTTGAGAAAGGCTAACATTAGCAAAAAACATATCCAGACAAATATCTCTACACCCATTAATCACACTGGGACCTCTTAGCAGCTTAACAGTGCTAAACCACAAAAGCTAAAGACTACAAGAGGCCTCAGTGGCCATTCTGTCAACTGAATAGAAATAAACTCAGATGATTTTAATCATTGCTGTATGTGTTCCCTGTAACGCCATTATTAGATTAACTGGGGCACTTTGTGTGTTAAATGTTGTGACTGCATTGAGCTGCTGGGGAGCAATGAAACAACAATTTCCATCTTGCTGCAAAGAAGGCCAGGTTATAAAGGACATGATGACTTGCTCGCTTAGCTACAAAAATTAAAAACTTGCGCAATTAACATTATTGAGAAGTGATCATAATTGCAGGACTTCCAAAACAGGCAGAAACTGAAATCCTGTAGTTTCTGTGAACAAAGGTTAAAAGAGGCCCATGATAACATGGGATCACAATTATTACGTTGTGTTTGTTATGTAGAGGTGAGGTTCTGTTGTAATAAATGTAGAGTTTTGGACAGGAGATTGCGTTTGCCTATTTGACCCTTTTGGCACTGGAAATGCAGCATTAGAAACCTCAGTATAATCAGTTGAGTGTTACATTCTTGCCTGCCATCTGTCTCCTTGCTCCTTTTGGCAAAACTTGCCATGCAAGATTCTCAGCGATACGACAATATTACCAGTCATCATGATGCCGAGGGCCTCCCTGATCTATTCACAAGCGTGAGCTCACACTAAACATATATTAATAACGTCACAAAGGGTGTTCGGAAAGCAAACAATGCATTCCACACACCCCAGAAGGCATGGCAGTGAATGGACGGGCTGATTGATATGTTGAGGGTCAGGGAGTCCTGCCAGAAGAGAATCTGAAATAATAGGGATAACAACAGTTGCAAACAATGATTGAATAGGGCTGCTGTCCTGTCCTCGAGGTTTTGAGATACTTGGGATGCTCGTGGCTGCAGGATATTAGGCCCGTTGCCATGGCGCTCCCTGTTGGAATAGGATCTCAGCCATCAAGTTCTGATGACAGTGCTGCAAACCCATCGTAGGCTTGGCACCGGAGTGGCGCTCCATAAAAATCTACCCCTGGATCGTCTCCCTCATGTGTGCCAAACGATACTTAGACGATAAATCATTTCCATTTCATGGTGGTAAAATAATTTGCAAGAGTAGCATTTCAGGGCCCGTCATCTCCTTAGATGAAGAGTCTCCTTTTAACAGCCTATCTGAAATATATGACCCCACAAAGGATTACAAAAAATAATAAAATCCCAAAATGTATTTAAACTTATATTTACCTGCGAGACAAATTATAACGTCGTAAAAATTTAGGGGGGATATTCAGATCGGAACGCCAGACGCCACTGTTCTCCAGAAATACGGACTTTCGTCTCCCACATAGCATTCCCCTCGTAAAAAACGTATGAAACATTAAAAATATGTAGACTCAACAATGCCACTGCCAAGGGCCTATTTCAAGAGCCTGTGCTTGCTTTAGCGAGAAGAGAGAGGACATCGGGTTCAGGGGAGTTCAGAGGAGTTCAGTGCAGCAGGAAGTCTGAAAAGAAACTTCCCCGAAACTCTTTCGGACTCACTCACATGTGTTGTGAAGCGTTGGGGAACAACTCCGCAAACTGGGGTGCGGAGTCCTCTGGGCCGTGGGGCGCCGCGTGGCTGATCACCATCATCACCGGTCGGTGTGGGTACATGCGCTTAGACATGCGGAAAAAATTGATGCTGTCGTTGGTGATCAGATCCGTGAAGTAGTCCTAGATTGAAAAACACATCAAATCTGTGTTAATAATGAAAAACAGAAAGAAATTAGCTGCACAGAGAAAGAGAAAGCAGAAAACTGGACAAAATTCAGGATGCTATAACATTTTTATTTAGGGCATTTAGCAGATGCTTAACATGACTTCCATTCCCAAACTAGAGGGGACAGTATCCCTGGAGCAACTTGAAGTTGAAGTTGAAGTTTATTGTCATTTGTACAAAGTACAGTGTACAGAGCACAATGAAATTCTTACTTGAACA
>JBBIGB010000001.1:106248-117170 GCA_037577075.1 Alestopetersius hilgendorfi | reverse complement strand
TTTACAACACAGATGTCCATATTGTATATCTCTAGATTGTATAGTGTTTTTATATATTTTATATTGCACTGTTAGTATAGTATTTTATTCTGTTCTATTGTTTTTCTTAAACTTTGTTCTGTCCACTTTCTGCCACGACAAAGCAAATTTCCCCACTTGTGGGACTAATAAAGGTTCATCTTATCTTATTACTGTCCAATCAAAACAATTCATTATTTTCGTTCATTCATTTAAAATGGTACCAATAATGACCATGGCATTAAATGGCTTAAAACGGTATGATGGAAAACGCAACCCAGGAGATCTGTGCCCCCATTGACTCATCTACACCCCCCCCCCTCCCCCTCAAGAGGGTGTGTGTGTTTTCTCACAGACCTGAGGTTTTTCTATGCCTGCAACAGGGCTCTCTAAGAAAACAAATCACTCAAATCCCAGCCCCTAGGATTTTACGCTCATTCAGGAAAAAAAAAACAAACAAAAGAAAAACCATTGGAGTGTGGGTGCCCCGTCCCCTCTCCACTAACTTTACCCTGATAAGTGGCACCAATGTAGATATGTAAATGTTTAATTTACAGTAGTTTCCATAGTAGACAGTAAATGAGAGACGTACAGATGAATGTGAGGGTCATATGAGGGTCCTCACTGTGCCTGGCTAACTGAGTCTGTAGAGCATGAGGCAGCCAAATGCACCTTTATTTTACTTTTTCAATACTCAATACATACTGGACCGGTCCTTCCAGATGAATCTCCACCATGTACTTCACCCTCAGCGCTTTATGGACGATTTACAGGTAAAGCACTAAAGCAGAAGGAGGCGGGGGTGGATCAGATCAGCGCACAGCTACACTTACAGCATTCCTTCGTCTGTTGGGTGCTATAAACATGAGGGTTTATTTTGAGAAGATGCACGGGTGCGTGCTCAAAAGCATCCTTCAGGACAGCAAGTGAGGGTGAAGGCGAGATGGGAGTGTATTTATCAGCTTTATGACAACAATCCTGCTGCTAAAGCACCATGTAATGTTTGTTGCATTTGGCATGACCTCAGATTTCCTCAACTCCGAGTTTAGAGCGGATACATTTTATTTACATTGCACACATTGCGCTTTACCAAAGTGAAGATGAAAACAGATCCGAAGAAAAGGCAGGAAAGAGTAAGACAAGATAAATAAAAAATGAGACTTCAAACAAACACACACAAAGGAAAAAGGTAAAACTGAACTGAATTAAAAGACAAAAATCGAACGGGAGGGGTTGGTTTCCCAGTTAAGGATCGTCCCCAGGCCCGAACCGCATTGAAAGCTTTTATTTTCATGTAACTTCAAGGGTTTGTAGTTAGAAACGCCATGTTTAGAAAAACTTGGCCGCTCGGCTGACGTGATCTTTTGTTATACTTATAACTTTTCGCATATTGTTTGTTTGTTGTACATGTAGATAACAGGGTTGCCAGCACACGCATCTATGAAAATACTACTACTATTACAACAACCTTATAATGAAAAATATACATAAAATTTAGTTTATCTCCAGAACCATTGAAGGTAGAAAAAAAAATGGATGTTCTGAATCAGTGCAAAACGTGTGCTAAGAAACATCAAAAATTGCAATGAAAATTTTTGAATTCCATCTTTAAATGTTTGATTTCTGCATAACATGATTGAGGGTTTGATATGAAATTATTTAAACTTACTCACTTGAACTTCTTCAAAGTGGTCTGCATGGGACCAGGGGTCATGATGTCAAACACTAATTATAATAACAGCTATGAGGTTTAATTTATATAGTGCCTTTCTCAAACCATGTCTACTTTGCGTTAAAAGTGCCTTGACTCTACAAGAGTCGGATTATATGCTACAGAGATTGGTTGGGCTCATGTAAATAAAAATTCTCAAACCTTTGAGTGGCAAAAAAATTAGTAGTTCCGGCGATTGGATTTAGGCAGGTGTATAGCATACACTCCTACCCCTTTTCTCCCACTTTTCTCCGACTGAAAGCCCAGAGATGCCCACTTTTGCTCATTAATAGCTATTCCTGCATTGAAAGGTTTGGATGGACTGCTTATAAGACTCAATTTCTCAGTTATTTCATACTGCATTGAAGTAGTCCCACACCTATCGAAGATCCTTAGTATTTAAGAGTGTAGACAGGACTGGGATAGTCTAGATCCTTCTCTCTGTCTGGTCCACTTGTCTTTGCGTGACTCGATGCTTGAATGGGTGTTGAAATAGTCAGAACTCCAGCCCAAGCTGAGGAGTGGCTCCAGGCGGTTCTGCTGCCTGCGCTTTCCAACACCAGGAGAATGCCAGGGCTTTGATGGCTCCCAGCCGCCGCTTGCCCCTGGCTAAAACACACCGTTAGCAACCCGCTATTGTTTGGTGTTTGTTATGGCACAGCCATTTTATGAGCGTTACGCTTTGTAGACTCCTCCAAGAAGATCCTTGCAAAACTGTACCACGTCTCTCCTCTCTGGACAGTGGGAGTTCCACACTCTGGAGACAGAAGGGAGCATCAGAATATGAGGGAGAGGGAGGGCGAGCCCATATAAACACAAGGGCAGAGCTGAAAGCGCAGGTTACGTTAAAGTGAGTCATCCATTTATGAGGCCTTTTAATGTCAAGTGCAAGCAAATAATTTAGTTTGCACAGTGACAGTTGAGGACTATACATTACTTATGATACTTGTTAGAACCATTAGCCTCACAGCTCCAGAAACTTCTGGCAGCTTTGGGGAATTTGGAGACCAGAGAGACCAGGGAACCCTTGAATTCTTGTTTCTCAAACCCTTTCAAAGTTCTTCAAACATGTTCCTGAGCAAGTTTTGCAATCTGCTGAAAGCGGCCACTGCCATTAGGAAACATTCTCACCATAAAGGTGTGAACGTGGTCTGCAACAGGGTTCAATGTGTTATTTATTCTTTAATATGATATCATATGATAAAAGTAATTAAAATCGGACAAAAAACGTCAAAGTGACAGTGCGGCGGATCCATTCATACATTTGGCTTTCAAACTTTCACAGACGACTGAGCACTGCTATTCTAACGAACCCTTGAAAAACCACCATTTTTAATGGTTTTTGAGGGGGAGCAAATTCCCATGTAAAGGGCGGAATGAAACACAAATGAAGCAGTGTTCAAGAACACCATGGGTTGTTCATCATCCGTTTGCGACACCCGCCCTGTAATGCAAGGGGTCCACGCGAATGTAGACGAATTTGGAAACCTCCCCTTAACGACCATTTCCCAGCAAAAAGGCCACATTAAAAGCGTGTTTTAAGAGATTTTTCCAACTGAAAGCAATTCAAGAACACCTGCCCCACCAGCTCCATTAGGGGAAGTAGCGATTGGCGCAACGAGTGCTAAAAGGCTAATAAACATTATTTTAGCATGTGTTTAAATGGGGACATTTAAAAGCAGAAATGAGTGCTGGTGAGGAAAGGCTCTCGTAACTGTTGGCATCTCTTGGCCTCGCCTGTCAGACGGCCTTGCCAGTAACAGCTCTGCTGGCACAAAGGCTTTTATAGACTTGAGAGAGACACTATGGAAAGAAGCTACTCTCTCACCCTGAGCGGGAATGGCTTGTGTACCCTAACTGTCCAATAAACGTTTAAAGAGCGCTAAACAGCGAAACTGGCCTCAGATCAATCCAAAAGGGAAAGTTCTACCAACACCTAGAGAGACGTCTGGGCCTGGCACCACAAAACTGGTCCAAATCCTTGCCTCCACTGGAACAAACGCAGGACCACGGCTGCTCACTTCATAAACTGACCAAGTACCCCCTAAACACAATACGTCCACTCAGATCTCAAGATGCATTTTTAATTCCCCTGAATGCAGGCTGTATAGGAGTTTCTGACAGTCCTGCAGTCATTTGAGCGTTGTTTACTGATGCTAAAACAGCAGTGCAGTGTTCAACTGTATTAACCCCTTAAAGAGCCCATTGCATTTTTCCTTCATATTTTTTCCCCTTAAGATGGACCTAGTGTGGTGTATGCATCAAGTCAGATATTGGTCTTGTTTTCATCAAACATGGCTGTTTGTGTTACATTACATTCATTTGGTAAACACTTTTATCCAAAGCGACTTACAGTTTGAGGACACAAGTTTCAGGACAGTGCGAGAACTCCTTACTGTTCTTCAAAGAACAAAAGCTCTTTTCCGCTAGGCTGTCCCGGCTAAAACTCTCCTTATAACTTGTGTGAACACATGGGCCAAAATAGTTGGGGGTTATAAAGCTGATTTGAACACAAGGTTTGCAGTGTTTTGTGACATCACAACAAAAAATTGGGAATTTAGCTGTTTGTACTGCAAAATGAATGGCATGCTTTGAAACTTTAGTACAGTTTACATACTACATAAAACTCTTAAAAAAAGTATTTCATTTTACATAATATAAGCCCTTTAAGATCATTAGTTTCTCACTCTTAGAAATGTACATTTCAGTTAGTAGTTACTAAAAAAATTGTGAACTGAAATTGTGAATGTAGTTTCCTATATCTGAAACATCTGAAACAATGTCATTGTTCTACACTCTTGAACACTGGTTTACTTTCAAATCAATGAAAACAGAATTTTCAGTCATTTAACATATTAAATTTGTGGTCAAATGGCACCACAGTGTAGCCACTGATGGCAACCACTGTAACCTTAAAAAGGCAATATATAGTTACATGTTCATCTAAGGTTTAAATATGTAAAACAGAGTTCACCTATTAAATATGGTGTAATTTCTATGGCTTTCAGTTGGCATGGATGGTTTAAATGGGTTTTGAAAACCACCACTAAAAATCTCACTATAGGTCAAGGAAAAAAACCCAAAAAACATATATTAGCCGCTCCAGCAGCACACCCTGAGACAGACATTAGGAATTATGAGGGACACGTGGCTAAATGTTTGGATTATCACTAAACACAGGGGCATAAATCTTCCCCACATGCTCGGTTTGATGCACTGTAATTAAAAATAAAACCCCTCAGTCTTAACCCAAACAAACCGGTCCGTTACTTTTTTCTAAAACATCACTTTTCCTCCACGGTCTCAAAGGCTGGGCACAAGGAAATATCAGAGCGAACTCAAATTCGGCCCTCCCAGAGGGCCCATATCTAGCAGCAACATTTTATTTTGGGCATTTCTCAAGAGGCCAACATACACCAGCTGCTCGTGGCTTGTGGAGTTTATGGGCTTTTAAATTTAGTTCATCAAAAAAAACCCACACGGTAGATTTAGAGAAGGTGAACGAGGAGATAAATCACATTGATGGGGTGTCATAAGCCTTCATTAGTTCACGCTAGTCTGCGAAAGCAAATTAAGCCACTCGATTTCAAATCCTGCATTGTTGTCTGAGAGACGCAGACGAAAACGGGGTTGGAAATCTCAAGGGTGTCGCAGTTTAGTACAATGTTGCTTTACACTTAAAAGAATTAGGCAAACTGAAGCACTGAGAGGTTTACAAGGACAGGGCCTTCTGAGTGGCGTAAGCACATTAACGCAGACTAGGAGCGAGCTAGCGAGTGCGCGCTGGGTGGGGTGCTAAACCTGGCTTCCTGTGGTAGAGGACTTCTATACCGCTAATTAAGCTGTTGAGCCAGACAGGAGGTGGCTTAAAAACAGCTGTCCCTCATGTACATCTGAACTGGCCTGACCCTCTTTCATGTGTTCTCAGTGCAGCACTCGTAATGAGTTAGCATTAGCATTTTACAGCCACTGACTTGAAGGGGAGGGCTAGGTGGTCACTAGTAGATAAAGAGGAAGTGAAGTTTTCATAGATCCAATCATTGGTTGTAAATGGGATAACAAAAAGGAAATGCCTTAGAAACAAATACAGAGCTAACTAGCAAGCAAACTGACTGCCTGAGAATGAGCTAGCTGACTAAGCCGTACTGTGAACATTTGTCATTTTTAAAACATCCACTTTAGGGTGTAATGAGTACTTAGCTTAACACAGCACAAAGATAGCCAGCACACTATAGTCAGTCCTTAATGCTCATAAACTTAAACAAAAACAAGCAACTAACTTACAAATCAAACAGCTTTTTAAGCAACAAACTGCCTAACTAACCAACCTACCGATCAAAATTTAAAAAAAATATAACTAAAGGAAAGTGATAAATTAAGGACAATAGCAAATCAAATCACAGTTGTTAATTTGATTCAAATATTTTTAAAAAAATCAATAAAAAAATCAAAAATGTCCACATTAACAAGAGATCAATTATTCTACAAAACTGTGCCAAGAACATTTCTAGGCCGCTACATAATTGAAGGCTGTTTTCGACAATCTGATGATATTCAAGGATGCTGCCAAACACCTGAGTGGTCATCTATGAAGAGCTTTGTCTGCCATATTAAATGCTTAGCTTGCTAGCTTCCTTTTATTCAGATCAGTGGTGTTTTCTTTATTAAATTTTGTTCTTTTTAAATGATGACAAAGCGACCTTAGTAGATCATTCCATTTTGAATTATGAACCACAAACCAGGAGCCTTCATAAGACAAAGAAGCTATTCTTTCTTTGGTTTTTTAATGTTATTCCAGCATTTATCTCATTTGTTTTTGTTTCTCTCTGCCTTTTGTAGAATATTTGGAAAAAGCACTATATTAAAAAATGTATTATAGGAAATGGACAGAACAGTTACAAATGGCACTCTTTCCATTATACACACACACACACACACACACACACAAGTACATGTACACACGTATGTATATACATACATATACAAGTGTGCGTGCATGCGTTCATTCGTGTATATTTTTTTATTTACATTTTCTTTCCCTACTGCAAAAAAAGGAGTTGGTAATCCACAATGTACACATAATTCCATCCTATTTAAAGGGTGTGTTCAGCTTTTGCCTCGATTTGTTTATAAGAAAAAGCACTCCTACACGTGTCATTCGGCACTGATATGTAATAAAGTGCAACAGCGTACGTCAGCAAAACCATAATTCCATAACTTCCCAAATATTTGGACGTTTGACGGCTCGCCATCTCACCCACCCACGCCTGATGTCACGCCGCCGAGGTGTCCTTCCTGTTTCTCTGACTGTCTGATTTTAAAACAACAGGAGCTTGGACTTTTCCAGGCGTGATGAACGAGCCGTCGTCCTGGAACAATCCATCATGTGCTAATCTTGCAGAGTAATTACCGAAAATTGAGAAGCCACAGTCTAAACAGTGGAGATCAGGGCAGATGAGTCAGGGCCTCGGCGAGGAAAGTGTTGTGGAACTATTTAACCGGCTGCTGCCATTTAGGGAGGCATTTCGAGCCTGACTTCCTCTGCTGGACTTCATTGGTCTGGATTTTAAAAATAGTGCTCATGCTGATCTCCCTCTTCCCTTCCTCTCAGAGGGAGCTTTCAGACAAATAAGACGCATTCCAGCCGTTTGGAGCGGAGGATGCTATCTGCTCACCCCGACATCGCTGATAGCATACAGACCCACAGGCAGCCGACCTGGCCAGCTGAACTCCTGCCACACACCCACCTGCATCCTCCTCACACGCGCCGTTCTGCTTCGCTTCACAACATACTTTCCACTCATTTAGAGAATTAACTCAACTGCCCCTGGTTCTGCCCAGCACTTCACTCACTCACCCTCCAGCACCTCCTGGCAGTGGACTCGGGTCCTCCTGGGCTGATCAGTGATGGGCCAGAGCCAAACATTGACGCGACAGACACGGATACCCAGTTTTTAAACTCCAATAACAATCCAGATCATTTACAATTTTGACTTTTGAGTTTTACACCTTAGTATGTAAATATCATTTAAAT
Organism: Alestopetersius hilgendorfi; assembly: GCA_037577075.1. Classification (NCBI taxonomy): domain Eukaryota; kingdom Metazoa; phylum Chordata; class Actinopteri; order Characiformes; family Alestidae; genus Alestopetersius; species Alestopetersius hilgendorfi. The sequence goes on along the minus strand of JBBIGB010000001.1, from coordinate 109,407 downwards.
TCCAAAATGTACTGTGTGTATATATACACATAAATACCTATATACTCACCCCACACACACAAGCTAGACGAATAGACCAATACAGTGCCTTGCAAAAGTATTCACCCCTCCTTGGCATCTCATTCACTTACAATCTGGAATTTAAAAGGAAATTTTGAATCCTTTTCATTGACGCACCGTGAGACAAACAAGAAATAAGACAACAAAAGAAAACCTGAGTGTGCATAAGTATTCACCCCCTCCCAGAATCAATACTTTTGCAGCGATTACGGCGACAAGTCTCGTCGCGTACATCTCCACAAGCGTGGCACACCCAGACTCAGGTATTTTAGCCCATTCTTCAGGGTAAAACTGCTCCAGCTCCTTCAAACTGTTTGGACGCCGCTTGTTTACAGCAATCTTTAAATCATCCCAGAGATTCTCAGCTGGATTGAGGTCTAGACTTTGACTGGGTCATTCCAGGACTTTTACCTGCTTCTCTTTAAACCACAGGAGTGTTTAGCAGTGCGTTTCTGGAAGGTGAACCTCTATCCCAGTCTCAAATCTCTGGAAGCCTCAAACAGATTTCCCTCAAGAATTTCTCTATATTTTGCGCCTCCATCTTTCCTTCAGTTCTGACCAGTTTCCCGGTGTCTGTTGATGAAAAGCATCTCCATCGCATGATGCTGCTCCTACAATGCTTCATTGTGGGGATGGTGTTCCCAGCATGATGAGAGGTGTTAGGTTTGTGCCAGACATGGTGTTGTCCTTGATGGCCAAAATGTTCTATTTTAGTCTCATCTGACCACAGCACCTTCTTCCACATGTTTGGGGAGGCTCCAGTACACCTTCTGGCAAATTTCAAATGGTCTGCCTTATTTTCGTGGCCACTCTTCCATGAAGCCCAGCTCTGTGCAGTGTTGGGCTTATAGTGGTCCTATGGGCATTTACATTTACGGCATTTATCAGATGCTTTTATCCAAAGCGATTTCCATTCCCTATCGACCCTCCTCCCCTCCCTGGAGCAACTTGACAGGAACCCATTCAAACCCATTCAAACCTTTTGGTCTAGAGGCAAGTATCCTACCCACTACGCCACCACAGATACTGCAGATACTAACATCTCTGCAGTAGAAACATTTTCCTCTTTAAGAGAATGGCAAAGGGGTTGAATACTTTCGCAAAGCACTTATATCTGTGCAAATGTGTTTTTGTGACATTACTAACCAAATTGCACTAAATTGTACCATTAACTCCAAAATGACATAGTTCGTGTAATTTTGCGTGGTGTATAAAAAACTATTTTCGGTTCTCAACAGAAATATTCCTGTAACGAAGATGAGCAGGTTTAAAGATTAAACAAAAGCCTAAATAGACCAGCAATATGTGGACTTGCTGTAATCTAAATAAAGAACACTCCTATGTGCAGTATGTTTGAAAAGTCAATTATACCCAAGCGTTATTAATCTTCTTTTATTATGGAAAAGGGGAGAAATCAAGAGTTTAAGGAAGAAATTGCTCCTCCACTTTACTTGCTGGGCTTCTGGCTTCTCTTCATTGAGAGCTGAACTCTGGGCTGTTTGACTGATGGCATGTCAGAGTAAATGAGCTCCTTCACTGCTGAGCGACACTCAGCCCCGCCCACTCCTGCCCGCTCCCTGCAGGCTGGACACAAGGCTTTACACATGGAACACAGCCTGTCACTCACGGCCGCCCTCTCTACCCCCTCCGTTTGTTTAACCCCATGTTAATGCAGCCCCTCAGTGCTCTTTTAAAAAGCCCCTGTCCCAGAGCACGGCTCACACTCGCCTCGACCAAGCAGAACCAACAGTCCGGCTGTGACTGCAAGAGCCTGAACTTCAGCTGAAAACTGACATTTACCAGATGCGCTTATCAGGACTTACAGAAATCCACTCCGACTGTATCCAGAAAGACAAATTCCACAGATTAAACATTTCTGCATAGTTTAATCATCAGAGTGATTTGCTGTGAAATGCTCCCTTCTCTAGTAGTACTGTTCACATTGGAAGTGAACTGATTTTGCCCCCCCCCCCTTTTTTTTAAACACACACTATGTAAATAAACACACACACACAAACCACAAATGTACATTTTGTACAGTGCTTTTTCATATTTTCTTTATTATATATTTATATTTGATCCTATCTTGTATAATAGCCTGAAAAAACATCCTTTTGTTTGTTTCCCCTTTATTTTACCATCATTATTTCACACTCTGAAGATACATGCAGAATATCCGGGCTGAAATACTGCTTATTAATACAGCACCTTCTGACCCTTGACCCTCAATGCACCTGTCTGTCCCATAGAGCTTTTAACTTGTGGCTCTCACTGATCATGTGAGTACTAGAGCGTTTTAAAAGAAAGGTTAATAGTGAAATAAAAAATCTATTTGACATAAAAGATACATCAATAAAACTGATTGATACTAGTTTTTTTTGACAATGTCTGGCCTTGGTGGTCTATTGAGGCAGTTGGAGGCCTACTGGTGGACAGTTCAACCTGAGATTGGAAGGTCAGGGATTTGAATCCCAGGACTGCTAGTGTCACCACTGAGGCATCCTTGAGCAAGGTACTGTCCTCACACACTGCTCCCCAGGCACCCCTCATTGGTGGCAGCCCCCTGCTACACCTGGTGACTGGGTTAAATGCAGGTGGTGTGGTCACGCATGACTATAAGGGGGAACCTTTACTTTACTTAGTGTATTTGTACTTAAAATAATTTTAAATATTACAAAGTGATATGAACAAATAATGAATGAATATAATGAATAATTTCATATGAACAAGGACGTGAACTAGTATCAATGGGTGGAAGAAAAAAGAATAACAGGTCAAGAAAAATTTTTTTTTTAATCTTCAAAAACCACAACACACTTTTCTAAACCAGTTCTTCATGCTGATTTCAGATCTGCTTTCAGTTTTTTCAGTCACATCCACTTTTTGAATGATGAGTAATATTAGATCTGCAATAGGTTTATTAAAGTACATGCACCAATAAAGTAATTGTTTCAATATTTTCAGTGTGAAGTCAGACAGGCCACACTGTGGTATAGATATAATGATCAGTGTCAGTCGGCTACCACTGTTTCTTCAAAAACGCTCAGTATATGATTATTATATGATCATTATACCAACTATCATGCAGTATAGAACTAG
>JBBIGB010000001.1:82337-98388 GCA_037577075.1 Alestopetersius hilgendorfi | reverse complement strand
ATGTATACACACCTTCACACACACCATCGTACATCTCCACACATTCACACACACCATCATACATCTCCACACATTCACACACACCATCCTACATCTCCACACATTCACACACACCATCCTACATCTCCACACATTCACACACACCATCCTACGTCTCCACACATTCACACACACCATCGTAAACCTGCACACCTTCACACACCTTCACAAACACACCATCCTACGTCTCCACACATTCACACACACCATCGTACACCTGCACACCTTCACACACACCTTCACACACACACCATCGTACATCTGCACACCCTCACACACACAGCACTACACCTGCACACCCTCACACACATCATCGTACACCTTTACACACACAGTGTAGAAGAAGTCTGTAGAAGAATCATGTAGACGAATGTGGCATTAAAAGTCTTGGTTTAGTGCAATGTATTTGATCAAGTGGTGTGGCTTGAGAGGCTGGGGGCAGTGTTCTCAATGCCAGGAGGGTTTGGGGTAGGTCAGGGTTTTCCATTTTGTTTACCCTTGTGGGTATCTTTTTCTTGTTGGGCGGGGAAGAGAGAGTTGTTTTATTGACCTTTATGAGCATTTTTGTTTTTTGTTTGGTGAAGTGTTGTTTTGTCAGCGGTGACAACGATTGGCCACCACAAAGAAATGTTATTAGCTAAAATTCAGAATTTATTCTGATCTATTCCTTGAAACACGGTCCTAGCTGAGCTGCATCTGACGTGCCGTGATAAGGTAGCCCCTTGTTTTTATCATCCCTCAGCTCCCTGATCTTCACAAGGCCTTGTCTAAATTTTATCGAACACAAAGACCTAGTGTTCTTAGCTTAAATAAATATTAGCGTTTCAGAATCAAGAATGGCGCAAGTTAAGGAGTCGTTGAGGTTTCTAATGAGTTTCTTATGCCCTTGTGAGTTTTTTTTTTAGTTATGCCTGTGAGTAAAGTGGCCCCTTGTAGTCATGCGTGATCATGCCACGTCACACTGTGTGATTCTTTCTCTGCGTTTAACTCCGTCCCCCCAAGTGAAGCAGGAGGCTGCAACCAGCGTGGGGGCGCCTGCAGAGCAGTGTGTGGGGACAGTACGTAGCTCATGGGTACCTCAGTGTTGAGACTAGCAGTGGTTCTGGTTGCAGGGGCAACTCGCTAACCACTAGGCTACAAGCTGCCCCTTTTGTAAACGACTTCTGTTTCTGGCACAGGTCTAGATTTCCAATTATCAGCATGAATTATGTCACCAAACTTAGTGTTTTGATATATTTAGAATATTTAGAAGTCGCCATGTGATGTTGCTTTCCAATATACAGTAGAACTTTGGCTGTATGTTGTGAAGCATAGAGTGAAACATGTTAAATCTGATTCCATATAATTCTGCCGATGTTTATTAAAGCTGGTAAAAAACTAAACATAGTCATGATGTTTGAAGCAGTTTATGACTGTTATTATATTTTAATTATTATGGGTTATGTTGTTTTTCTGTATTGCTCGTTATGTAAAAGCTCTCTCCACTCTTGACTTTAGGCAAAGCAAGAAAAGTGGCATCATTTTAGTGCATCTGGGCAGTATGATGATATTTATGCTTAATTGCATAACAGTACGTCTCGGTGTGCTTTTGGGAGCATTTTGTGAATATTTCTAGTACTTAAAGAACGCTGACCAACTGGATGTTTCATTTTAAAAAGCACAATTTCTGTAATTTGGACTATTTTGTGTCTACTAATGTTTGTTCTTTGTATCAATTATTCGTAAAGCAACCTTGATGTTGAGAAAAGCACTATATAAATTAAAACATATTAATAATTAGGCCTGTTTATATGCATTTGGTTCTGCACAGTGTGTGAAGTGTCCATTGTTTGTATTCATAGTTTTGATGGTATTTTTTTAAATGTGGCACTGCCTTTTTGTCCATTCCAACAACTTGGAATGATATCAGTAGAAGTACATTTTATGGCGTATTGAAATAATATTTTTGCTGTATCTCCCACCCCTACTGCGTCATGACCTGACGTTTTCAGTACAAGGCTGATTCACCCACGTCCACTTGCCACAGGCCTTGAAAAGGCACTGAAGTGAAAAAGCACTGAGTAAACTTGAACTTTAATTGGACAAAATTTTCCTCTACTTTCGTCATCATAATAACAGAAAACCTTGGAAATCAGCGGGAGTCTTCTAGGCTTTTAGGGAGGGCCAAAATAATATCTTTTAAAATTCACTTCTGTCTGTTTGTAATTAAACTTCGCATGCCCTATAGTGCTTTTTTATCTTACTTATTTATCAAGTCAAGATGATTTGATTTATACAACAATTTTTACAACTGATCTTGTCATAAAGTAGCTTTATAGAATCAGAGTCTGAGCTCCTAATGAGGAAAAACAAAGTCCTAAATCTCGACTTAGAAACCTTGGGAGGAACAAAGACTCAAATAGTGGAACCTATTCACCTCTGGTCAACACCAGATAATGAAAGAGAGTAAAAGTATAGCCCTAAGACAGCTAAATTAATAGGGTATTCCTTGAAATATAGTCCCAATTGAGCTGCCTGTGAAGATGGCAGTGAGGCCTGCAGATACAGTAGCTCCTTGTTTTTATCCCTCCACAGCTCCCTGGTCATCTTCCTCACATGACCAGGTGAACGTTTTATCAAACTGACAAACTTCGGTATGTCAAGCTTGTTGTCTAATATGATGTTGGTCCTTCTTTGTAGCTATAACAGCTTCCACTTTTCTTGGAAGGCTTTCCATAAGATTTTGGAGTTTCAGTGGAAATTTGTGTCCATTCATTCTGTAGAGCATTTATGAGGTCAGACATTGATGTTGGACAGGAATATCGCTGTAGAGACGACAAAGAGAATATAAGAAGTTAATTTTGGTTGTAATTAGTGGTGCAACGGATCACTGTTGATCCGTGATCCGAACCGATCCCTCTCCACGGTTCGGCACGCATGTGATCCAAAGATCCGAAAGAAAAATAAAAGCTCCGCTGAATGGTGCGCGTAGTCAGTCTGTCAAGCGATAGTCATGGCCAGCCTTTTTTCAGGAGCGTTACAGCAAGGGATTTTCGTTGGAGGAAATGGAGAGTGTGGCTGATGGTTGCTTAGCAACGACAGACGTTTCCGGAGCGCAAGCGCTTGAGCGCTTTTAGAAAGTAGTAGAAAACGACGTGCCTCACGTTTTCGACGCGTTTTTAGGCATCTTAGTCTTTTTGGGGGAAAAAAAAAAGCTTACGTCTGCTTTGCTTTCTTTCTTTCTTTCTTTGATTATGTGGACAGTTTTATTTTATTCTCCATGTTCAAAGTAAGAAGCAATATTACCTAAAACTGCATTTAAAGTTGTTTTTGATTGTGTCCACATTAAAGGAAATAATTATGCCCTATATTGTCGGTATATAATTGTGTGGAATGTTTTTAATGGGCAAAAATACTGAAATAAATGAAAAGTTTAATCTCGTCTTTTTTTTGCTGATCCGAAAACTGAACCGATCCGTGACTTAAAACCATGATCCGATCCGAATCGTGATTTTTTTGATCCGTTGCACCACTACCGCCTGATCATCTGGAATCATCTGCTCCTGTTTCTTCACTGGTTCAGGACTTCAGTTAGATGCTCTTTGTTCTGCTTGAATGATTCATACGTAGATTACTATGGGTCTTAAACAATAAAAACATTTCTCTGAGACTGGTCAGGTTCAGGAAGCCTGGAGAACTGTTCCTCAAGAATATATTAAAATAAAAAGTCTCGATCAAAATAGGTAAAAATGAAGGCTGGCTCAAGACTTTTGCACTGTACTATAGCTTCACAAGTACACTGTATTCCAGCTACGAGGTACTAGGAGAAATACGTTTTGATAGAGAAGTTTTAAAAATGCCTTTCAAATATATATGATATGATTATCATATCAATGCTAAAGCCATTTTCAAGATACAGGCTCTTTTCTTTAATCTGAATTAGACTGAAATTAATCGTCATCAATATTACAATAAAAAATCTGTCAAACAGCAATATTCATATTCATTCATGTTACTCATGGCAACCATAAATGAGAATTTCACAGGCTCATTATTTAATGCTGTTCTGGCCAGCGTTGCAAGCTAGTGAGCTCAGTTCTGGAGAAGAAAAGCACTGACCATATTTATTGCTGCTTAAAGAACCAAATTCTACCGACTTAAGGGCTTTTCGGGAGAAGGACAAGAGGGAATATGATGCTTCATCAGATCCCCATATTTTACAAGATTATGCTACATTAGATGAAAATATCAAGCAAAGTAAAAACAGATTAGGAAAAAAAATGGCACCGGGAGGAATAACGTTAAATCTTTTCCAGCAAAATAATAAAAACGGTCCCTAAAGTCCACGCAATGACTCACTGGACCCCCTCGCCGCCCGGACGGCCGGACTGCTGCATGCACACAGAGGTGAACAGCAGCTTTTGCAGCTTGGTTCTCACCACACACACCCACTCTTGTGAAGCACCCTTTAAAAGTTTGTTCTGACCACACATCGGTCAGCCACCAAGACTATAAACCCGTGGGTCTTGTACCCACTGCAGGGTTCACACCACGAGCTCGCCATACACACACACACACATACACATACACATACACACACTTTCACACAGTCATGGGCCTGAGACTCACTGGCCTAACACAGGCATGTGAGGAGGAGGAATGATTCAGGATGTTATTGTACTGATTTTGACCTTTTCTCACTTTGACAAAAGCTTGGCTTGCATCCTGGAACAGACTGCCAGGTTCACGCACTCGAAAATATGAGGCCGATCTCCTGAAGCTCATCAGATGATGGACTCCTCCAACGCACCTTCATTTAAAAAGCGAAACGTCTCCAACACCCGTGCAAGAAAGCCGATACTTTCCCCTACAGGCCTGCAGATGATTAGAATAAACAGCTTATCTCCCAGACAAACGCTTCGGAGGAGAAATATTTATATGACTAATTCTGCCTTTTTTCCATTTCTCAGAAGAACTTAGAAGACTTGGGTTAAAACGATTTGTGGCCCTCGCAATTTCTCAGCATAGGACCAGAATCAACAGCACCAAAACCCTTCCCAGTGTTCCTGCCACAGGATCAAACACCCCATGACTAAGATCTTCTGGTAACTCACCACTTGAAAGACGTCATGCGGCACAAGTTTGTGGAAGTGCTGTGCAAAAGAAAAAAAAGCCTATTTAACAAGCTCACCAAATGTTTGAGCTTTAAAAGCTGAGCTGATACACCCAGATTAAATCAAAAGAAAAGCCATCGCAGAGCTTCCAAGTGAAGCAGAACGTGCTCAGCAAAGCCAGGAGAACAACGCCATTCAAAGCAAACTACAGTGTTCCAGTCTGCAGTGAACCTGCCCACCATCCCACCAATATACCCCCAATGCCCCCCCATTATTACCCCAATATCCCTCACACTATCCCCCAAATTTCGTCCCAGTCTCCCCGCCAATGTCCCCGGCCTTACCTGTTTTATTAGGAGATCGAAATGCAAATTTATGAAAAGCAGGCTGGAAAAACTGAGCTTTAATCCTTCAGAAGAAAACCTTACCTTGATATGGTTTGGCTTAAATCATGCACTTGTCCTACTGAGTAGCACATGTGCTCAAGTAACATTTTAATGGGTTTTTGCTACATTCTCAAACCACAAAGACCTACTTTTATTCCTGCTCCAGTATATCATTTTCTGTAATCCCATTTTAAGCCTCCACATCTAGCTTTTGAATGCTCTTCTTGGGTTCTCCCATTGCTTTAGCACCTACAATGATTCACTGCTGACCGTAAGCTCATTATATCAGAAGAAAATCTACCATCACTGGGAATGCCACTGTCAGGTGAACAGGGAAGAAAGCAGTGAGTAAACCAAGGTCTTACCTGGGCTCAACTAGCATGCTAAAGCTAAATAACAGCAGTGCGGTCAAGGATGACAGCCTTCAGGCTTCACCACAGCTTCACTGATGGAGAATAACTGTGAGCAGTGAGCATGAAATCTCTCCCAGGTTTGGCGCAGCACAGACACGCGTCCTCCTGATTGGTTTGCGTGGTCACAGGTTAATTAATGGATGCCGCCATTTTGGGACACGTCTCAAATGTCTCCCTACTCCCTACATAGTGCATAGCTGCAGGCCCAAATCTGACTTGTCAGCATGTTTGACCACTTTCATTCAGAATAAAAGGTCAGTTGCATTGGAAGGAGGCACTTTGTTGAATTTGTAAGTGAATGGGAGATCATAGTATATTTTCTTTCCTTATCTGAGGGAAACACTTTATCAGGGAGGGTCTCTGCGCTCGCCGAGTGTTTTCTCTCGATGATATGTGGGGGCGGTGGGAGGATGAGGTGAAACGTGATATTAGTTATAATAATATCCCACGTCTCCCAATAATAACAATAATAACACCCACCGGGGCCATTAAAACGGTTTAGAGGTGGGGCGAAGTTTCTCCCATTTCAAGCAAACCTGTTAGGAAAACAGGGATTTTCTGAAAACTGTAATACATCGTGCTTTATATGCCATGAGACATAAACCAACATGGTAAAAAGGACCATTTCTGAGTCCAGAAGATCTTTCTTGCTGGTGGAACATTGTGTATTTGTATTTGCTAGTTTTGATGCTGCTGAGAATGAAGTACAAGTTGTTGGGTGGGAAAATAAATGCGTTAAAAGATGCTATTAGTGTGGTTGGGAATGTAAAAAAATGTCTTGTATGTACTCAGTGTGAAATGACAGCTTTTAGGAAACAGGTTATTAAAACAATGAACAGCTTTACACTTGGGGAACATTTGACTTCAACAACTGGATTTAAACAGAGACTCCAAAAGGAACATCGTTATGTTTTTAATGAAGCAAACTAAAAGCATCCCATCAAGCATCCTTTTTTGTTTTTGCAGAGCTGCAGGGTAATAGGCCAAGTGTCTTAGTAATTAATTCGCCATGATCCCGCACTGTAGGATAAAGTAGTGTTTAAATTTATGTGAGTGTTGTCAACATAAAAGCACAAGCTCTACTTTATTGCTGTTCTCAGTGAGAACTGCAACACTAGGAGATGTGGTGTAACATCTAGCAGCTCCATGACTGTGAATAGGGCAGCTGGTGGACTAGTGGTTAGTGCGTTCACCCTGCGATCAAACAGCCGTGGGTTTGAATCCCAGCATAGCTAGTGGCACCACAGAGGTACCCTTGAGCCACTTACCGTCTCCACACACTGCTCCCCAGGTGCTGTGTTCCTGGCTGCTCACTGCTTCACTTGGTAATAGGGTAAATACACAGAGAGAAGTGTGTGCTGTGGTGTGTTCATGTATGACAGAATGATTACTTTACACTTTATCTTGAATTGCACTTGCATTTAACCTTCAATTCCCACCTTTTATCTAAGTCTCCCCAACATGTAGTGCTTTAGTCAGAATTCCCAGTTTTGTGTATGTTCTCTCACATTGATTCCCAGCATTCCTTATGCAAATGTGTCCATTTCCAAATCTCGCCACATTGAAATCTTGACTGTTAGCATAGCCACTGATGTAAAGCCATTAAACACAGGGGTGATAGTCACAAAGGCCTCCCTGCTCTGCACAGTTTAGTATTTTCCTGTTCAAAAGGCACTTATCCATAGGCATATGGATATTTGTATGCAGTACACAGTTTCAAAACTGGTCAACAAAGCCTTTGTATGATCTTTGCCCCACTTACCCTGACAGCTTAGACTACATGCAGTGTTTAGGATGTTTGTGTGGGCTGTGGCTTGGACTAGGGATCAAACGCTGTAGTCTTCTCAGTACTACAGCCTACCCCGAAAAACCCTGACCAGTGATGCATCAGCGGCGATCCAAGGCCAAGGATCCCGGTCTTTAGATCATCTTTATTTTTAGTAATCAAACTGCCCTATCTGATTTTTGCGAGGCCAGTTCTTGTTGGGAAACAGGTCCTGCTTTGGGAAAGTTTGCTCTGGAAACTAGAAATGATCTGAACTGGACTTGTCCAGGGCTTCTTTTTTTTTTTAAGAGATTTTCAGAAACAGGGTTTGGGTTTCAGCCTTGTTGATGGGCTCAAGAAACTTGCTCTGAAAACATCTGGTTGGGGGTTGGAGGTTCTACCACATCGCCATGTCAGCCAAGCACTGCTGCCTAGAAAACATGATTGAAAAGGAGCTCCACAAATCAGGTGAAACAGATATTTCCCCACGCTGTCATAAGAGCCAGGCTGGGAGAGAAAGACCACAGCCAGGCTTTTAAAACGTAACCCCACACAGATTGAATTCATACACCACAAGGGAGTGGTGCGGGACCGGCCGTCATGTACACGCCTTCAAAGCATACTTGTCCCCTGCCATAGATTTATTTGTGCATTATGTCAGGATTAATATGACTTAGTTCGGCAATAAATAAAGACTAGAGGCTGGTCAGCTGACCACTGATGGTGGTCCAGATCTCTAGAAGCATGAGGCTTGCGTCGAGTTCTTGGGTGGCCCTGGGACATTAAAAGCATTCCCTTAAGGTTAGAGGAGAAAGAGTAGTAAACAGAGGATGTGGAAGTGGAAGTGGTTGGCCTCTAAAATGATAACCTCATTGTAATAGTTGCATCTCATTAACGAGAACAATAGACAAAATGTCTTTTCTGTCAATAACTAGGTTTTCAAAAGGGTTTATACGAATGAGTATGTTTTCTTTTAACATAATGTTTTTCAGAACCCTGTGATTATTGTTGTGGTCAGTTTCCTCCCACTACATACAGTACTGTAACTAATGGCTGTGGCTATTGGCTATTTTGCATCTTTTTTGTGTTTTGACCACTTTCTCTCACTATTATTCCCAGCAAAAATGTCCATTTGTTAATCTTCCCACACTGAAACCTTAAATGTTAGCATAACAACTGATGTAAAGGCCATTAAACACACAGGTGTTAGTCCTGAAGGCCTTGCTTGGTTTAATATTTTTCCTGCACTAATATACCCACTTCAGTCCAAGGAAGGCTTATTAATAAATCCATTAATTGGATCAAATGCAGAGAGTCCTCCAGAATCAAGGCTGATAAAGACCGCCAGTTCTCTGACTGGACCATGAGAACTCTCACACTCAAATACTTAAACTGGATCCCTAAATGCTGTTATATGCAGAATTAAACGCTTCTCTTGGTTTTTATATTGCTTCAAGAATTGACATCTTTTTTACTCTCATTATAATCTCCATCACACATATTAGTGCATCTGTATGAGTATGGTTAGACTTTTACTGGTACTGATATCGGTACTAATACTTACCAATATTCTTACTGATGCTACTTTATTGATCCTAGAGGATATTTCTTGTTTATATTTATTGATATTTATTGATTATATAATGAGGGAAGAGGGTCACTACAAATGTTCTGATCAACAGAGGGCTGCTCCGTCCCTCCACTGATCCGATCCAGCATCCACCATTTGAAAACGCCGCTGTGTGAGAAAGTATTATCACCCACAGCAGGAGGAGACTCTCCAGTGAGGAACCAGGATCAGTTAAGTACCTGGTCTCCACCCGTCTCTACCTGTATTTATTTACTAGTTATTGGTTATTTTCCTACAGTGTAAGGATCAATAAGTGTCAGATTCTTAGTTCTTTGTGCACACTTTGTTAGTCTTTAAGTAGTTTTGCATCACCTTTTAATCTGTCATGTCATTGCAGGTACCTATTAAATGGACTTACCAAGAAGAAATGCCTATTACATTACATTATTGTTTACTTCTGTAAAATTCAATGTTATTTAAGAACACAAGTCTCCAAACTTTTGACAGGCTCCGTAAACGATGCATGTTTTTCTGTATCTGTTCCCAAAGGATTTATTTAAAAGAGCATCATCACTTTCTAGGCTGATCAGTAAGATCACATTGATAGGCCCGAAGCAAAAGACAGCACTGCACTGTTCTCTTCAGCCATCTGTATCACAGCCACCTAAAGTCCCCGCACATCTCCACTGTGATTTTCTAAAGACCTCTGATCTGCTTTGTACGATTCTGACATGAAAAACCGAAACCAAAAAGGAAACATCTGATATGGAAGAAAACAATAAAAGTATTAAGTTCTCGCGCAGATGGAACGACAGAAGTTCACGTCCAGCAGATTTCCGACGAGTCAGAACTTGAGAGGAGATGATGTTTCAGGGCATGGAAAGCCGGAGCAGTAAATCAGCGACTTGTTAGATCGACACACATGCGGAGGGTTACAATTACTCACAGTCGGTCCGAACTGGAGAACGTTCTCGAAAAGTCTTAAAAAGTGTGAGCCACGTTTCCTCCCTGACCACATCCCCTGGTCAGAACGGCAGTCTAAACATTATAGGGGAAATACCTGAATGAGATGGCACACATTCCACAGTTAATGGGCTTTTTTTCTACTTGGGAGATGAATGTTCAATCAGAATTTTACAGGAATCGTTTTGTGGAGAATCAGATGGGCCGGGCCTTCTGGAAGCCAACATCCTGTGTGAAGGCTGGAGCGTGAAGGCTGTGTTGGGGTTTGGACTGCGGGAGCGGGCTGGCGATCAGACACTGGGCTCAGGCGTGGTCGTGCGGCTGCGGTGTGAATTACTGGGTGTCTGCTGTGAAAACCAAATACAGGCCTGACATCCTTCAGTCAGCCATTAGATCATGTACATGGAGGCCAATGACATCCACACAAGTGATGACACACTGTGTCCAAGCCCTGTAAAAAATTCTCTCTGTCTGACTCTCGAAATGCCACTGGCATAATGGCACCCTTCTCCTACTTAAGTTCTCAGATTTTCTCATGGTTCTTCCTCAGGTTTGTACTTAATATTTTGAAGTCTTGGTTTGAGTCAACGTTTATTCCTCATGTTTTTAGTGAGGTCCTTTTGAGACTCGGTTCCTCTCAGTGGTTGTTCTTCATGCTCTTAGAGAGGTTATCTCTTGGTTAAACTTCTATTTCAAAATCTTGGTTCCACTCATGCTTTCTTTTTCTTGAGACTTGATTCTTCGGGGAGCCTCTTCTCCTGAGTCTTTGTTCCTCTCAGTGGTTCTTCTTAATGCTCTTTGGAAGTTTTTCCACTTGAGATTCCATGTTCTGGCTCTACCACCCCTACACACAAGGCAAACCCAGTCCAGACTGGTCTCATTCTAGTTCCTCTCTGGTGAATTTAACTGCTAAAGATGACCAGAGCAGCAGAATCCCTCTCTGTCTTCTAAACACTCCTGAAGACTCATCTATTCAGAGAACATGTGCTTTCCTTCTGAGCCTTGGTTCCTCTTCATGTTCTTAGAGAGTTTCCCCTTTTGTGTCTCCAGTCAGTGTTTCTTCCTCATTCTATTAGGCAAGATTGAATCCTTCTCAGAGGTTCTTTCTCCGCGCCTTAGGATGTTTCTCCTTTATAGTCTTGGTTCCTCTCGGTGGTTCTTCCTCTCTATCTTACCAAAGTTACCTCTTTGGAGTCTTGGCTCCTATCGTTGGTACCTTTTCCACATTTCTGGCGAAGACACTGGAATACTGATTTCTGAAGAAACTGTCATGCAAATAAAACTTAACTTGTGTTTCTAAAAAACAGATAAACAAATAGAACTAAAGCACTCCTAGAACCAGCATGACTAAAAACTTGCAGCACAAAACACAAAACAAGGCCTTGGTGGGTTCTCTGCAGCGTCAGCTCTGAAAACAACATCTGTCGGACTTGTGGAGGAGCTGTGAGAGCTGAGGGACTCTAAGACGTGTAAGACTTCCAGAATATACAGTGAGTGTCACAGAAATGTGTGATTGTGGTAAAACACATCATCGTGGAGCCTGCGTTAAAAACCAGCATGATCTGGACATCGTTCAGAGAGAATCAAGTTTTTTCCACTGGATTTCCTGCCCAGAAACATAATAGTTGGAATCTGAGACCTAAAAATATTACCAGAACCGCTATAGAGCTACTCAGGGCCTGATGGAGATCTGTTAGGACAATCAAACAGATGCGATAGTCACTGAAGTGTATAAATCAGTTTAATTTGCATCATACAATAAGTTGCAGCAGGCTATATATGTGACGTTTATTCCTTGGGTATAAAAAGCAAATCGTTACAATTCTGTCCTTTTTTTTTTTTTTTTACATCGCTGTAGGAAATGGAAGAGTGCTGTATTGAAGTCTTCCCCGGCAGTGATGTGGAGAGGCTCCCGAAAGCTTCTCTATGTGACATTCATTTATCCCTTTTAATGCCATCAAGGCTGAAATTTATGTTATTGAGTCGGTGGCCAAAAGTCTGGGACCACTAGTGAAAATCCTTTTGTAATGAAATTGTGGTTCCAAATAATAATGTCAAACTGTTGGAGTGGAAAGTAGAATTTTTAAACTATTACCATGAGTTTCAGAGTTTCTAAGCGTTCCCCTTTCGCTTTAATGGCAGTGTAACTCAAACTCATGTGCATGTCTCAATATTGCACTCGATTCTTATGTCAACAAGTATTAATATTATGTAATGTGCATTTTGATCAATATTGTGTATACCAAAATATCCACAATGCCTTATTTCTGATCAGTTTTTAGTATGGTGTTGATGGAGAGGAACACAAGTGGCATGAGATAATAATAATAATTAACTACATCAGTGAACATAATATAACTGGTTACTTTTTACTCAGAAATCTAGATTTAAATGCTTGTCTATCGGTTAGCTTGCCACAGTAGCTACCTTGCATATTTGGCTTCATTTGAAGCTGTTTGTGTTGATTCTTGTATTACTCTTTATGTGTTGTATCTGTTCTTTTCCTCAAAAAATATAAATAAAAAAAAAAAACAGCATATGGGCCCCCCCCCAAGCGAACTATCTAACAACAGCTAACATGATCTGTTTTTATAGACAAGAATTTAATACCATTTTAGTTCATTTGTGCCAAAAGAGTCTTCTCTAAACTCTCTTTCTGTTGTTTGTATTGAAATTCAAGCAGTTCAGTGTCTCATTGTTCATTCTGCAGAAAGTTCTTCCCAACTTTGCTGCTGAAGTTCCCATAAGTGTGCAGCTCTAATAGGCTGCTTTGCTTTCACTCTTCTGTTCAGTTCATCCTAAAGCAGCTCAATGGTGTTTAAGTCTGGAGAAACACTCCATGTTTTCCAGCTTGACTATCTTCTTCATTTTGTAATGTAGTTCTTGTAGAGCTTGGACTTATGTTTAGGGTCACTATCTTGCTGTAGGACGAACCCGACCAACTAGGCACAAACCAGAGGAACTGCATGGAGCTCCAGAATTATTTCCCTCTTCTGGGTCCCTCTTTCATACTATTCATTAAAACACTGGGGTGTTCCAAAACTTTAGACCTGTAGTGTACATATAGTATTACTTTACTAACCCACCTAACTCAGTAAGTACACAGAATATCCATCATAGTTGAAGGGTCTTGTACGTAATTGGGACAGACCCCACACAAGTAGATCAGAACCACCTGAAAATCGTCTGAAAACATACTTTAGTGAAAGGTCTTTTTCTTCAAAGACCGTCATGTGGTCAGTATCAAACCTTCAAACAGTGATCTACAAATCTAAAATCGTAAATCACAAGTATCACATAAAGCCTTTTTAGCTGATGCACTGTTACTGGACAGCTTGACACTTTTGGAGGAGAACACTAAGCGCAAATTCTGTTCTGCCTGCATTGAGCTAAGTGATGGGGGGTGGGGTTCAATAAAGCCCTCATGATTCTGGTCTGAAAAATACATACACCTGTGAGGTGTGAGGATTTGGCTCAGATTATTAGAAAATTTCACAGGTCTTGACAGGGCGGGTAAAAGCAGGATTCTGACTAACTTATAAATAAATAAACACCGCAGGTCGGGTTCGGGTCTTAATTAACCAACATTTTTGCGATGGTTGAATGGCTCTCATTACGATTCAGATAGGAAAAAATCCTCAATCTTGCATTGCTACTGCTAACACTAAATATTCCAGATTGGCCCACTTGACACAGGTTAGGAATCTTGATTTTATTTTAGATCCAACACTATAATTTGATAGTCACATAAAAATGTTACTATGGTGACTTTCTTTAAAAGTTCTTTCGTAAGAACTCTGACTTTCATGTAGAAGCTGAGTCCTTATTCAGGCTTCTATTACTTGATATTTTCTATTATTGCAATGCAGTTCTCTCTCTTCTTCATCTTACTTATCTTTGCTTCTCATTCCTTTTTAAATTACATTTTTTCAAAAAAATATTTTTCTTGAGATTTTTGAAATTCTAAGGATTAAAAAAATCCCAGATTTCTGATGTGGTCCCAGACTTTTGGCCCTCACAGCATATAAAATTGCTTTTTTTCCCCATTAGCAGTCATTTGGCACAAAAAAATCATACACATAACGTGTCCATTAATGCAAGGCCGTGTGATTGCTTTGTATTTTTTTCTTTTCTTCTCCATAATTCTGCAATGGGAAGCATGCGAGAAAAAAAAAGGCAAATCAAAAGTAGACACAAGTCATTCTCGTCAACGTTTTACATTCGCTAGTTTCAAGTATTTGTACATATTAGCATACAAATGTGCCAGGGTCTAAGAAATATGGTCTTCTGTGGAAAAAAAGAAGTATACAATCTGTTTTTTTTTCTTTTATAGCAATTATAAAAATAAGTGTCTCTCTGGTTTTTAAAATGCCCCGTGAGATTGCATAAATGTTTGATTGGGTCCACATCTTCGCTCGTCGCTCATTATAAGCCTGTGTGAAAAAAAAACAAAACAAAAACATCAGTTGCTCGGAGACGACCTTCAAGCGCTAATAAGAAGAATGACTGTGAAAACAGCCTTTAATCTGTTGAAGAACATGCTGAGGATCAACATGAAAGTGGAAAACGGAATGGGGTATGAAATTGTCGGAGCATTTTACAGCATTTGTGAGTGTGTATGAGTGTGTATGAGTATGTGTGTGTGTATCTAGATGAGGTCACAGCCTGCCCTCTAGTGCGCTGAAATCACAGCCGGCCGCAGACGGGCCAGACGGTTCCCTCGCATTCTATAGTGGCACCAGCCTGAGTCTTTGGAAACGGGCATCAAACGGACTCTTTCCACAACACGGCACCACGCTGAGGCCTGCAGCCTGTATCTAATACTGCTGCTAATAACAGGCAGCTCTATAAACCCAGGCTGGGCATCTGACTCCCTTCTGAGTGAAGTGTGAAGCGTTTTCTCCCAAATGTAGTCAGCAACAGTCTACAATAAGAATATGATTCCAGTGCAACATCATATGCAGTAATACTTGAATACTAAGATTAATTTCCTATTCACATTGCTGTTACACCTCTACGTTGTCTATTTATCGTCTATAGACCCCTGAAATTTGCGGAGTAGACGAGAGAATTATGAAAAACTACAGATTTCTGATGTGGTAAAAATAAATGCTAAATGAATGAACAATTATATATTGCAGTGAAACAAGATGCAGAGGATATCTGCAGTTTCTGCAAATCTGTGGGAGCACAATTATTAGTTTGGATTGAAGAAAAAATCCACAAAACACTGAGGTCGCTCTGAACTGCAACTTCGTGGGCGGAACACTGTATTGCAGTTTACTGTAATCCCTGGTACTCTGTTCAGTATTGTGACTGCCTCCTCAGACATAGTGTGATACTCATAACTCCAGAAGGTTTACGTCACATCTACACTTGTTGTATTGGTTTGTCTGTTGTCTACTGTCTGTTGTAACCTGCACTCTGTTGAATGTTGTATGGTGCTACATGTTGCACTGTGGCCAATGAAGAAATGTTGCCTCATCTCACTTTGTACAACAAACTTTGAAGCTTGAACCCCTGACACATGTTTAACCTAAAGCCACACTCCTAATGGCGTCCTGCAGGTTTCGCCACGCACGAAAACACAGGCCTTACCTGAAAACACTGATCTTTTATTGGCGTCTCTCATTCCACTCGGATTACCTACGAGCAAGACAATGCGTTTGATTAGAAAGGGCTCATTTTTCGGATTGTTTGTTGTTTATTATTGTTTTTCCTAGGTCAACAAAATCATCAGAGATAAGTTTCTGTGGGTTCTGTAGTGTTTTTCATGCTGATTTCAGATCTGTGTTTAGTTTTTCCTGCAGGTACAGTGTTTG
>JBBIGB010000001.1:13670-28085 GCA_037577075.1 Alestopetersius hilgendorfi | reverse complement strand
CGTGGAATGCTGACATTTCTAGAGAGAGTGCATCCACAAAGGGACAGAGTGTGAAGCACAGAAGAGGCAAGACCCTTTCCCCTGCCAATCTGTGATCGTCAATCGGCAGATCATGATCTTGGTGATCGGTAATTGGTGATCGGCCCCAAAAATGCTGATCGGAGCATCTCTAATTATTTTAGATTGATTAATCAGAGCTCTTATGAATTAGATTAATTTTTAAATCACATGACACCCCTAATTTTATTTTATACAGATAATTTCCAGATGATTTTCCCAAATAAGTCATCTTTGCGTCACCATTTCCAATTTCTCTTTAGTTTTAGCCTGCTGTTTTTGTTCAATAAGAGTTCAGTTCTAATTGGCTGCCCAGTGCCATTACTGTCTCATTAGAAAAGTAGCCAGAATGAAACACTCTTTATAACTTCAATGAAGGGATGGGGCTTAGCAGTTATAGACTGAATGGGAAGGTGTAGGTAAATGTATTATTTCAAGGGGACATATTTAAAAACGTCTATGGGCTATACAAAACACGGTCAGGAAGTTTTTTGCACAAAATCACACTCACAAAGAGATCTCACCAGCTTTATTATTGACCGTTAATAATGAGCCGTTTCAGGGCTCTGTCCACGCCCCACCCCATGCTCCCCCATCCCTAACACTGCTCGTAATGAAACAAAACAAATCTAGTTCATACCTAACTGCTATAGAAACACAAAAGTCATTATTTGAAAGTACTTACATCTCCCTCATCTTTTGACTCGTCATGGACAGTATACCCCCCCCCTCCCCCCACAACGCTGAAATTAGTTAAAATACTTAAGGTGGAATTTTTTAAGGTGGAAAGAAACCGATTGTTGCTGGGAGCCACGTAGTCCTTTGGTGTTCTTTGTCTGGGAGAAAGTGTAGGGATTTGTGCTGTTCTTTGCAGTAACAACACAACACTTCTTCTGTGACTCGCTTTTGCCTGTAGCCACTGCGCTCAGCTTATCCGTGATCATAAAACTAGCAGACAAAATGGCGGGTCTTCAACTTATCTAGTGAGTGGGGTCTCGACAGGTGAGGGGCGGTTCTATGCAAATTGGCCCCTCACAATTGGCCCTCCATCCAAATGGTTCATTTTGAAAGGGCCTGAAACTGTGAAGAATAAAGTTGGTGAAATCTTATGTGAGCGTGATTTTGTGCAAAGGACTTTGTGCATGAACATATTTTTTATAGCCCATAGACCTATTATAACTGAATTTAGCTTTGTTATAACATGTCACATTTAGTGCAGCTTAGTTAATATACTATATGAACTGTAGAGCAAATCGTCTGTTGTACTGTTAACATCAGACTCAGAAAATCGAAATCAGAAAGCTTTTTTGATCCTGGAGGAAATTACTTATGTCACAACTGCAGAGACACACAGAGATGAGAACAAAAATAAAATAAACTAAAAATAAAACGCTCCACAAAATGCTCTGAAAATATGTTCTAAGCACACTGTTTCTATACACAAATTGATGTGGTCAGTAAGAGAGGTGGATATAAATACTGTAGATAAATGACTGCTGAAATAGATTAGTTCAAATGTGTTCCATGATACAGACCTTTAAAGTATCACAAGCTTGGATGAGAGCGTAATGTAATTACTCTCATTGTATTAATTCCAGAAAGTGTATAATTCCTGTCTTTAAAAGAATAGTAAATAGCTCTACTGCTACAGTTTAAGCAAATGCTCGGACAAAACACATACATGTTATTATCGCTGGTGATCATTTCCATTTTTCTCCTCGGTCGAAAATGAATCACATGCGCCATTTCTTTTCTAATACTTACCAACATCAGTGCTGTAATAACAGCATCAATGCCACCTCTAGGGCGACAGTGTGTGGGACTGGTTCTCCAGACCTCAATCTCAGTTTTCATTTCAGAACAGCAGGTGAAGTAGCTGAAATAGACACTGACTCTGGCTGAAATGTGCCCTAGTTGGTGGAAGAGTGGTTTTTTTAAATGGACAGGAAGGCTCTCGAGAGACTGGTGCCATCCTTACCTGACACTGGCAATGGGAGATCTGACCAACTATTAGAAAGAAAATGATACATGTGACTCATTTTTTGTTCAGTGAGGGTAGTTGATATAAAAGAAGTTCAGGCTGTTGATATAGTGGCTTATAAAAGCATGTTTAGTTCATTTTTATTGTCATTGTGTTGTGTACAAGTACAAAAACAGCGAAATGCAGTTAGCATCAAACCAGATATGCAGAGTAATTGTATTATATATAAAAAAAGTACAGATATAAGAATGAAGGTAATATATATATGAAAAAGAAAATGTTCATGTATATACACAAAAATATGGCAATATATACAGTGATACAGCTTGGGTGCTGAATGATATATACACCAATTATTACTGAATAGTGTATAAGTATTTGAAGTACTCAGTGACAGAGGTAATTTTAGCATTTTAGCAATATCATGACAGTACAGTTACAAATTATTGCAGTAATCAATGTCATACATCCAGTTGCAAGGCAGCATTACAGAATGAGCACAGTGTGCAAGAAACAATCATTATCAAAGCAATGTCATTGTTTTACCATGCAGTTCAAATAGGGATTAGTTAATACAGCGTTTAATCTTCTGTGTCATTTGGAAATGAGGTGAAGTACTGTGGCGGTGGTTCCTCTGTGATCTGTGACTGCTGTTGTGAGTCTATGTCAGAGGCTCTCCTCTGTTACGTAAGGCCCTAATAGCACCATTTTCTCGCTGTTGATTGTTTGGTTGCAGGCAATCTCCAGTGCCAGTTAATAGTGAGCTTATTAGAAACAGAATTGGAAAATTGATGGCGTAAGCTGGACTGTAATAACCCCGAGCTGGACGGGGGGGACAAATACCTCTCCCTGTAAATTAACCTGAAAGCCATGCGTGGAATAAATAAATCAAGACGACGTGTTATTTTGTCTGGTTTTGTTTTTCAGGCGCAGCGGAGCAGAGCACAGCAGCTACCGAGGAGGGGGAGAGTCCGAACTACGAGGAGAAAGCTCATGAGATAGTACAGAGTATATTGCAAGAGGTGGTCAACACGGTGGCTGGAGGTGAGCTCTGCTTGTGTTTCAGTGGGTGATAATAATGGTGCTAATAATGGTGCATTCCATTGGAACTGGGAAGTCGGAAGCTTCCAATAGGAAAACTGAACTGGAACGCTCCCTGTCTGAGGAGCCTTACCCACCCCAACCTCAAGATCAGAGATAGGTGCTCCATGCATCCAAAGTAGTGAAAGATGCAGTCAAGACTGTTTATTAGCATGTCTGTCTTATTACCGTCTCAATAAATCTGTTGTCCATGCATTTGTCCATGCATTTCTGTAGACCTGGCGGTGTAGTGTATACACACAATACCGCATTATGCATGGTTATAATTTTTAACAATGACTAACAATAACTAGAACCTTGAACGTGTGTGACGTCAACCCCAGCCCGACTTCCCAGCTATAGTACTGTGCAAAAGTTTGAGCTACCCCTCATTTATCTATATATGTAGCTTTGAATCACCTTGTTGGTGTAAAATTACTTTTTCGTGCCTCAAACTCTTATCTTTGGCATATTGAGTAGATTAAATGAAAGTGAAAATGGGAACAAATGTTTACTGTGACAGGCTGCAAAGTGCCTAAAGATACAAGGAGCCTAGAAAAAGGAGTTCCAACCACTCAGCATTCAGCCCCACCAGTATACTGATCACTGGCTGATCATCTGCTCCTGTTTCTTCACTGGTTTAGGACTTAAGTTAGATGGTCTTTGTTGTAATCTAATCATTCATACTTAGGCAACTGTGTGTCTTAACAAACAAAAACATTTCAGTGGGTTCAAGGACTTTACTGGAAAGTCTTTGTAAGTCTTTCAGGAAGCCTGGAGAACTGTTCCTTAATACTACATTTAAAATAAAAGAAAGTCTGTCTGGTTTGGAAGCAAAATATGAAGAAATTAGGGGTGGTTCAAAAATTTTTGCACATGACCGTAATGGAGTGGAATGTATTAGATTCAAGGTCTATGGCTTCACTAATGTTCTGGAGGGCTATCTTCCTGTAGGTTAATTATTTGAATCTGGTTCATTACATAACTTTGGGACTAATTATGCAATCACATTGGATTGAAAGAATTTTAACACTAGATTGTATTCAGCAATAACTTTCCATCAATTTCAGATAATTAGAATTTCTTGTCCAGCTCAATACTACAAATGTTGTTTGGATAGAGAGTTTGTGAACCACACTTTAGGTCTTTTCTCATCTGCTGCTACTGTGAATAAGAGTTTTATCACAGTGCCTTTATCACTGGTGATAACTATGCTTTTAGGAGTTAATGTAGCACACTTTGCTCTTGTAGGCCTGAAGGCTTTAAATGACTAAACTGTGTTAGATTAGATAGGGCTGGAATTAAACTCTGCAGGAGGATGGCTTTCCAGGAACTGGGCTAGAGATGCCTGTTCAACAGAGTAGGGGTTAAAAAAAGCTTTTTTTGTGATGTATTGATTTATACGTTTCAGGTTAGCTGCATACAGTTTAAAATATTTGATAATAATCTGTTAATAATAATAATAATAATATAATAATAATAATAATTAATAACCTGACTATTTCAGGTGGAATAAATCCAAAATAAATTCATCTGCTGTGTATCCAGTCCCATATATGTATTCAGTATATTTGTTTAAATATTTTTGTATGTCAGATCTGATTAAGCCAGAGGGCTCTGCAAGCCGTTTTGATATATTTTGATATCCGTGCGTCTTGAACCACCCCAAAGGACACTGCCTGGATCCTGTTCATCTGTGTTCAGATGCCAAGGAGAGTGGCGGAGGGGAGGTGGAGCCGACAGTGGCCACGCCCACCTCTCTGGAAGAGGAGGGGTGTCTGGGCAGCGACAGTGAGAACGTCCATGCTAATGGCATCCCAGGAACCCCCATCTCTGCCAGCTTCACTCCGTCCTTGCCTGATGACAGGCTGTCCGTCTCCTCGAACGACACTCAGGTGAGCCTGGGTGGACCCCGCTGAAACCAGACCCTGTTTATACAATTAAGCTTCAACTAAATCTCAAAATAGCGACTTACTATGTTCAAATAACGACTTTTATTGAAAGACATTTTACATTATTTCAGGATAGGTCATTATTTTGAGCTTACTTGGCCATTATTTCAAAAGGAAAGTCATTATTTTGAGCTTACTTGGCCATTATTTCAGGATAAGTCATTATTTATCACTTACTAAAGAAGCAAACTTCAGACTTGACATGTCTTGCATTTCAGTTAAAGAGGAAATTTGTGTAAATAGAACATGAACACAACAGAAAATAAGTGTGTGATTACTTGGGGCTCCTGCTCAGCATCCGTCTCAGGCTTTATTTCTGGATGTACCCCTGCTTTTTATTCCTTAAATACTGTTTCAGTATGTGCAGATGGTCAATACTTTACTATTAAGCTGCCCATTTTAGGTCACAAAAAATCGTTTACATGTATCCTCCTACTCGGCCATCATGAACCTCTTAAAACACCAACTTGGAGAACAAGAAAATACAAAACACTGGGGTACTCCAGAGTCAGGCCTGGGAAGCCTATCTCATGCCTTATTTCATTTAGTGCCTTGGAGATGCTGGCATTGTAGCTTCCTCTCAGTTCTTCTTTAGATATTTGCTTTAGTTTTGTCTTAATGAACCATTAAAGTTACCCGTTTGAGTCGTAATAATTTTCTGTCATTAGCTATGTCTACAAGTGGTATTGTTATAAATATCATGTTTTGGGGCTGTGAGCTGGATTTGATGTTGAGTGTTTATTGTAGATAAAGAGGTTTGGCATGTTGGAGTCCAAGCAATTTCATTTTTGTCAACTGGGGGAGGGTTTTTTTTTTTCTCAGTGTTAGCAAAGGTTTTACAAGTTAATCCTCAGAAACAAGTATGTAGACTCAGTGTCTTTCCTCTGCTGCAGGAATCCGGTGCACCTACAGGGCCAGCGCCGGGTGCAAAATTCTCTCACATTCTGCAAAAGGACGCCTTCCTTGTATTCCGCTCCCTCTGCAAGTTGTCCATGAAGCCCCTTTCAGACGGACCCCCTGATCCAAAGTAAGCCTGATATTCTGCAACAGCGACGGATGAGAAAAGTTAGAGAAAACAAGCATGATGCATTTCCTCAGGAGGAAGATGGTCAGATTTTGCACTCACATAACAAAAGTGAGATGGTATTCTAGGGTCAGGGGTGGTTTGTCGATTGGATTGATTCAGAGAGGAATATGATTTTCGGAAACACATAACATAGGCTGGTGTAACAGGATTTTCCAGCCAGGTTTCCCAATGTAATCCAGTTCAGCATTAGTAAGGTCCATGCTTTACTGGGTTGGACTGTAGAAGGATATGAAGACACTGTTGGTAGATCATATAAGGTAGAGTTCCTAGACTACTTTGCTGGCTCAGTTGTAGTAGTGGTTAATGTAAGCTGACCTAAGCTGGATCATCCTCAAGTGTACAGCTGGGAAGGTGAAAGCAGTTGCAGCGTTTTTGGATTTGATGTGGGTTACATATATATAATAAGAGCAGTGTGTGGGGACAGTACCTTGCTCAGGGTACCTCAGAGGTGCCTTGTGGTCTTGGGAACTGAACCCAGGACTTCCTGATCATGGGGCTAATGCCCTAACCACTAGGCCACCAACTGCCCCACTTTGGAAATTATACTTTGGAAATGTTAAACTACATGACACTCTTACATTATTTTACAATTGCAACAGTTAAAATAGTGGTGTTAAGAGCAGTGTGTGTGCATGTGTGTCTTCGGGTTGTCTCTGCTTTTTTGGCTTCATTTTTGTGTTCAGGGTCCGTGACGTGAGACGGCATCATAGAGGTATTCACTTTTATTCCACTCCACTTCCCAGGTGGACTTATAGATAGGAGCGCACTCCTATCTATAAGTCCTGTCTGTCATCGGAGACGGTGGGGAGGGACCTGGTGTCTGCTCAGTATTGATTTCTTTATGTTTTGGGACAGAGAGCTCTTTCACTGCTCCAGATTTACATCAGGGTTGTTCCGAGAGACGTGCGGAGGCCTAGACAAAGCACTGCTCATCAGTGAGGCCGTGCTGAAAAGGACGCTGCCCTGGCTCCCTTTCATCTGGCTGCTTTAGAAGCTTCCCACACTGACACTCCTATAGCTGAGGCGGCCCTAGGGCTACAGCTCTCTCAGTAGGGGAGGAAACACTTTTAATACATTTACATTAGTTCAGTCTGTGCTGTTCATGGAGTTAATGTGCATTTGCCATTTTGCTATTCGTTTTTGGTTGTAGTGTATATATAATAAGCCATAAGAGCCACTTATCCCAGATTAAATGAATTTGTTTACACCATCGGAGAGAAACGGCTTTTGTTGGAATGTGTGGAATCGTATTTGCAGTACCGTGTTAATTCATGACTGCTTATGTAATGCAAATTGAGGTCTCGAACAAAAAGCCAAAGTTAGATTTTATTTTTTTTGTATTACAGGTCTTATTTTGAGCTGGCTGTAACAGCTAATGCTTAATATTAAAAAAAAAAAATCCAGAACTAACAGCTACTCTGTAGTGCTCTGCAGAATTGAGTCTCTCACCCACTCATTAGCTCATTACCAGAATCCTCATGACTTAAGAACAAGGGGAACAATATGCTGTGTTGTGGTGGTGTGTGTGAAGAGAAAAAACTAAAAGTAATTAGGTGAAAAATATCATATATAATTATCCTCTTACACCGAATGTGGCCGACGAGCCGAGATGTGTTTAGTATGTGAAGATTTCTTCTTACGATTTTGGACTGGAGATACCAACTGCATGTCTAAATTACACAGCCACTGTTGTTTGTAGATCTGCCTTGGGCTTTTGCCTGTGTTTGGAGAAAACAGTGTGTCAGAAACCACATAAGCAAGTCTGTTTGAATATACCGTCAGTAGTTTTTGGAAAGGTTTTGGGTGTCTTGACTTCTAGCTCCAGTACGTAACTAATGAAACAGATTTCAGACCCCTGATGGACTGTGTTTATTGTCCATGTTATCTTCTCCAAATGCTGTCTTCTCGCCTCCAGGTATTTAAGTAAAGTGGCCCCTTATAGTCACGCATGAACCCACCACAGTGTAAACAATGTAAAATTCTTTGTTTTTATTTAACACATTCACCAGGTGAAGCAGGGGACTGCCACTGATGAGGGGCACCCAGGGAGCAGTGTGGGGGGACGGTACCTTACTCAAGGGAACCTCAGTGATGACACTAGCAGTCGGAAATCAAACCTACAACCTTTTGATTGCAGCTGCCCCACACATTTCTTTACAATGAGCATATTTCTGAGCATATTGTAAATATGTCTGTACTGAAGCACTGACCAGCTAAATGTTTGTCCTTGTTTTTGCCCTGTTGTTGTGAAATGGGGTTATATGAGATTATAAATACTGTTTCCTGATGCATTTCCAATGTTTCTTGTCATGAAAATGTCATGATGCTATATTTTTTTTACCACACTGCCCACTAGTGCTGAAGGGACTGTGTATGAACTTGTGAAATGTACCAACATTTCTTGATTTCAAACAAGACCCTTAACCCCAAGTTGCTCCAGGGAGACTGTCCCCTGTAGTTAGGGAATGGAAGTTGCTTTGGATAAAAGCGTCTGATAACTGTCATAAATGGAAATGATCGGTACTTCATCGAATTAGATTGTATTTTAACAGAAAAAAGCTCCAGACCCCTGGTATGTCTAACTGATGTTTAGGGGAGGGTGGAAATGGTCCTAAAGCTGTCCTCTCGTCTCCAGGTCCCATGAGCTGCGCTCCAAGGTGCTCTCGCTGCAGCTGCTGCTGTCCATCCTGCAGAACGCAGGGCCCATCTTCAAGACCAACGAGATGTTCATCAACGCCATTAAGCAGTACCTGTGTGTGGCACTGTCCAAAAACGGCGTCTCCTCCGTCCCCGAAGTCTTTGAGCTCTCGCTGTCCATCTTCCTCACCCTGCTGTCCAACTTCAAAACTCATCTCAAGATGCAAATTGAGGTGCCTGAACTCAGTGCTCCTTCGCTCATAAAGCATTCATGTGTCTCCTGCTGCCATTAGCCTGCGGAACAACTCGCTGACAGCGTGGATTTATCTCCGCTGTTAGTTTATTATGCCATGTAATTCAGTCATACCAGAGACTCAGTCATACCAAATCTAAGAGAGATACATCATCAACGTCCACATTCATTCAGAGAAAATGATTTGCCCGTTTGTTTTCTTTCACCCAGTCATAGCTGCATTTTATCAATGCTGTGGTTCTTTTGTTTTTGATTCCATGTCGATTGTAGGGATTTTCCAGGCTGTTTCCTTTAAGTGCAGGTCTAATTAACTGCGTCTTCCCCTCAGGTGTTCTTCAAAGAGATTTTCCTCTACATCCTAGAGACGTCCACGAGCTCATATGACCACAAATGGATGGTCATCCAGACCCTAACTAGAATATGTGCTGGTATGGAACATTTTCATATTTATCATGTTTTTTGTGTGTTGTATGTTTTTTGTCTGAGCTCCACCAACCAGTATCTGTGGTTTTGGGTACCAAAACAGCCATGAATCAGTTGGTCAGGTCCGTTTTCCAAACTCTTCATACTCTTTATAACCTTTTTAGGCATTTTAGGAAGATGTTACACATCCAATGTGAAAACACTCTCCAAGCTACAATGGACAGCCAAATGATTTACTGTTTGCTGTATTATGAACTATATCAATGTGTTTGGAAAAACTACTAGTAAACTACTCCAGCAGTGACTTGATTTGTCTTTAGGGTTTATATCCACCTCTCTTACTTGCCACAGCGTTTTGTGTATATTGTATAGTGTATTTAGTACCAAGCATTTAAGAGTATTTCTTAGAGTTTTACTTTGACTTTAGATGGTTTTATATTTATCTTGTCTCTGTGTTTCATAGCACAAGCAGTTTCCTCCAGATCAGTAAAGTTTTCTGATTGAGTGTCATAAGCTGTATATATCAGATGTCAGTATGGCTAACCATAGGCACTTGGCTACAAAGTATGTGGTCATAATTTAATCCAGTTCCAATCTAGGCGTTCTAAGAAGTCACCTGCTGTTATCTTGGTCTTAGTTTTCCTGTTATTAACCACACATTCTCATGGCTTTTCCAGATGCTCAGAGTGTCGTGGATATCTATGTGAATTATGACTGTGACCTGAATGCTGCTAATATATTCGAGAGGCTCGTGAATGACCTGTCCAAGATCGCACAGGGCCGAGGAGGTCATGAGTTGGGCACGACTCCACTGCAGGTACATGTTTAACTGTGTATGGAATATTTTTACAATAGATAGTCTTGTCTGGTACAGAGTGTGCATAAAATATGCTAAAAGTAGTACTGTCAGACAGTGTAAATAACTAAACTCAATTAAGCACATTTGTCGTAAATGCTTAAGCATAACCCTAAAGAAAGAGTTTCTCTTTATAAAACAGGGCATTATGTTCTAGGAGTCTCATTAAAGATGTGGAGTTGATCATTTATTGTGTAAATGTGCCATTGTTTTGCAGACAGATCTAGTTTTGACAGATCTAGTTAAATCTAACATGCAATGTGATGTACTGTAGATGTTTCTGTTTAAGTAAATGTTCCCAGAGTTGGTTTGAATGCATCTAATGTGTTAGTTGGATAAATATTGTTTTTAAGTTTAAAGGCATTGTGCCCTGACTTCAGAATTCGAGATAATTTATTTGTCACATACATTGTTGTACAAGCACAATATGGAGTGAAGTTAGTTTTCCATATAGTTTTCAAATTTAAATTACAGAGAAATTTGGAATGGCTAAACTAAGGTAATGAAATCTACACAAAAATATAAGAATATTCTAAACCAAAGAAATACTACAAATATAACTTTTGTAATTTTAGTAAAAGCACATTAGCACACGTCATTATGGCCTTAGTTTGAGAGACTCCACCAGCCATTTTCTGATGAGTCCGCTCTGATCTCCAGGAGCTCACATTGAGGAAGAAAGGCCTGGAGTGTCTGGTCTCCATTCTCAAATGCATGGTCGAGTGGAGCAAGGATCAATACGTCAACCCCAACTCTCAGACCAGCCTTGGTAAGCCATGCACACAAACTATCTCTGTGACTGGTACATGATCCATCACTAGCTGCCATTCGGACATTATTTTTAATTCTCTAGAGCAGTGGTCCCCAAACCCACGGCCGGTCCGCGGGTTATGTGGTACCGGCCCGCGGGCTGCACAGAAAAAAAACGTGGATGTTATGCGTGTTATGTTCGTTGTTATGAAAATGCTGTTAATAAAGCTGCGAGTACACATTGGATTTACGTTTATTACTGTATTTTAAACATACCCCATAATTATATTTTTAAAATATCCCCAATTTTATGCGTATAATTTATTTGTATAAATACATGTACGTATTTTTATCTGCCGCTCCTTAAAGGTCGGGCCGTGAAAATAGTTTCTGATATTAAACCGGTCCGTGACGAAATAAAGTTGGGGACCGCTGCTCTAGAGCACTGGTCCCCAACATTTTAAGCGCCATGGACCAGTTTCATGTAGAACAGCATTTTCACAGACCGCTATAGATGCAACTAAAAACAAAGTGCGTAAAAATACAAGTCACCACTCTGATGATCTAGTGGGAGAAATCCTGATATTGTCTATTAAATGAAGCTTTCTTTTTCTTTTCTCTCCTCCTTGGGCCCTTTTCTCTTTTCAAAGAAACTCCCCAAAGACGTTTGTTTTTTGCTGGCTTTTGGGCTAAATTTTTTAAAGTACCAAGACGAGGGTTTTTTAACATAAAAGTTGGGGACCTCTGCTCTGGAGGTGGGCATGATATCATGCTTATGTTCAAGTTTCCATATTCCACACTGACTCTACCTCTTCCTCCTAATACTTTGTCTAATATTGTCTGTATTTTTGCCATATGTCCATATTTTCCTCCCCTTGTGTTTTGTTTGTCTACTCAAAATTGTACATCATCTTTAGGTATTATGAAAAGCATTTTTTAATGATATTGCCAACCCTGCTGAAAGGACTGTGTATAAGCTTGAGAAATGTACTAACATTTCCTAAAGTTTCTATCTTTCTGAACCAGGCAAATACCTCGAAGTTCCTTTAAAAATGTTTATTTACATTTACATCAAAGTTACATCTATAACCTTTATAGGAGCAGATGATGGAGCTAAATTATGAGTATCAAGCTTTTCCGACCAAAGCAAACCAAAAATTAAACCTGTATTTAACTGTATTTCATCCTCGTCATGTAATTGTGATTGTTTGGGAACAGTGTGTGTGTTCAGCCTGCTGTAAGTCTGCTCCTTGCATGTCATCATCACTCTGTTACTGTTTGTTCTTTGTCTTTATGGGCTCACATGAAAGGGAGAGCAGGTATTATACGAGCGGCTGTGGATTTGGTTGTCCTCGTTGCTGTAGTAACTCTTGACCTGATTTAAGCCCTCTGTTTAGTTGGTGGTGGGTTATAACAGCTTGTGCTGGCTTTATGCTTTAGATGACCTCGGTTGCGTAAGTGACCCTTCTGTGTTTGTGTAGATTTGTGGTTTGTGTAGATTCTGGTGTTTGATGGTGTTCAGTACACTGAAAAAAGTAGTGCCCTCTGTTTTACCTGATTTATATGGGCATTGATTCCACTCAAATAAAATGAATGGGAAATTCCACTGATTATTTACGGTCCTTCATTACAAAGAGACTTCTTTGCAGTGGCATTGAATTGAACCTGGGGTCACCGTGTCTCCAAAACAAATATAGCCATTATATTTACTATCCAAACCCAACAATGAACCTGTATGAGTTTGTATGTGTTATTGATGATTGGAAATTAATGGTAAATCTAAAAAAAAAAAAATTCTACCATAAATGCCTAAAATGCATTTTAGGCCATAAGTTTCTCAAAACTATCATCAAATGTCACATTGTTTCCATTCCCCACCACTGTAAACGGTTTTCTCATGGTTTTAAGCCGTGACTAAAATTTCAAGCTGGGTGGAATTTCACTTTAAGTAAATGTAGCCTAATGCATTTCTTTTTTCAGTGAAACGTGGCTGTGTGTAGTTCTACCATTGAGAAGTAATTGTAGAGCCTTGAGAGGAGTTGAGCGTCTGCAAGCGGTGGAAACACAAAGGCAAACTGCGGGCTCGCGTTACCGTGACGACTGCACGCTGAATGTTTTAGAGAGTTTCCGACATGTAATCAGAGCCCATGTGGACCTGCATGCATACAGTCTTGGTTTCCAGAGGCTTTAACTCTGTCCTGTGGAAATACTCAGCCTGCTAAATTCAATGTGCAATAATATTCTCAGATATTTTTAATGAGAAGCAATAAGTGATGAACCACCAGTTTAACCTTACTGTAAGGGAACACACAAAAATACGAAAACAGTGTCAGCATTACTTAAATACCCACTACAAGCCTACAGAAGTACATACATAATTCATTGAAAGGGTCATGCAGGTTTGTTGTGACAGTGGTTGGGCTGGAACCACTTATTAATTCATTGATATTTATTGTTTAATCAGGTAGAGTTTATTCTTTTTTCCATTCTGTTTTATGTGCATGAATTGTCTGCTTCTAAATCCATTATTAATGACCCATGGTGTGAGTGAATGTTGCACTGGAGTGCTGCCACACAGAGAAAGTGCCTTCAGAAGCTGTTTTTTTCGGTCCTAATTAGTGTTTATCATTATTCATTATCCTTATTAATAATCATTAGGTCTTTTCACATCGAGTCAGTAATCTGAGGCTTTAGCACTAAAGGCCAAAGGAAAAGGCAGGTTTTTCCATAGTTGAACAGACTAAATCTGGCTTACATCAGGCCACTCAAGGTCATATCACAGTGACCATAAACATGTGATTAATTGTGCAGACCCCTTGGTTAGAAGAGCCTTTAGCTTTTAGCTTGTGGCACGTCCTGCTACATTCTCCCCTCAAGCCTCCTGCTTTTGGATTCTTGTCTCTTTCTGAGGCTAAAAGCTTCTAACTGACCTTTTGTAATGTGTTCTGGGCCTCATACAGAGAGCCAAGTGTGAGGAGCCTTCTCACTGAACCCCACACACATTACAGCCCCAGCCAGAGCGCTAATGTATCATACTGCCTGTCCGCCTGCGCCACTGGGGCTGGAGTTTTACAAGCTTTATTCATCTCTGTCTCTCTGTCTCTGTCTCTCTCTCTCTCTCTGTCTCTCTCTCTCTCTGTCTCTCTCTCTCTCTGTCTCTTTCCCTGCCTCTCTCTGCACATCTTCCCTGCCTCTCTCTGCACATCTTCCCTGCCTCTACTCTCTTTTGCTTCCCATTTTCTCTTTCTCTCTCTTTTCCTTTTCTGATCTGATTCTACTTCTCTCCATGTGCACTTCCTGGCCATTCTCTGTTGCTCTCTCTTTCTCACTCTCGTTCTG